>JAOTQM010000636.1:0-50000 GCA_026939265.1 Oreonectes daqikongensis | reverse complement strand
ATTTTTTGTTAATCTTGTTAATCTGTATGTGAGCCTTAGTTCAGTGGAGTACAAAAGAAGATATTTAGAAAATTGACTGAGATTGTAGTTTTGTGTTCATACAATGGAAGTCAATGGAGTTCAGTGTTTTTTGATTATCAACATTCTTCAAAATATCTTCTGCTGTGTTCTGAAGAAGAAAGAAACTCATGCAGGTTTGACATGACATGAGGATGGAGAAAGAATTTTTGGCTAAACTATCCCTTTAATTCCACTTTAGTTTTTTAAAAGTTAAATCAGATGTCTGGATTTCTGGAGTGTCTGTGTTCCGCAGAGTTGAACTCAAACCCCAAACACACACACCTGAAGCAGATCATCAACATCTCAATAGACACAATAGAAACTTCCAGACTGTGGTGTTGAGGAAACTTTGTGGTTCAAATTGTGTGCATTCCCATTCATAAGCACCTGTTACACACCAAACATGCCAGCAGTGTGCGCGTGCTTAACACATTTGTTTAACTGTAAGTGCAGTACATGAGTACATGCTTTTATTATGTAGCAATATTTCTCTTCATGCCTTATATTCACTCTTGGTGAAATCATGAGTAAATTTGGTTTAAATACAGTCCTTCTACTGGTTTGTTGTTATGTCATTCTTTCTATTTGTACCATGGCATCAGCTCAATGTTTTGTAATAATTGCATTCCAGTATTAAAAATAAAATGAAAATCTCACTGTTTATAATGGTTGCTTTATTTGTAGTAGAAATGTTTCGTTCTGTGAGTGATGCTGAGGTAAATTCTCATGTTTAGATGCTTCAGTGTCGACCACATATGGATCAGATGTGTCTTGTCAGCGAGTGATGAGTTGTCCGTCCGGGCGTGCGCATGTTTATTTTTTATTAAGCATTGTGACACATTCAAGAACAACTTGGGGTCATTTTTGGAGCTTCTTACTGGGAACCTTTTTTTAAGATTTCTAATATTATAGGCCAAATAGGTCAATTTCATTATGCATTACATCTACTTTTGGCCACAGGTTTCTGTGAAGGTCACAAACACAAAATAAATCATAAGAATGCCCTGTGTATGTCCTGGTTTAAATGTTTGTGTGAGGGTTTGGTTTAGTGGTAGGGTTAGGGTTACAGGATATAATATACAGTTTGTACAGTATAATCATATGTCCCCATAAAACATGTAAACACAACGTGTGTGCGTGCGTGTTTGGGGTCCTGGCTCTGTCGGGTTCATCCGCTCATGCTCGGATTCACCTCATCTGTCTGCAGCACCTCACGGTTCAGACTCGTCTCTGATGAGGTGAAATGAACGTTCGGAGATCTTTCACCTCATTACAAACTCATATAGCTGTTAACTCTTTCTCACATTCATGCACGCTGACCACGTCCCTGTGTGTGTGTGAGACCTGGTCTGAAGTTTTCTTAAATAACCTGCCGAGGTCCTCGAGGTATCTTCAGGTCGAGAGTGCCGTGTGGACACATTTCTCCATCGAAGTGTTCTTGAGCTAAATGGCCACGTAAGCGCTGTCAGCCTTTAAAAATCATTAAGCAAATAGCTCAGATCTATAAATGTCACATCCACAATATCCTGTTAAACAATTTCAGCAGCAGGGTTAGTGGAGGTCAACCCAAATCTATCATCTCTAATATTGGCTGCATAATACCATATTCCAATCCTCTGTCCCCAGAGACCGCTGGCTCTCCTTCAAAATCGTAGAAAGCCGCAGTCTTTATCAACAAACAAACAGAGCTGCTGTTTACTCTCCTACAGGCCTGAAGTGTGAATATTAGATATTAGAAAAAAGTTTCCCCATGGCCCATGAACACATATATCCCATGAGCCTTTGTTCTTTAAGAATGAAAACATTTCTTCAATGTTTGTTTTCTGATTCATGTTCTGCTCTTATTTATTTAGATAAAAACAATCAGTGTGATTATTTATTTCATTGTCTTTTAGTAATCTGACATTTTCTGTAGGCCTATATGAAAACTGAAATAAATATTTGTTTATCAATGATAAAAAAACAGACATTTTGATCAAAGTTGTCTATAGATAAGAGACAACTGATTGAACTGATTCCTAAGCGCTGCGTTATACTCCTTAGAAAAAAATCTTTATGATGAAAACAAATGTTTGAAATGTTTCAATGGTTTTCCAGCTCTGTATCCCACTGGACTGCCTGCACATGCAGTAAAAATAGACATTACGTTAATATGGTTAAATATGTACCAAATATCTGCAGATTTTGGGTTTGCATAAAACACCGTGTCCTGGTCTTTCCTGCAGTGTCACCTTTCATTGCTAATGATGACAGACGTACCGATGTAATGGGAAACACCATGACCCTCGGGGGACGGGCTTGAGGTGGGACTTTGTGTCCTGTACAGGTACGGATTCATCTCCTCTGCCGGGTAACCGCAGCTCTCCGTTAAATGGCTCAGAGCGTAAGATCCAGATGGGAAAGAGCCGCGCTTGGTCAGAACATGATGGAGGTTCAGAGAGACGAATGGGCTTTGTGTTGGGAGGCTCATACCCACCAGAACCCTCCTCTCCTCCCGGCTGTCGCTCTCCTCATACGACACATCCGTCATACGCAGCCTGCATCTCTGCTCCAACACCATCTGCACGGGCAGGTGGTGGCCGTGATGTCCTCTGGGCTGCTCACAGATGGTCAGGTCATCCGTCTGCCTGCTGCTCTGGAGCTCCGCAGGTTCCTCTTTAAACGCACCGCTGGATCTGCAGCCCTCGTGCAGCGGCTCGCCAGTGAATCTCCCGGTGTAACCTGCACAACATCATCACACGCGGTCACATCAAGAACACATGCGGTGCTCGCAAATCACATTTCAGTTAGCTTATTGTTGACACACTGTCAAACTCAGTGACGGTGATCACTTCTGGTGCTGGTAGATCCTCTGCAACTCAAACTCGGCTCATGTGAGATGTGTCTGCTTGTCTGTTGTGTTTCATCTGTCGGATCTTTAAGCAGTGTTTCTTATCTATATACTAAATCATTTAGCAGAAACCATCATGCAAAGCATCTTAAAAACATCACAAACAAGAGCAAGAATAACTGCATCGTAAGACTGGCGCTTAAGCAGGTGAAAGAGTTTCGTGCTTTTTATATTTGATGTGATATTAAAAATGACATGTATTGTCACCTGAGTATGTACTGCGGGGGGGTTGGAGATTTATTGCAGGTTTATTTAAGCTGCAGCTCCAAGAAGCGTCTCCTTGCAGCGAGGACAGAGCGTGTCGTCCAGATGGGCTGGCCGTCGCTCGCAGCTTTCGGCAGTCGATCGTGTAAGGTTGTGACAGAGAGTGAGACGTCACGTCCGGCGGTTCAGGGACAGATGGAGAGATGAGAGGCAGCGAGATGGAATTAGACTTCCACGATGAAGACTCCAGTTTATCAGAATGCTGAGAAGTGTGGAAAGGTAAAACGTTCAGCGTTGCAGACGTGTGACAGATTGCATGTGAACACACACCAGCACTTTTACCTGAGGGTATGGAGAAACTTTCACTTTGCTTTTGATTTTGCCTGTTTTGACTTTAAGCTGTTTGTGTGTATCCTGAGGAGCTGTAAGACCATTTTTATAGGAGAGAGACGCTCTGGATCTGCTCTGGTCCTGAGATAACAGCATTTCTTTATATTCCACATCTCTGCAGAGAGAAACACGCACACACACACACGCACGCACACACACACACACACACACACACACACACATCGGTCGTCGGTCCAGTCAGGTAGCCGTGTGCTCTAAGAAAGATACTGAAGTAGGGCTGTCACAATTATTAAATAATCATCTCACTGCAATTATTTAATAGACAATTAATCGTCAGCCAAATTTCATAATCGTGACAGCCCTAGTCTGAAGTGCACTGATCTCTGAATCTCAGTTTGAATAACTTAAACAACATCACAAAATGACGTCACACACGCAGTTATAGAGGTGAGACATTACTCACGTTAACACATAGTTGACACTGACAATACAGTGCGGTCGAGATGAGCGACTGTTGTGAACAATCGTAGCGCAGCTCTGCACCCAAACCCAACCACCATGTTTGGACAGCAGACGATAGTACTTGGTGGTGACCTGACCCTTTACCAACACTGAGAGAGAGAGAGAGAGAGAGAGAGAGAAAGAGAGAGAGAGAGAGAGAGATACTCCAGTTTTATATTTCCTGGAAACAATGAGTGTGTTCTAAAATAAAGCACATTCATTGATACAATCCGCTTCTTTCGGCTGTAGATATGATGGTGAAACTGAACGTGACTCACATAAATGATGTGCGTATCGCAGGTGAAACATGTCACATCCGTGCACATGATGATAGAGAGTTTTCTCAATCAGGTCCTGTGGTTCATAACCTGTTAACTCTGCCACCCTGACACAAACAAATCAGAATCAGAAGAGCTTTATTCCCAAGTGTACTAGTACACGCATTAAACACAATGACAAGACAAATTATAATAAAGACTTACAGTGTAAAAAGATGTAAAAGAGAAAATATGCATATATAAAATAAAGACTATTGTACAGAAAATGGGAGTATAAGAGACATTGCACATATTGTTGAATTGACATATTTACAGATGATATGTACACTTGTGAAAATGGATAATGTTGTGTGCAGAAGTAGTGTTATGTGCATGTAAATCAAAGCCATTACAGTCTGTGAAGTGTTTATTCTGTCAGTGTCACATGATCTTATTTTGATCTCACCTGCTGTCTAGGAAGATGAGTTTGAGATCGAGACTGGCGCGGAACATGAACATGTTGCTGTGGAGTTTGATCTCAGTGATTCCGCTGGGAGGAAGTGAGTGACCGACTGCCACCAAACCGATAATCTGATAACAAGACTCGTACAGTGAGACGTCCATCACGAACTGGCGGATCTTCAGGTACCCACTGCAGTGAATCACCTGCACACACACAAGATAATAACAGTGGAAAAATCCCATCACAATCAGTCCTTTAGTGTTATGGTAAAAAAATGATTCAATTCTCATGTCACAAAACATTTGACTTCACATTAGACACTGTGAATAATTCATCTTTAGTTCTACAAGAAATACAAACATTTATATGTATTTAAAAGATTACAAAGTTACTTTCTTTATTACTTTGATTATTAAATAGGGTTAGTTAATTTTCTTCCACCCTCTCAATACTTCAAGTTAAGGTATTTTTTCAAGCGAAACATTTCTGTACTTTCTTTTAGATGAGTGTGACTTTTCGAATGTGTTACTTGATCATTAAGTTATTATTCTTGTGCAAGTGCAAAAGGGTTTGTGCTAAGAGTGAAGTTTGTTTGTTCTTTCTATTAAAACAACAAAAGTCAAAAAAAAAGTCAACAACAAAATTTACTGGCTAACAGTGATTCTGTTTATTTATTTCTATCCTGTGGGCCCGCGTTCTGCGTCTGAGTTTTTCCTGATCTATTTTCTGCTTGACATGAACCACTTGCTTATTGCCAATGTAAATTTTAAACAAATCTCCAGAGCCATCGCTGCTGTGATTCATGAATGATTTTATCCAGCTCTGTGGAAACAGGTGGATACGTCATGTAAAATCTGTTACTGGCTGTGAGCTGTCATGCATTCATGTCTCCGAGTCAAATCTGCAGTTCTGTGGACTTCTTTGACCCTTTGCAGATTTGATGTTCAGTGCTAAACTTGCTGATGAAATAATCGCTCAATGTTTTAATGTGAATCTGAACTCTTACCAAATGTTTTCAGCTGCTTTTTTGCTATGCAAAACTCTAGTTTAACGCGCGCTGGTAGAAAACATCAGCACGCAGTAAAGTTACCATAAGAATATCATTGTACTTTTTGTCTGATCATGTTTGCGTTCAGAATAAAAGTGCACATTTCACCTTATAACCGCCACACGTGAGACCTGCGTTCCTCTTGGCCAAAACACACTTCATCCTCAGAAAGAACGAGCGCTCGATTTCATACTCTGAAACACAAATGACACACTAGAGCTATTATATACAAAAATACAAGTGTGCATTTATATCTGTGTGCGTACGTGCAGGTTTGTGGGGACAAATGTTATTCCTACAATGATAGGAAGTCTAACCTACTTACATTGTTTATATCAGTTAATTAATGTTAGAAATGACTTTAGTACACAAAAATAAAACTGTGCCAACATATTAATTTTCTTCATTTAAAAGCTAAATGTTTATTGTAAAAATATATTTAAAATTGATTATTTGGGCCAAATAATAAATAAAAAGCATACTGTTTAAAAAGCATCCCAGGTTGAGACCTCATGTACAATTTTGCAATTTCTGGGCAAAGGGTGAAAACTTTAAAGATGCTAAAATATAACATAGAGTTGAATTATTTTGTGAACTAGGAGTCACAACATAATTCTCACAGTTACAATAGCGGTACTACATGGTTTTTGATGGGTTCTTCTAAAATGTGGAAAATAAATAAATGAGTAAGTGACCCTAAACGTTTGATCGGTATATATAAACAAAGCAAAATGAGTTTTGTGTGTGTGTGTACCTTGCAGGAAGTGAGTGTGTAGGGGTTGGTGTGTGCTAAGCACGGCGTTCATCTCATCGTGATCTGAAGGGTGAATGTATTCATATATGCTGTTACCAGTCAGTTCCACCTACAACACACACAAAATGCACTTCACATCATCATTCATGTTGATAAAGTTGTGTGAAAGTGATAGTTGGGATGTGGCAAAATGTTTCATGAGAAAAAGAGGCAGTTGAGATTAAGATTAGCATAAATCTACTACATCAACTCACAAAAATGCCTCTTTATTGTGTGTGTGTGTGTGTGTGTGTGTGTGAGCTAAGCTCCTGTTTGTCTGAAATTGATCTACGCTCTTCTCAAAGAGACAGTCTGCTTCACACTGCAAAGAGTTAATGTATGAAAACATGATTTGCATGTGAACACAAAAGTGGCTTCTGTGCTGGACTTTGATGTATTTTTGTGTGTAAATTAACAGGGCGCAGCAGACACAGGCCGGGTCACTTCACAACACTTCAGCAACAAATTACTTTCCTGCAGCTGCGTCTGAGAGAGCTTTAATCTGTGCTTTGTGCCCCAGCAGTGCATTGAGAATCGTGTAGGAATGTCTTCACACCATCATCTCTCTGTGTGTGTGTGTGTGTGTGTGTGTGTGTGTGTGTGTGTGTGTGTGTGTGTGTGTGCGCGCTTCTCATCATATCTGCATACTAGCACACAATAACCTCTGTCAGATTTAAGAGAACACTGTTGACACTGTTTGTGATTTCTGAAGTTAATATTGAACTGTGGACGCACGCACGCACGCACGCACGCACGCACGCACGCACGCACACACACACACACACACACACACTTTTCATCGTTCACCTCATATTTGAATGGTCAGTAGTCAGTATACACAGGTGTTCCTACATTAACAGCATTATTTGCATTCTTCCGTGTGACTTGAGCTCTTCTCTTATGGCCGATGCTGTTTTGACTATGGAATAAAAACAGCGTTTTCTCTTGAAGTCACCCGTGCACACCCAAAATAATCACATTTTAAAACTTTTCTACATTTTTCTAAACGTCCTTAGGAAATTCCTCATTTTTTTCCTTATTACTTTTGTTCGCCTTTTTATTTTACGCACCAACAGATGCGATATAGATAAGAATATTTTTTTTCTCTTGATTTCTGGCTTCAAAATAAAGCATAAATTGGGTCGTTGCGGCCTGAACCTAAAGATTATTTTTTATTCGGAGCAGGAGAGAATTAGGCTGTACAATTTCTATGATCGCTTTCTAATTGTCAACAGATGAGAAATGACAATATTGAGCAAACAGGTCAGTGAACGATCTTCTTCTGTAATATTAACAATATCTTAACAATATTTCTGTGTGTTACAATATGTTCACGTGTGTGTTGGTATCCCGCTCACCTGTGACAGACCCAGATGAACTGAAGCTGTTTCTGAAATGTACATGATTTTACCATCTGGTGCGACGACAAACACAAACCCGTCCAATGTCTGAAAACAACAACAATAACAATATTAATTGTATAAATGAACAACAACAACAACAACAACAACTGTGTCATATTATTCATTTGTTCATTAACTGACAAGCATAATTGTTGCTTTCATGTTGCTTAAAAGTTTCACAGTATTTAGTAGTCACATTTTTTAATAGAATTTAACATTACAATATTATATTGGTAAATAAATAAATTAAAAAAAAATAATAATAGATATGCATTTCTCCTTCCTAAGTCACAGAAGACCATGATGTGCTCTTGTGACGTGTCGCACCTGCAGCAGGTGAGATCCGAGATCTTTGGCCATGACTTCCAGAGCGCTGACACGTGACGATTGACCCCACGCCTCACCCAGACCTTACACACGAAATAAATAATAATAATAACATTAAACATTTCACGCAATAAAATACAACTTCGATAAGCACGAGCTTTATTTAAACCGGTTAAGAACTTAATCTCACATTTTTTCCGCATGAGGCACCTTTTTAAGAAATAAAAAAATAGAACTCCTGCAATGTGGAGAAATCATTTTTAAATGAGTGAAAATCCGTCTTTTTTTTATAAGTTATCAAACTGAACGTGAAATATGCTGATATAGGCTAACTAATAGGCCTAGGCTATTTATACAAAATGTAACACGTAAAAAGACTAAATATTTAGTGAGGCTGATTCTAGTTCTGTGTAAACATAGGCTAATAAATCAGCGGAATGGAATTGATCGTATTTATTAGATAATTAAAATGTATTTTTCTTAAATGTGTGGGTGATAATTTCCCAACGACATTAAATGAAAGCGCGATTAGTCCATCTGAATACTGTAGCTGATCTGAATCCAAACCAAGAAAAATTAAATGCTATCTACAAATATTTGCAAGACATATTTATCAAAGGTTATCTTATTTAACAAACTAATAAACTAAATTAAAATATTTTATTGTCATGTATATAAACCGCACTAACCGACAGTCATTTTGTTTATAGTAGGCTATTTCAACTAGTTTATACATTTCAGTGTTGTTTTGAAAACGGAATGTTAATTATTTTAATTTATCACACGACAATTTCATTAAAAGTCTCTTTGCTATGCAAGTTTATTCACTTTCAGTAACATTTTGAAAGATTCGTTTCACAAACTCATTTCTAAGGATGAATTTACTTTACTGTCTGTAGTTTATCAGCGCAATTGCAAATTCTCACTATAGCCTAATCACTACAAAAATAATAAATTTTTAGGCTACATAAAACAAGTCACTTTAACTGTCGTAGGTTTTAAAATTTTACATTTGCAGTTTAACGCATTACAAACATCCTTTAATTTCTTTATGCAACGTAAACAATCTATTTTTATTTTCGTTTCATATGATCAATTAAGCCTTACAAAATAAAACCAAGAGTAGGCTATAATAAAACAAAGAGGTCGACGTGCGTGCGTGTGTGTGTGTGTATAGGCTATGTAATGTAACTGACCGTCTGGGAAGACAGATCTCATCTTCAGGTAACTGCTGGTCAGTCGGATGATTGAAGCTTTGTCCAGTTGTGATGTGATGGCCGAGGGCAACGGCAACAGTTTTGCCAGTTCATAAAATTCTCCATTTTCTTTTTCTCTTCGTGTCTTCGCAGCATTCTTGGACTTTTCCTTCATTTCTAACACATGGAGAATAACAACGCGTCTGAAAGCGCTGCTGTCCTTAGTTTAGAATAAAATGAGGCACTTCAACTGTGTTACTCGTTAAAACATGTTATATTAATCATTTCCAGGACTGGACAAAAACCTTCCTGATGTTTGCAAACTGTCAACGGGAACGTATGACGAAATAACGAATGACGAAAGTTTTTTTAATACAGTTTAAAAATCTAAAGATATCGTTCAGTCACGCCGCATAAACAAACTTTGATTCATTGATAACATTATATAGGCTAGCTAGTCAGTTCAACTTTCTAACACATGAATCTTCTCACTTTACCGTCACAGCTGAGTTACAGTTCGTCCTATTTTGATGAAAATTCATCGAGTACAACTTCGCCAATAAAGAGCTTTTAATAAATCAGTGATGAAGAAAATAGATGGAAAAGAATAAATATGAGATGACGGTTAAAATCTGTTCCATGGATCTCTGTAGACATTTCCACCCGTCCATTTTATGAGGTCTTTCTGATTTTCATTTGTTTCTCCTGATATATCTCCTGAATATTCCTGTCAGGTCCTTCAGATACCGCAGATCCACTCCATCATATAGACGCATCGAACCCTAAAGACAGAAAGACACTTTGAGAGAGAAAAGAGGCGGATCACTGCAGGATGACCGCCGTTACGTCACACTGACTCGTCTGTGTATGGTGAAAAATGTGATATTCGAAAGCTTTCATTTGTAACATATTTGTTTAGTTTGGACTTTTCGTGTTTAAGTATTTCCAGTCTTGTTTTACTTTACACTATATATATAATAGCCTATATATATAGGCTAATGGTGGAATAAAACAAATCGAGTTTAAATCATTTGCGATGTCCTGGATTTATACAACAAGCAACCTTACATGCACCTGACATAACAAAATACTAGAGAGATGATATCCTTTTAAAGATGATTTACTCAATTTAGCAGTGCAACGTTTTTTTTTCCAAGTAATGATGGACATAAATATATATTTTAAGCCTGAATATTACTTGCATTAAGGAACGTGTTTAGATTCAGATCATCTCAGACAGACTTGAAACAATAATGAAGATACTGAAGCAGGAAAACACATATTCCTTACAGTGAATTCATGTTGATGGGAGACTTTTCCACATTCAGATGTGTCCCACTGAACCTATTTACACCTATATTCTGAGAATATGCCTAGGCTATAATATGTTTTATGGTTTTGAATTGTGTGGTTGTGTGTTTGTGCAGCCGGGAAATATGACAAACAAGGAAATATTCTGCACTGAGAAAATATATTTTATTTGTCCTTAAGGTATAACTTAAAAACTTCTTATGGCCTACATCCAGATTAATTATTATCAATGATATTTGTGTTGCATATTTCCTTTGGTGTTCAATTGTGAAATATTGACAAATTCCTCTAGTGAACTCTCTTTACATTCAGTAAAATTGTGATAATCTGTGTGTCATTGAAACATTTGGATGTGAAGTGGAACACATTTATTGTGTGTAGTAGTTTAATGTTTGGTTCTGAATATCTCCTGTGTGGTTAGTTTTTTTTTCATCCAAAGCGACTTATAACTGAGGAAAACAGCAAGCGATTCGTCTAAGTAAAGCAATATTCACAAGAAGTGCCAGTAATACAAAGTTTCAGATACAAGGTTAAGATGGTATGCGCTGCGCAAGTATACAGAGAACAATTAGAAAGGGAAAAAAAGAGGCTCACAGAAGACAAGGATCTTTAGCTGCTTTTTGAATTGTGTATTTGCGTTGGACGATTGGCTGTGATATTGTTCTTGTCTGTCTCTGCTGTTGGATGAACGTATGCTGTTCAAATCCTACAGCAGAACTCAGCAACATATATAAACACAAACTACTCATCTTTCACCTTTTTGTAGTTAAGTCTTTTCTCCATATTTTTGTGTTACATATGCTTCTATCAATTAAATCACTTGAACCTGACTTAACAGCACGTAAAAATCAAGAAAAGGACAGAAGGAGTAAATCAGAGATAGTGTGTGAGGTGAAGCAGACTCTGTGAATGTATTAACCTCTCATTAACCTCTGTTAGCAGAACTCACATTCATTATAGTATGGAAAACTCCAGGTGTTCTGCTTGCTTCTGCTCCACTAACCTGCTCAGTTTCACCTCCACAGCCCAAACCTAACCCTGTTACCAAGTTCTGTTGTTTTTCACATCCTTGCTGTAAAACACATCTTCTGCACACCAGCTGCTACCCGAACGAGATTCAAGCACAGTTCTACTCAAAAGCCGGCTTCATCATCATCACTGACACAGCAACATCTTTGACATTGAAACCAACTGAGAGAGGGTTAAAAAAAGAAAACGAACAGACCACAGCTTGAAATGATTGAACACAGTCTGTCTCCAAAAACTTCCCAGAATGTGAAGAGAGAAAATATACGAGTTGTCTGGCTTTTATGATTAATGAGAAGACGAGTGTATTTAAAACCTAATTTACCATTAGTAGATCTACGTCTGTCCTGTTTCACTTCGAGAAGGAACCGCTCGTGTGTTCTGGGTCTCACTCTGCCAAATACAAACATGTAGCTGTAAGTTTCCTAAAGTACACTGATAGCATGTGTTGGGTTTCCTTTGTATTGTTGAAAAAAGAAGTAATAGTTCATTTTAATACAGTGTGACACATACCAAAAATAAAAAAAACCCTAATAAAAAATGCAGTGATAAAATATGGACTTGAGATCCATTCATGTAAAAAGACAAAACAACCCTCTGCCTTTGACATTGATGATGAAAAAAACAGATTTCCTCTTCTTGTGTTTCACAGACCTACAGAGACACAGCTCGGCTCGAGACATAAAGGCTTACAGTCCTAACACTCGCTATAAAATACTCTTTGTCTATATACAGATTGTGGTCCAGTGGTTAGAGAGTTGGACTCATGACCAGAAAGTTTTTGGTTTGATTCTCAGTGCTGGCGGGTAACGGCTGAGGTGCCCTTGAGCAAGACACCTAACCCCCACTTGCTTACTATACAAAATGTACAAATGTATAGTACAATGTAATGTAAGTCGCTTTGGATAAAAGCGTCTGCCAAATGCGTAAATGTAAAAATACAGATTGTTCAATATTTGTTTTTCCATCTGAGTTTTTTTGTTCTCTGTATTTTTATTCATGTAACGTTTTAGTTTTATAGGTGTAAATGTCTCTTCTGAGATTAAATATAAGTGTTTATGTGATGTTTGTCAGCATGGCATTATGAGTTAATCTAATATAAGTCATAATTGTCAGTCAGTAGGTCAGTGGTTCTTAATCTTTTTTGTTGTAAGGCCCCCAAATAAAGGCCTATAAACTTTTCCAAAAACATATTGTGTTATACAATGCTGGATCATCAATTCTTTTGATTGATGGCATTATTTTTCTGATGTTTGATGAAATTCATGTTTATATTCAATAAAATGCCCACTGGTATAGGTAGCAACTCCTTTTTACAGAAGTCAATAGAATCATAAAGTGTCTAAAAATGTTTATAATTATGTGTGTGAGTGTGTGGACGATAAAAAAAATCTTAAATTGAAAAATAAGATTATAATAATTTATCTTAAACTATTTTAAAATCATATTTGATATCTTTAAAAGAATGTTGGATTTCAAAATATGCTAGAGCTTTACAACATTATGTACTCAGACATTACAGCGAGAACAAATTAAACTTTCATTATTATCTTTTAAAATGATGTAATTACATGATATGGTGCGTGTGATGATAACAGTTTAAATCAAAGTTGACGATGTTTCTTTGATAATGAAAAACGTAGGTAAAAAAATCCATAAAACATAACGTGTGTGTGTCAGGGACGGTTTTAGAATTTTATCCTTAGTGGGGCTGTTGCTGATTTTGACTGTATTGCAGAATAGATAGTCGTACAAATATAAATGCATTGCAAACAATCATATGTGAAGAACAAACTTAATGTCTGTTCATTGCATGCTGCAGTTACATGAATGCAGTTGTTAAAGAAGCAATATATTCACAAGACAAAATCTGTGCTCATATCTAAATTACCTTAGCTAAAAATAAACCTAAAGCTAAAAAACTGCAGTCTTTGTTTTATTGCTTCCAGTATGAATTAAACACACACTACACCAGTGTTTACACTCTATAAATGTCATATTGCTGCATTTTAAATAAAAATAAACAAATATTACTCATCTCTGTATTAGAAGTAAACATATGAACATTCATCAATATTTCTCTAAAGATGCACAAAGAATGCATTGGGACGTCAACGTTAAGTACTATGGAGAATTCCTTCTCACAACTTTTGACCTCCTTTTAATAAATCATAGCCACGGTCCATGATTTAACTAAATGAAAACACTTATGAATTCTTCAATTATTTCCCTTTTGAAAAAAACAGCATATGCTGGTTAGTTAAGGTATGAAGCAAGGTAGCTGGTTTAAGCTGTTCGTGTGCTGGTCATGTGCTGCTGGTTTAAACTGGTCAAATGCTGGTTATGAGCTGATCCTGAGCGCAGGAGTTAGCTGCTTGGGACCAGCTTAGGACCAGCACATGACTAGCACATGACCAGCTTAAACCAGCTCAAACCAGCTACCTTGCTTCATACCTAAACATACGTAATCCAGCACATGACCAGCTTAAACCATCTTAAACCAGCACATAACTATCTTAAACCAGCACATGACCAGATTAATCCAGCACATGACCAGTTTAAATCAGCTCAAACCAGCTACCTTGCTTCAAAACACACCTAACCAGCATATGCTGTTTTTTCAACAGGTTTACTATACGTTATCTTATGTTTTGTCTACATGTCATGTGCTAGGCTTTGTACTATGTATAACTAATTTGAGATGGCAAATTTCCATAGATACTACACATTGAATGCATTAATGCAAGGTAGGCTAAAAAATGTTAAGCAAGTCCTAGAATATACCTTCAAGCATTTAAGCTCCTATGCGCCACAAGACGTTTCCTGAAAGGGATTTCTTCATCTCCCACCTCTGGCATGACATGCAGCACAAGCTGTTGCACTTTAAAGAAGGCTCTTACTAAATCTGTGGTGTTTCGAGTCAGATCCGTTGGCGTGGCTTGTTGGTTTTGACTAATTCCTTGGTGTTTCAAGTCTTACGATACCCTTACCCTAACTCCCACCCTAAACCTAACATTAATGTAGACTACCTATGGTCCTTGAACATCCCAAAAAACACGTCTGTGTGATGTCGTCTGACTCGAAACACCAAGGATTTAGTGAGAGCCCTTTTACAAAGGGTAATATAATGCATGTGCAGAATAGCAAAAAAATAAACACAAAAAAACTCGGATCAATTTTTAATCGACATATCCTTGATTTCTTAATAATTGTTTTTTTTTAAAGTTAAAATTATATTTTTAAAATATGTTGATAGTTGATAGGGTTAGGGTCTCAAAAGGATCTATAACCACTTTGTGTGTGTGTGTGTGTGTGTCTTTTGAATCCGTTTCTGCCCTCTAGTGTCAGAAATTAAGGATAACTTCAATTCATTTCATTAAATATAAACAGCAAAGAATGACAGTTCAACACTGAGCACATGGATTGTTTAGGGCTTGTAATGATTTCATTCTTTTGGCAGCAGTCATCATGTCACTACTGAGCTCTGAAACATTAATCATCATTAAAATCTTCTAATCGTTCATCTAATAAAACAAATGAGTCTTTAATGTGTTGTGGGTCAGCTGGAGCACTACTAGATGTTGTGCTAGTAGTTTTCTTGAAAGTTCCTCTGCCGTGACATTAGTTCAGTCATTAATTATAAGAGAAAAACACCGCTGCATACACCCCACCTGTGTTACATCTGAACATTTGAATTCTACTTCTGTGTGTGTTTATTTAACACATTAGTGTCCACACGACACTTAAAATCCGTACATTATTACATACATAAATCTTTAAAAATAAAAAAATCTAATACAATTTTCACATTCCAAGACACCACTTTAAACATTTCTTCAACCTTTGATTATATAAAACACCTGTTATATGATTTGTTGCTCATTTAATTAATTCCTGTTTCGAACCCTTCTATAATAACCTAACCTTCTGTTTGGACCAGAACGATTTGAGCCAAATAATACTCTTTGTTTTGTATGTATTATTGTATGTCTAATTGTTTATTTGCACTGAGTAGGCACATTGTCATTTGTAAAGGTCTGTAAGTATGTCTACATGTCAATTGTTTCTTCACTGTCTGGAGCACGCTCCCAAGAATTTCACTCACCAAGGCACATGTGCTGTGGTGATGTGACAAAAAAAGTGATTTATTTAGTATCAATTTGATTTCTTAAATGTGTCTGTGTGTGTCTGTGTCTCTCACAATCATATGGAAAACATTCTTTCTGCACTAAATCCATCAGATGACACCCTAACTGTGACGTCACATACCAAACTTCACATTTTCCTGAAGTGCATTACAAACATTAATAAGAATTCATTACACTATAATCTCTTATCATTCCAGACCACAGTACAGTCAGTGTACCAATGTAAACAAATGGAAGATTTATCAGATTTGCTCTGGAAATGTAGCTCTGAATGTATTATATCAAAGATCCTCTTTTATCTTGTGCTTTGTGCCTCAGGGGTCTAATAATTCTTAGTCAGTTTGGTGGCCCCTTGACTTCTTATAGATGACAGACATATGATTTCTGGATTTGTGTGTTGTATTACATATGATAAAGCCAAAATGTTTGTTGAGCTCAAGCTAAAGCACTGTCTCTTCTGTCTGTTGGGGTTATTATACACTTTTATCATAGTATGCTACTTTTTTTGTACTACTGAGAGTGACAGTAACCCTTTCAAAACCTTTTAATTTTGTTTATTTATTGTATATTTTAAAGCTGTCGAACAAATCGGGTTTTCCAACTGCATGTGCCATTTTACTAAGCTTTCAATGAAACATTTAGTCAAAACATAGAAGAGTTAATTTGCACAGATATGTAGAATTTCTTTTACAAGTTGATTTACTAAAGTCAGGATTTCTGATTTGTGTGCGAGAACTGCAATTTACTTTGTTGAAAATAAACAGATAATGCAATGACATGCAGGTATGTTCATCTGTTTTAATAAATATGGCTGTAATTATGTTCTGTGAAAGATCAACAAGTGTGTTTTATTTCACAGAGCTGCCTGTGAAAAATTACAGCTATTATTTTCATTGGTGTGGGGTTATGTTCAACCTCAAAAACAGGTTTTTCTCACTTAGGGACACAAGCAATTGTGACTTAAACTTTTACACACCATCTATTTAAGCCTTGTAGTTTCCTTAAAATAATAAGCAAGTGTGTTTAATTGTTGTGTAGTTTTTCTACATCTGCAAAAAAAAAATTCAAAAACCATTATCAGTTTTTCGGAATTTACTATTTATAGGTAGGTCTACGTGCTTAGGTAAAATTTATTATTTTTGTTATTCCCAACAATGTTTATCCCAAATTTCAAATAAAAATATTTTTCTGTTCTGAATTTATTTGCAGGACATGAAAACTGAGAAACAGCTGAAAATAACTGAAAAGATGATCTATTTGTAGACCTCCAAAACGGCAAAGAAAACAAGTTCATATTCACTTGTAAGCAATACAACACTAATATTTGTACATGTATTTAGGGAATGTATTTTTATGTGATAACCTCAATCATAGTTTTCAGGTGTCTTGTCATGCTGTCAGTCTTTCACATTGCTGTTGGATGACTTTATGTCACTCCTTTTTTTGCGATGATATCGGTATTATTTACTAACAGTCGTATGTAGTTAGGCCTACATATAGAAGTAACAAAAAATGAGCGCGCGCGCACACACACACACACACACACACACACACACACACACACACACTGTAAATGTGTAACTGTTAAAAGGTTCTGTTCGTTAAAAGTTACTTGGCTTTAAAACAGCGCTAAACCTTTAACAAGATTGTTGGTAAAGTTTCAAGAATCTTTGTTTTATGAATTCCTGGAGTCATTGTTCATATATTTGACATATTCTTGGCGCGACGTTTCTACAGAAAGTTCTTTAAATATCAGCTCGTGTCTTAGTTAAACAGTGTTTTTTTTAGCTCCTCCCGCTCCCATACAAACTTCCTCATCGGGTTTCAGCTTCAGCCTGATCTCTTTAGGAATCAACATCTGATCAGACTGAATTTTCTCTTTCTTTTAGTTTATTTTTACGTGATGACCAATCTGAAGAGAGAAATGTCCTGGCACGAAGATTTCTCGAGAAACTTTTCACGATTCTTTTCCAGAAGTAAATCTGCGCTGCTGGATAGAAACAAGAGGTTTGTGTTGTGTTTAGTGCTGAAACGAGTGTTTGTAACACGTGCATATTTGTACCGTTTGACTTGTATCTGTTGTGTCAGTGTAACACAAACCCTGCGTTACTTTAATGTTTTCATGCACATCAAACAGGAATATTCAAAGGAAAAGCGTCATTTAATAGTGAGATCGGGTCAAATACAGGGTGTGTCAGTCTCTTTTTCCCTGGAGAAAATCTGATCTGTATTTACAGATAGGCAGGTATCTATATTTCATTTGTTTTCATTTGTTCTCTTTCTCAGTGAAGAGGATGATGCATCGATGGTCACCTGCATCTCTCACACACTTGCACAGGTATAACATCTGTGTGACAGCAGCTCGTGTGTGTGTGTGTGTGTGTGTGCGCGCGCGCATGTGTGCGTCTGTGCGTGCGTGTATGTGAGCCTTCATATGTCACAGTTTGAGGACATCAGTTTTTTTATTCTTGTTGATGTCTGTTCTGACAGTCTGTGCAAGCTCTGCTTAAACCCAATGCAAGAGTAAGAAGCCCGGGCTGTTATTTGTGAGCCACGAGAACATGCTTAAAGAGAACTCGCTTATCTTTTATTTGCTACAGATCACAGAATTCATATTCTTCTTTCTTAACTTTTACACACTGTAAATGTCAATCTGGTTTAGTTGTTAAGTTCATCTTTGTTCATATGAACAACTTGCCTGATATCAAAGCTGAAACACTGCTGGCATATTTGCCAGAATCCATTCAAATTTGGAACTGAAGGGGTTAAATGGGTGGTCGGAGCTTGGGGGAAGGGAGTGTAAATGAGAGAGAGAGAGAGAGAGAGAGAGAGAGAGAGAGAGAGAGAGGGGTTTGTGCTGCTTGATTCACTGCTAACACAGGAAGAAGAATCTTACTGCTCTTCTGGTCTCTTCCTGTTCTCTTTATATGGAGGATTTGCAGCTCTCTGACTTACTGGATAGAAGCAGCGAGTCACACGAGCAGGACGTCATGCCGGGGGGTGCAGGAGGGTCGGCGCTTAAACCTCCCCCCCCCTGCACTCTTGTCCCGCAGCCTGGCCCGACGGCGCCTCCTGCGGACGGCTTCTTCAGGCGCCTAGGCAGCCTGTTCTTTTTCAGTCAGGCAGAAGCAGTCGAGGTCCAAAAAGACAGACAGACGGACACAGACAGCAGTCGTCCAACCACAAGAGACTCTCGAACCAGCGCAGAGACGCAGAAGACTGGAGGAAGTGTGGAACTATCTGAGTGTCATTCAGAGGTTACACACACACAGTGAGTCATTTCACTTTAAACCATCTGCACAAAAACACTCTTGTGTTATAATAACACAGAGTCTAATAGACCAAACTCTTCTAGCCACATAGAAGTGAAGTTACTTGTGTTCTGTGATGCTGTGTGTTTGCGGTTGGGTATATTTTAGGGACATAATGTTGCTGCATGTGACAAAATCTGCCTTTTAAGACAATCAAAGATGTCTAATGAATGAAGTGCATAAGTTTTCAGTTAGTGTGGAGACGATTTATTAAAAGGTTAATATATAACTATAGAATTCTGTGATATCTGTTGTCATTCTGTGTGTGTGTGTGCGCGCGCGCACGCGCGCGGCAGTGGATGCTTCACTGGTTTCTCAGACATCACTTCATGTGACTGAATCCTAACGCCTGGCTGCTGCCATCAACATCCACAGTTATGATTCATTGATAATATAACCCTAACAAAGTTAGATAAGAGTCAGAGGATGAGGATGAGGACGATCCGTGTTTTCACATGTGTCTCCAACAGTTGCTATTATACTTTGGTTTATCAGTCATATCTGCAGTTTATTGAGCTGTAAATGGGTTGCATGTGTTTTTCATATTGTTGGTGTGACTTGTATTAAATAGCTGTATAGCAAGAGTCTGTGTTGTTTTTCTCTTTTAGCTTGTGAGAGTGAGTAATTCATGACAAATTTTTCATTTTTTCGGTGTGTGTATTATTGTGAGTTAGGGCTCGATTTAAAATTAAACAGGGGTAGCTTTATTAAAATGTATCAGCATTCTGTTGATGGTTTTCCTCTGCTTTCTTTTTACAGGAGTGAGGAAGCAGTGAGAAGTGAGGAAGATCATTGCAATGCTGTAGACATCAACTCCACCAAAGAGCATCTGGAAGAGAAAAGACGTTACGATCTTGCCAGCCCTCCTGTGGTGACATATGGAACGTACCGTGGACTGAGGGAGGTCAGGAGGCAAAAGAAAAAGCGTTGCATGGAGCTCCATTCACCTGTTTCTGAGGGAGAGGAGGTTACAGATAACCATGAGGAGACTTCAAGTACAATGAGCTGTGGTAGTCAGGAGAATCTCACAGCTGTAAATCCCTGTATATCTCATACATCTCGAATAGAAAGCGATTTGACCACGAGTGCCACAAACACAGAGACTAGAGATGGGGATCCACCCAACAGACTCCCTCATATTACTGAAGGAGACTCTGATGGATCATTTATTTGCATAGGACACTCATTTCACAGAATACACGAATTAGAGCCAGACCCACTGAATTTATTGTCTAACAGTGGACAAAAGCAACCCCAGCAGAGCAGAACACTAGAAACGCTGTCTGCGGATCCTCAAATGATGTGCAATCTAGAAAAGAGAGAGTCAGAAGAGAAACTGGCCCAAGTGCATTCTGGGAGAGATGAGGAGGTCCTTCGACTGGAGTCTACCAACATTTTGGTAAATGCTTTTGCTGCTTTGGAAAGAATAGAATTACCTAACCCTGGGAGTGACATTCTGTCTACCGGTGAACTCACAGAAGATTCCGAGCCGGTTGTGTTTGTAGAGGCAGAGGGAGGTGGTAATGCAGAGCAGCAGTTTAGCGTGATGCTGTCAGATGAAACACCGTCTGTAGTTCTGGAGGAAGCCCTAGCAGTGGGCCACAGCCATGCGGAGGGATGCAGGTCGACGCCTTCCTCAGGGTACGAGTCCATTGCCGGCTCTGACACTGACATCAGATGTTGTATGGGTGTGGCCTCTGACATCACCACTACCAATGTTCCAATCAGCTCTGAGCACGAGGAGCATGATGCAAATCAGGCATTACTTGAACATTTTGTGGAGGAAAGAGAAGTGAATCGAATCGCTGCCTGTAAGAGCAGTGCTGCTGATGAGTCATTATCAGTGAATCTCCACATTATTCCAAAAACAAACAGCAGGTCTGAGCAGCCTATGGTTAACGTCTCTGGACCTAAAACGGAGCGAGATGGAGGGAAAAACAAATCTCAGGATACAGCCAAAGACAATACAATGAGCAATAATTGCAGACAAAGCCTGAATAGTGATTCATGTTATGTTTATACAATCGATGCTGTTATCTCAGTAAATCAGGGAAGTCAAACCCAAACCCGGTCTGAACCCTTTAACCATAGCTTCGCACCCGATAAAGGGGATTCTGTTAAGATAGACAGACCAAAGATATCAGAAATTGTAGGGCTGTTCCCATCTACACAAAGCCATAAATCAGAGGAGCGTCGAGAAGCACCTCAGTCGAGAAGCACTGAGCAGGAACGGATCTCTGAAGATGAGTCTACAGTCCAGTCAGATGAGCCTGTGCGCTCAGGAGGGCACGACCCATCACGGTGGACTTCCGTCAAAGCGCTTCGCTGTAATGTCACAGATGATCAGAGTCCTGGGACACTCGAGACAGATTTGCAATCAGAGCACAGCTTGGACACGCGAACAGAGGGTACAACATTGTGTGTGTCTCCAGCCGGTAGAAAATGTCAGTTTGACTTCCCAGGCCATTCCAGCAGCAGCTCGGCTTCCATTCCCCATCAATCCCGTGTGGATGGAGGCTTTGCCATCATCAGCGAGGAGGAGGAGATTGACGCCATATTTGTGAATGACACGGGGCCCGTGCAAAGTCCTAGCACGCGTAGAGCCAAAAACTACCCCCTCTCCCTGTCTCCCATCTATGAGGAGGAGTGTGTTCGTGAGGAGGCTTCAGGGAACGGAATGCTACAGGTTCCCCCGGCGACTGAAGAGGAGCAGAAAAGCGTTGAACAGCCGGCTTTCTCTGTTCTTTCGCTTCTGCAGTCTGTCAGTGAGAAGCTGCAGTCCAGCATTCAAAGCGCTTCAGATGAGGGTCAAACGGAGTGTTTGGGATCTGTCCTCAGACCGCTATGGGACCGCTACAGAGAAGAATGTGAGGAAGATGATGATGATATCTCCAGTGAGACCAAGGCTGTCAATGAGCCAAACACTGGGGCTAAGTTCTTCTCACATATTGATCAGACCGCCGGTGAAGCTCAAGATAGACTACAGGAATGTGATGGGATGCTTGGCAATGTTGGAAAGAATGCCAATACGCCATTCTATCAGTACTTAACATCCGGTGTAATGCCATCAGCTGATAAGAAACAGGCTAAAAACTGCAGGGCTGTATGTCAGAGTGAAAGTAATACGGCCATGACGGTACGCACAGCGCTCAGTTGGTTAATATAATATGGGATACGTCTTCTATTTTCTAAATTTTGGTCTTTACGTCCTCACAGGGAGAGATTGGTGGATTAGGAAAGTTCAGTGCTAGACCTTCTATAGTAAGTTCATCTCTTTTTTCTGTTTATCATGTTTTAGGATTCTGTTATTGATGTTGTGATTGTTTTCTGTCCTGTGCTTTTAAATGGCTCTTTCATCAAATCTTTGTCAATGTTATTTATTGCTCTGCTATCTCAGCACTGTACAAACTGAAATCTCTGTTTGAAACCGTATTCATCCACACATTGAATTGTGAAGCTTTGAGGGCTTGAAATGTTTCTGTATTTAGAGGAAGCTGATAGTATTGAGTATGTAAACAGTGATCACTGTTTGTTTTTGCTTTCAAACACAGTTATTCATCTATGAGGGTGAGGCGCTCAGCGGTGAGAGAAGAGAATTTTTTGATGATGTGGAGGATGCAGAGAAGGTTCTGGTTTCTCAAGGAGCTGTGGTCCATGCAGTAAAAGGATGGTAATGACTTTCACTTTCATTATTGTTAAGCTCATGTCATGATTCTGTGCCTCAGCTTTTAGACAGTGAATGTGTATGTGTTCATGTGTGTGTATATAAGTCAAAGTCAAAGTCAGCTTTATTGTCAATTCTGCCACATGTACAGTACATACAAATGGAGGATTGAAATTGCATTACTCTCAGACCCCAGGTGCTTACAGATAACATAGAATAAACATATATAAAAAAATATATAAAAAATACAGTTCTATATATACACAATACAACTTTACAAGCAGGGAAGTATAACGAGATAAATGTGCAAACCAGTGAAATAAACAACAGCGTAGATGTGATGTAGTGCAAGATGCAGAGCTTATTGGTCTGGTAAAGTGTCAAAGATAGCAGGCTTTGTTTGTTGACTAAGAAGTAGTTGAAGAGGCTCGGACCTACTGAAGAGGTAGTGAGCAGTACAGTGGTTCCGTAAGTGACAAGTGCGGGACAGAGTTTGATGTGGGAAGGGGTGGATATATAAGAGCATGTGTGTAGTAGATAGTTAGATTTTTTGCACTAAAATCTTGCTGATTGATGTCTTCTGTGACATGCCTGTGTTCTCTATGTTCCATTTGCATTACATTTATGCATTTGGCAGATGCTTTTATCCAAAGCAACTTACATTGCATTATACATTTGTTTCTGAGTTTGTGCTATCTCTGGGATCAAACCCATGACCTTGGTGTTGCTAGCGCCATGATCATCTAACCACTGAGCTACAGGAAAGCCACTGAGTGCACTCAAATTCACAGGGAGAAGCATATGTAGGGGGTATTTTTGTCTTTTATAAAAAGACAGTTTAATAATAAAACAATATCACACACATTGCTTGACGGTTATAGTTTCTGTGTTCAGGTTTTGGACATTGGACTTTGTTTTACATAGAAAAAAGAAAAAGTGTGATTTAAAAAGGATGAAAAGAAAAAGACAAGAAAAAATATGATGATATTTTTTTCTTTCTGTAGTGCCTAAGCTCAGTATGTTTTCTTTAGACAAAAAGTTTGTGATACTGTTTATTTATTGGATAAAGATTAATAAAAACTAAGAAAATATAAATAAAAACAAAATACTCACATATATCAATGTATGTTTTAAGAAATGATTTAAAAATATTATATAAAACAAATCTTAATATTAAGAGATTCTGCATTTCTAATCTTAGAGGGTTAAGGGAATTATATAATTTTGGGACCAGAGAGGAAAAAAGCCCTATTGGCCATTTTAAGCGATTTAAAATAGTTAACAGTTAAAAGACGAACTTTATTAGAAGGAAGGTTTCGTGCTGGGGTGTTTAATTAATTAAGATTAAGACAGAAACACAATTTAATACTCAAGTTATATTTGATGGGTTGGATGCTGAGAGAATAATGGACAGATTATTTTGTTTAGTTGGCTCCTCTATGCGGATTTGTGGTTCTGTGGGCCGTGTGTTCTCTTGGAAGAGGGTCATACTGTGAGGATCAATGAAGAAACTCAACAGAACCTGCAAGAGCTCAAAGAACCTAACAGAACTAAAATCAAATCTGTGGGCTCTATCAGAACACTGCTGAAGGTAGGCCTATATGGATCTCTCTCTCTCTTTCTCTCTCTCTTTCTCTCTCTCTTTCTCTCTCTCTCTCTCTCTCTCTCTCTCTCTCTCTCTATAGAAAAATAAAGTACAAATTTCCTACAAAAGCAAAATATACATTCAAGTATACATTCAAGAGAATCAAGTAATATAATGATATGTACATATATTGGAAACATCAGGTCAGGGCAGATTCAGTGTTTTCTCTTCTGTTATGACAGACAGACACATATTTAGCAGCTAACACACAACAGTCCTTGTGTTCTCCAAACAGATACGACAGTTTCTCATCGTTTGACACACTTTCAAACGTCTTGTGTATGGATTTGATTTTTCCATAAAACATTGTCCGTATATCCGTGTATTTCGTACATTCCGTTAGGAAGTGGAGCTCTGTCTCTATTTTGTTGAGATGACAGTGTGGACACAGTCTCTGGTCCTGTGGAAGCCATGTTTGTGTGTGTCTGCCCGTCTCTATAGTGAGTTTATGTCCACTGAGTCTGTATCTGGTCAACGTGGCTCTTAGTTTTTGATCTGTTACTGTGTACAGATAGCCTGTCATACTGGATTCTCTCTTTAGGGACAGATAACATTGCATTTTACTCTGTTCTTTTGTTTGAGTTTTTCAATGACTGATATAGTTTTGTTTCATTTGTGTTGTAATTTGGTTAAGTGTGATTTTGTCAGTATTGTTGTGGTTGAGAGCATCAGTGGATGTTAGGACTGAAACATCAGGACTGAAGCTCTGGATTCATTTCTTTGCTCATCTCTTGGTATTTCAGGGCTTTATAATGAAATAAATAATTGTTTTGGATTTGTCAGTGGACCCCACACCTCACTGTCATAGAGGCCAATTGGTTCTATTACTGATTCTAATATTTTTTGCCAAATTCTAGTTGGGATCTCTATAGGACATTGACGTTTGATAGAATATAAGGCCCTGCGTGCTTTATCTCTCAGTTCATTCACTGCAGGATTAAAGTTTCCTGTGGATGTGATTTTTAAACCCAGGTAATTGTAATGTGATGTGTGTGTTATTTGGTTGGTACCTAATGTAAATGTGTGTTGTGTTACCTTTGATCTGCATCTTTTCTGAAAGGTGATAATTTTAGTTTTACTGAGGTTAACCATCAGGGCCCAGGTCTGACAGTATTGTTCTAGCAGGTCCAGGTTCTGTTGTAAACCATGTTCAGTGGGAGACAACAGAATCAGATCATCTGCGTACAGAAGACATTTGATTTGTGAGTCGTGTAGAGTGAGACAGGGGGCTTCAGATCCATCTAGAATGGTTGCAGTTCATTGATGTAAATATTAAACAATGTTGGGCTTAAACAGCATCCCTGTCTCACTCCACGCTCCTGGGAAAGATGTTTAGTACATTTTTTGTTGATTTTTATGCCACATTTACTCTCAGTGTACATTGATTTAATAAGATCATAGGTTTTACCACCTATGCCACTTTCAATAAGTTTGTAGAATAGTCCTTTGTGCCAAATTGAATCAAAATTTTCATGATGTGAAGTCACATTCACATTCTCATTTTTAGGATGACAGTGTTCCAGAGATGCATCTACATGTCAACATATCTCAGACGAGTGATATTCTCCGTCTGTTTACTGCAACAGATCTGATGGAGGAGCGCGGCCCTGTGTTACTGTCAGACCTCTGCGTCAAAACTGGATGGTAAAGTATATTTCATTGTATCTGATATGAGTGTATTTGAGTTTTCATCCTGACTGCTGCTCTTGTGTCAAATGTGTTGCTTCTTGTCTTCTCAAACTCACATTTAGAAGCATAATAACCTTTTTAATAACTTTACACAAATCCAGCAACCTAAATATATTGTTACAATTAAAGGTCACTAAGTTATTTATGAAAAATTTATTTTCTGAATATCTGTTTGTGTGTGTAGCTGGTTGGTCTATGACAAGCATGGGTTCAGTGGTCATTCTGCTGTTCTGGAAACGGAAGGAAGGTTCACACCTATTCTCCAGAATTCCCCTGTGCCATGTGTGAAGAGTCTTCGACCATTAAAAAGGGTATATGACGCACACACACACACACACACACACACACACACACACACACACACACACACACGCGTGCACCTTTAACAAATTAAAGTCTCAAACCTAAAAATATGTTCCGTTTAAAAGCGAAAGCCTATGCAGATGTCCCTAAAACGCCTCGTTTAAACCCCCCCACAGATCTATGTCAGTGTGTGGGAAGCTTTGCATAACACCGCCCAAATATATATGCAAAGAAAGAAGGCGTAACTATTCTCACTGTAGTGTTGTTGCTGCCGCCATGTGGAGACGCTGTGTTTCATTGCAAAAGAAAAACTACTTAGTTGGGTCTTCCAAACGAGGACACAGTTAGAGACCATTTGTTAAGGTTTATTTACAACACTGTTCCAAAACAGTACAACCCCAAAATCCCAGTGTGTGCAGCACATTAACATGCATTATGAAGGGTTCTAAAAAGTGGGACAAATCCAACTTTGCAAGGACAGTCTGCTTCTTCTCACTCACAGCCTGTAAGTACGTTTTCATTATTTCTTAAAAAATATGCTACTGACTATTCAAATGTGAGCTTTAATCGTCATTACTACATTACTTATAAATTATTTAATAATTATGTCCCCACCGGATGCAACAAATGCCTCGTTTATTAAATGTGTTGTTGTCTTTGTCGCATCGAGACACAGCTTCACAGGCTGCTCTAGACGTTACCTATAGTTAGCTAATTGTAAAACCTAAATTTATTATTATTATTATTTTTTAAATGAAACCTTACTGATCTGGGTTGCGTTTCCCAAAAGCATCGTAAGCCTACGAAGATCGTAGCTCCATTGGTGACAATGGCTTTAAGATCAACTTAAGGCTACGATGCTTTTGGGAAACACAGCCCTGATCTGTAAAGTTGATTGATCCGCTTGGTCATCTGCATTTTCTCGATCATATTCTGACTTGAACTCACATGGTACCAATGACATTATTAGATGTCAATATGCTTTGGAAGCTGATATTCCGAAAATGGTAAAGGGTGTTACATTTGGCCAATCACACACACTGGGTAGCTGGCCAATCAGAGCACAACACGCTTTTCACAGTGATGAGCTTTGTAAAAATCAACACGTTTCAGAAGGCGGGGCAGAGAGGAGCAACAGTAATGTAAGGTATGTGAAAATGAATGTGTTTTTTGAACCGAAAATCACATAAACACACTGTATTACATCAAATACACACAATAATGTTTGTTTTAGCCACCCAATATGACCTCTCTACCTGATACAACTGAATCCATTGATAGATCTGTTAACATCATCACTGGTGGACAGAAGAGATTTTCAGTGTGTGTTTTTCATTGTCTGTGTTTTTCTCTTCTGTTACTGACACAGAGTGGATTAAAGGTTATGAAACCTCTCGACCCAAAGGTAAAACACAGCACACAGCACACAGCTCTTCAAAGCTGTTCTCTAATCAGTGGATTTGATTTATGTTTTGTCTTTGTTGTAGGTGATATTGTATGAAAAGCAGCAGTTCCAGGGTCAGTACAAAGAACTGCTGGATCACACAGGCAGTCTGATGACCACAGATTCACCGCTCAGCAGCATCTCTTCAATATGTGTTCTGGGTGGAATGTGAGACTTATGTACTGTATTTACATACATGTAAAGAGTTTTCTCGAGTGTAAATTACTCATGATGTTTAGTGTGTATTCAATAGGCTCTGACATACTAACCCTGTTACACACACACACACACACACACACACACACACGTATCTATCTAAACGATTACATTCTATAGACGGCTATTGTTTTTATACACAGTTAGCCCTAACCCTAAAAAAGGTTTTATAAAGGTTTTATAACAAATGTAATTGACTACATTTATATAGCATTTTTACAAAAATTTGCCAGGTTATACTCACTTTCGATTAGGGTTATTAATAGAGTAGATCACTGAATATAAGAGAAAGTGACATTGTTAAGAATTATTCATGTTTAGGCATGAGGCAGAGATCAGTTTCTGTGTCTGTCACATGATCAGAGTGGAACGCTGCTGCAAGATCAGTCTTGATAAAAGTGTGTTGTGTATGTATACGCACATATGTTAAATGTGTCTGTGTGAGTGATATTAGCCTGACATGAGCACGCATGATCTCAGCCCTTGGTAAACACTCAAGTGTGTGTGTGTGTGTGTGTGTGTGAGAGAGTTTGTGATTGAAAGAACTACAAAAGAACAGATTAGAGACTATCAGCATAACTGAGACAATTCTGTGTGTGTTTGTAAGATGGGTGTGTTTCTCCAAAGAGGGGTTCAGAGGTCATCAGTGTGTTCTGGAAGAAGGTCAATACAGCAACTGTACACACATTTTCAGCCATACCAAGTTCACAATCAAATCACTGCGCTACATTCAGAGTGTAAGCTCTCTTTTTACTACGAATTTCTTGTTTTGGCTCAATTTAAAATATCTCAATTTAATATAAATAGATTTTTTATCTGATCAGAATAATGAAAGAGAAAGGAATAAAATAGCCAGATGTGTTCTGGGCTGAATGCTGATGATCTTACAGTACAGGTTTGGTAATAGCGGTGTGTTGTCTGCTTATTTCGGGTGACAACTGTAGGATTTCTGGGAGCCGTCAGTTTGTCTCAAGAGCTCAGACGAAGAGATCAATGTGATGCATGCGGACGTTCCTGATCTGCTGCTGAACGGTTTGGTTGATGTAGCGGACAGCATCCATGTGATGAGAGGAGTGTGAGTAACAACATGAGGATGTGAGATCATTTCATTTCTAAAGTTCTCTCCAGCATTTCTGGTGCTTGTGTGTTTAAGGTGGGTGGCATACAGCGAGTGGGGTTTTACGGGAGATCAGTATGTTCTAGAGAAAGGACGTTATCCTGGTGCTCTTGAGTGGGGCAGTGGACTAAAATCGCCACGCTCACTGAGGCCTATTCGCAGGGTAAGTCTGTGGAATGGATCACTCGTTCAGCACACAAATCATGTTGTTAAATATCTATCTTAAATACATCCTTCTCATTTTCATTACAGGAGTTTTGTGGGATTGTGAATCCGACATTTTTGGTATGTTTGCTTATCATATGCCACCGACATAAACATGCGTGGCAGTGTGTGGGCCTGACGTGCTTCTCTCTGAACGCAGCTACGCGCCTACACCCAGACGCATTACGCTGGTGAGTCCAGAGAGTTTGTGGGGGAAACTCTAGAATGCAGCGTTCCGTGCCTTGTGTCATTTCGGGTGATCCGAGGAAGGTGAGAATTTGACGTCAACATCAGGTTGGATGTAAACCCATGGATTTAAATCACAGATCAATGGATGTCAGACAAGCACCTCCACCATCTCTCTCTCTCTCTCACTTACTCATCCCTGTGTAGTTGGCTGCTCTTTGATGAGGAGGCTTACTCTGGTAACCAGTATATCTTGGGGGAGGGGCTTTACCCCGACCTCACTTCCTGTGGTTGTGCATCAACAGCCATCAGGTCCCTGAAGCCCATTCCACACGTGAGTGATGTTTTCTATCAACACATATCAATCAATGTAAGGAACCACCAAACTTCTGATGACTTTCATATTTCAATTGTTTTCTCTCAGAATTTCACAGATCCGTCCATCAGTTTGTTCTCTCTCAGCGGCTTTGAGGGACTTGAGGAAACTTTATTCTCTGACATGGAGAACATGAGCAAGTTTTTCAGCCAGTCTCTGAGAGTCAACAGTGGGCTGTAAGAACTATTAACATTCCTCTCAGTTTTCATTGTATTCACTATGAATTATTCTGACATCTTGACTTCTGCCGCAGGTGGGTGGGTTACGAATACAGCCAGTTTAACGGTCGTCAGATGCTTCTGGAACCTGGAGAATATTCCGACTGGGAAGAACACAGCGGCTGGGACACAATTGGATCATTAAAGTCTCTCAGACAGGTTAGATATGAGAACGACACCCCCTGCATTTCATCAGTAATAATAATGTTCTGATGTGTCTTGTTGACATTATGAATGAAAAGGTTTCTCTTTAGCAATAACAAAAGGGATGCTGGCAGTTCTGTAGAAGATTCTAAAGGATAAAAGAGCCAGCAGCTCATTTTAGCGCTCACAATGTTTATGTGTAATTTAGATGCAGGACAGCACCAGTTATATAGCTTGTGTGCATCTCTGTGTTGTGTTCCATCTTTGGTGGAGGCTGGTGTAAACTTCACAGACCCACACACATTTCTGCAGAGATAATTGTAGGCACTGGAATATTTTTGTAATCCATCAAAGCTTTAAGAAAATGCTCTGTGAAAAAGATCTTGTCCCTATGTTAAAGTCTCTAAATTTTAAAATGGTTGTTTTCTACTCAGCCAAAATTACACATTCGGGTAAAGAATCGAGCTCTGGGTTTTGTCGTGACCACAGAGAGCGTGCCGGAGGGTTCCTTTCCAGCAAAAGTCTTTCTGAGTCCTGCTGACAGCTCACTGAACACACAAGGCTGGATCTTCACTGATGGCCTTTTGAAAAACACGGTCTGTATTATGAAAAGCCCTTCCTGAGAGGCATTGAAGACAAAAATAATTTTTTCTTGTTAACAGAACTCAATTAAAAACTTGAGCAGACAAGCATTACTGACTCCTCCTTAGATCTTTAAGGGGAAACCCTTTAACGCCTGTTTGACAAACTATTTTTAATCAAGATGAATAATGTAGACCATATATCAGCATATTGTTCAGCTTTACATTTATGTAATTTTGCAGACGCTTTTATCCAAAGCGACTTACATTACATTGTACTATACATTTGTACATGTATAGTAAGCAAGTGGGGGTTAGGTGTCTTGCTCAAGGGCACCTCAGCCGTTACCCACCAGCACTGAGAATTGAACCAGCAACCTTCTGGTCATGAGTCCAACTCTCTAACCACTGGACCACAACTGCCCATGAATCTGCTTTAAATGATTTAGTCTGCTGTGTGTTCGAGTAGATGCGGGGGGGCTGTCTGTCAGTGATTGGAGCAAAGGCGTGCGTGGGGGCCAGAGTGGCATTATGGGAAGAGCATGGACGCATGAATCAAAGGTGGAGTCTTAATGAAGATGGAAGAATCTCATCTCATTTAAATCGTAGCCTGGTGCTGGACCTCAAAGGTAATGTTGAACTCAAATTAGCTTGTTTCAGTTTTGCTTCGTTTATCTTAGTATTTTGAACAATACGTTCTGCTGTGTTAATCAGGTGGAAGTGGGAGTGACAGAGATCATCTCATTTTAAGTCAGCTTTGTGTCAACAAGATCACTCAAACGTGGGACATGGACGTGCTGTGATGCTGAAGCTATCATACATCCAGACAACGTTGTATCAAAGAGTCAAGATGGCTTCAAATCAGTAACCCATTTATAGCTATTCACTCACAAGCAGCAATAAATGATGTGGGGCCGTTTTTTTTTTTTAAACTGCAGCAAAATCTCTCTTTTTTTATGTATAGCACTTTTGCACTATAAGAACCCTGCAAGCTAGAGCTGCATTCTGTATAGAGATGTGATATCATGCTGGATTATCCCTTTAATCAGTTTGGACACTGCAGTTTGAAATATTTCATCAGCAGGGTTTTATTAGTGAACATGTTCAGATGGGTTAAAAATAAACTAGTCATGTCACTGGAGTTGTTCAGCTATGAAAGTAAAGTACTAAGAGCAGTGTTTAACTTTAAACATCTGTTAATGTGTACAGAGATGTCATGGTGATTGTTTAAAAGCAGCTCTTTTGAATTCTAAATGAATCCTGAAAATGTAAAATATGTCGCAGACAACATGGAAAATTAAATCTGATTTTATTGAACTACAATTCATCATGCTTGTAAATTCACAGTTCTAATGTGATTTTATCAAACCTCATCATTAGGCTATAACAGGCTCACTGTGAACAAAACAAACCCATTCTTCTCTGAAAGAAAAATTTTATGCTAGAGATGTTCACACGTGCCAGTTTGTCCACAGGACTGAAGATGTTTAACACACACGCAGCAACCCTTCGGTCCAGAGTCCAAGAGTCAGTCCCAGTTTATCAGCATCCTGCATCAGCTGCAGATCTCCAACAGCAATGCGCTCCAAGCTCAACAGCTGCTTCAGGGCTACAAGATGCGTCAACGGGAACCGCAGACCCTGTAACTGAGAAAAGTGAGTGAGTGAACACTGTGCCGGTGAAAATCAGGAAGATAAAATGTGTATCATGTGATGAGAGCTGACAGACCTGTGATGCCTGTTCATCATCAGACATTCCCATCATGTGCGTTTCTCGCTCGTTCCTTAAAGAATGTAACACAAACACAGCCAACTCTGTGGCCTTATCCTAAGAAACACACACAGACAATAAGGACATTTCATACTTGTGTCGTATAAAATAAAAATGCATCAGTGACTCTTACAGCATCATCTTGACTGGGTTCCACTGTGAGAAGAAGATGCTCTTTAAACTTGATACATACTGTGTCGTCTAATGCTGGCAGTTTCCCAGCTGAAAGAGAAAATGACATCAGTCGTACAATGACACAAACACCAAAAGTAGCATGTGAGACTCACCTGGCTCAAGATCAGCCTGCTCCAGCAGGTAAGGTGGGAGTCTGTTTGAGATAAAATCTCTCTTCATATCAGTGGAGCGTAACTCCTTGTTTTTCTGCTCGAGACTGTCGGCCAAATGCCGCAGAAGCACGCATAACTGTTTATTAACTTCAGGACCGAAACTCTGACACTGCCACACACACAGGAAAAACCATGAATCAATTGTGGAATCCTAAAGAACATTTATATCTAAATGACACATGAGGACTTATGGGTAGGATGGGGCTGTACTCACAGTAAGGAAGTTTTGTGGTAGACCACAGCGCAGCCTGTGGTCACTTTTCATAGAATCGAACAGGAAACTAGGAAACACATCTAGCATGAAGTCACCCCATGACCTAAAACACAAGCATCTTGGTTAACTGCATTATCTACAAGCCTGAATAAATGCATATAAAGCAGTTATGATAGGGTTAGGAAGAGTGTGTGATATGTGCACAGACATACATGTTTTGGTAGGTGCTGAGTGTGAGGTGTGTGGAATGATCCACACCTGAAGGTGTGTTCGCCTGGTGGATGGTTCCTCTTGGGAAATAGAGCAAGTCACCAGCCTGACAGACAGACAAAAAGACACACAGACCTGTAAGCAACAAATCTAAAGAAATCAGTCTCGATTCAAGTCTGCTTTGTTTGTAATGGGGACAAGTACATTGATATCAGGCTCAATATTACTGCCAATGTGGATCCAAATTGTGGTTCTTTTGCAGAACACTGTCAACAATCTTATGTGATAATGAACTCATGAGACAATGACTACATTTACATGTGTTTACCCCATAGACTGTATAAAACATGGACTTGACGTCACCCGTAGATTTGTGAACAGCAATTTTGAAGCCAAAAGTAGGCATTGCTGGTCAAAGCCATCTTGGCAGCGCATCATCAAAAATGTGGGTGGAGCTGACGCCCGCCTATTATTTGGATAAGTGTAAGAAATTATCACGAAAAAGCCATAGACTGTATACAACAAAACGATGCCAAGTTCAGTGGTTGAGGAGGTGTTGTGACAGCCAACAGACAGCAGATAAACGGCCACCTGTCACTCAAGTGGCCACAACCTTAATTTTGCAGAATTTTAAATCTTGATATAATTTAAATGGATGAGTTATAAAAACATTCACCCACCTCACAGTTGTCAAGAAGTGGGAAATCGGCTATATAAACCAAAATCATTTTTTGTACCAGGCTGTATACATGTTTTTTCTGCAATAAACTTGGGCATTTTAACATGGGGCTCAATGAGATTCTGCTCTCTTTTGAAACCAGACGATGAATTGCAGTTTAAGTCACTTCGTATTGGTTTCACGAGAGAGACCGGAAGGTTGCCGCTTGGTTTACCCTCATAACCCGATTATTGACCCCATGTAAACACAATACTTCAGTAGAAACAATGCGATTAAACTCCTAATCACAGTAATATATGTGGTGTAAACTGATTTTAATCAGAGTAAGAAGGCATGTAATTACTTTAATTGCATGTCTTCCATTCTGAATTTTACTGTCAACACAACTCACCGCCTTCATCCAGAGATTATGCGAATGTGACGTTAGCGTAGGTAAAGTTAACTCACGTCATGTAAACATAATCAATGCTTTGGGTTAGATTTGATTCCTGTCTGTGTGCAGTGAGCATACCTGCAGGATGATGTCATGCGTGGGGGTGCCAATATGTTCCTCTGGTTCCAGGCTGTACTCACGGGCAAGATGGACAGTGGGCTTATAAAGCCTCCAGTGCTTCTGTCCCTCCAGCTGAAGAATGAAGACCTGTACAGGAGAGACACGCACACCATCAGCCTTATTCATGCGTGTTCAATTAAAAACATTTATTCTGTTTGTAATTAAATTTCAGTTTTTTAAAAGCTGAATGAAAACATGCAAACATGAAAGAAATATTGGCTTAGGATTCATCTTATAGAATAACACTCAGTGAATGTTGCAGAAAATAGAAGATGGGGAATTGAATTGATATAAAGATCATCAGTATGTGGACATCGCTCACCTCAACATCATCATAGTGTGGCGGCAAACCCTGAGAACCCTCAGGTGTGATGTACACATTAGAACCGACCAGAGAACCGAAGAAACACTCCAAACGCTCCTGAATGCGCCACAACTCATCCTGAGAACACATAAGGTCCAAATATACACGCACCACATACTTCAATTCAATTTCCATAATAAAAAAAACACAGGGATGCATGTGTGACTCTGACCTTAAACCTCTGAGGCTGGTGAAACTGTATGGTGGCTTTCTTCTGCTCAAAGTCTTTCTTCAGCTGACTGAACTTCACTTGTCCATCTTTATTCAACACTTTCTTCTTGCCATCGATACAGCGACAGACATTGAGATCTGTTCCGAACTGCAGTCCGTGAGAGCAAAGCTGCTGCAGGTCAGACAGTTGAAACAGTGAGCGATAATAATCCGCTAATGCAGCATCTGATCTGTGTAAAACTAAAGGTTTCTTCTCCCAGTACTGCTGGAAAAACTCGTCCACACTCATCGGATTGATGAGACTCTGAAAGAGATCACGAGGTGAATGAAAGCACAGAGGCGAATCAGCCTTCATCATCTTCTTCTGTTTAACAGACACAACCTCTTCATCCTCCTGTCCAGCAGATTTATTCAATCTTTTAATTTTCTTCGGCATCTCTGTAAACACACGCACGTTTACTTAACCCATATTGTACGTTACAGTTGTGATAATACCGTTTTAATCAGTGATGTTGAAACCTAATCTAATAACTTTTTACAGATTTATATCTTGTTGGACTTCTTACATCAGTCAAATAAAAATAAAAAAGATTTGGCTTACCGGTAACGGTTTCAAAAGCACATAAACCGCGGCTGTGTCACCACAAACTAGACCGGCTAGAAAGTCAAACGTCAAACTACAGTTCCGGTTATATTTAACAAATCACGCCAAAAGACTTGACCCACGTCATATGAACTTATTATTTTTTAATAATTACTTTTACTTAAACTACATCATTACACATAGATATATTCAAATCCATTTAAACCATTTAAAGGATTTTATTAAAACCTTCCTTTTCACATTCAGATTCATGTCAATGACTCCACAGCACACATTTGTCACCTTTTACAATTCACAATAAGTAGAAAAAACACTTCCACACAGAGCTGACATGACAATATGAGACGTGATTTTCAGTAAATGAGTCTTTAGTGTGTCAGATGTACATGTGTGTCTCTGGTCAGGTCACTGTGAAGATTCAGTTTCTCTCAGTGTTTCTCTTTCTGGAAAGGTAAGTTTCTCACATTCAGTGAGTTTCAGTGGTAAGTGCTGGGCGATCTCATTGGGGTCTGTGTAGAAGGCTGGAGGAACATGCTTAAAGAGAAACGTCATCATAACATTGATTATTCAACCAACATCATCAAAGAAAGACAAAGCAAATTCTTCTCAAAATCACAAACAATTGAAACATATGAAAACACATTTTTTGTAAATTAATATGTAAATTCTCACCTGAAGATCCGATATTTTACTTTCACGTGTGCTAAACTCTCGAAGCATGTAGTCTTTTCCAGCCTGTTTTAAACATAAAAGATGTGGTGCACAAACAATTAAGTTCAAATTTAAACAAAACTGTATACAATAACAGAGCTAAAACTTGCCTCGTGATAAAGACGTGTGTCATTAATCCTAATCAGCACTCCATCCACTCTCAAGAAGAACCGCAGCAGAGTAAAGAAACTGGTGGGCATGACTCTCTGAAATGATCAAATATTTCACGTTTTCTTCTAGTTTATGGAATAATGGGAAGGTAAATCTAAAGTTGTCATTAAATATATTCAGTTAATATTTTCATCCATAATCTAAATCGTAGCTATATTTTATTAATTATTAAATTAGGCAGATAGGTGGATCTAGTCTTTCATGGTCAGGTGATCTTAGGCTTAAAAAGGCTAATGACCACTGATATTCTTATTTTTTGTGCTACAGAAATAAATGTGACTATGTGCTCTCTTATTACAACCACGAAAGCTTAAATAGCGATAATTTGTATGTAAGGCCCAAAGCACTTACAATTTTCACACTGATCATAGACACGCCGTGATCGTGCAACTCGTCTTCAAACAGAAGCACGTCCTCAAAAAACTTGATCTGCTCTCGTGCCTTCAGCTTCTCCAGATCAATCCGTTCGGTGGTGGTCGTCACCTGTTTGATACACACGGTAATGGGGTTTCTGGGTAAAAGAAGTTTTTATTTTATGTGTGTTTACATGAAGTGTAAAATACCATCATTTGCATTTGCTCTCCAAGTAAAGTCCCTCTGTAATCAGTTGTGTATGTCCAGTCATAATGTTTCACTACTTCTTTGGAATGCTCAGAGTCGGCCCTGAAACAGATGAGATTATTCTTGAGCGAAACAAATTCCATATGACAGTGAATACAATTTGTTTGAACTTCAGCATGTTTTACCTGCTTTCTTGCCACTCTTGTGCACAAGCCACTTTTACAGAATCCTGCATGTTGTTGACGCATTTAAGAGCATCAATTGCATTGAACTCAATTCCAAAACCATCCATGTGTTGAATGCGCAGCACGTTGTCACCAAACAACATCTCCGGGAGAGATGGCATATGCATCTCATCTGCTAATCTGTGACACAAGTACTGTACTGTTACGATTCGGGTGACGTGAGCTCATTACATTTGAATGTACTGGGTCGTTTCTGCTGTATTAAAATCTCCATCCACAGCAGAGATGACCACCATTTAACAAAGAAAGCATGCTTTTTACCTCTCAATATCTTTAGACTTCATAATATGAGTCTTTGCAGCAGCGACTGTCCAGGGCCCAAAGCTGAAGTCCTTTTTACTGCTTTTAAATCCATGTGATATCAATGAAGACATCGTGCAAACGGCCTGAAAAACGACAGTAACACAAGAACTGAATATATATTTCAACAGAATGTGAAATTCACTAAAAATTCAAATTATATACATAAATAAAAACGAAATTCACAGTTCAACAAATACAAAATTTTTCCATTACCTGCCCTTAGGGGAATTCAGAACTCTTTTATATATTAGGATTTGTGCAGTGGTATTGTAAATGTCATAAGGTATAAGAGCGAAAAACTAACAAAATAAACTGCTTATAAACGTTTCAGGTCATGTGGTCTGAACACTGAGTACAAGTCAGTTGAACGGCCTTTTTTTTTTTTTTTACTTATGTTGCATAAACGAGTCCTACGTTGATGTTATAGTTCCGAAAAACAATGAAAGAAATAGTAAACACACACAACCACTCTCACCGCGCATCCGCATCCATGTATTATTAGAGATGTGTGTGTAACATGTAATTTCTCCCGATGTTACACACGAACACTAACTGCGCTCACGATGGTTCCGCCCAGAGCAGAGTTGCGACATTCCCACAGACGTCGATAGGAAGAATGGAAACTCGTAACTCGTGTCATGGACGGCTCTAGTTCAAAGGTTAGGGTTAAAGACTACAACCATCTAACCATGTTAGGGTTTATAGTTTGGTTTACCTGCGGCTTATTGCACAAAGCCCTTACATGGCTTATCATTGCTGCGTCCCAATTTGCACAATATCCATTTAAAATAGTATTCGAAAATAGAATTAGTATGTCCCAAATAATAGTATGTTGAAAATAGTATTCCAAAGACTCCCGGATGGTCTACTACTTTCGGTAGAAACTCGAAGTGTAGAATGATAACCTAAGTCCATTGGCTGATACTACCCACAACTAAGCAGAGCCCTCTATGGCTCTGCCACAACTCACCGCGAGTAGGCGGAGTTTAGTGACACTCCACTGCATTAATAAAATTAAATAACTGATGCCACTAAATTAATAAATATAGAGTTAACATTACATATGAAACAGTAAATGAATAAATACTTAAATGGAAAGAAGAAATGTATTTCGATGTGTGACAATTATTGGCCACAATGTTGTCTAGGCAACAACGGCCACTTCTCAACTCAGCAGAACTCAAGTTTATTTATATAGTGCTTTTTACAATTTTCATTCTTACAAAGCAGCTGTAGATGAGACAAAATGACTATAAGCAAAACAAAATACACATATACACAATGACAATACACAATGACATACACGCGAACGCACACACGCGAACGCACGCACGCACGCACGCACGCACACACAGTGTTATTACTGAAACTTCAGTTTCCTGTTAGTATGTCCCAGTGCATGCATATTGTTTTGCTACACACTAAAATGTATATACCTTTTCATAACAAAAAGAATACATACTTTTAGTGCATATTATAAGTAGGCGATTCGGACGGAGCACGTTTTTTAGACCCATATCGAATCTACCGTTTATTTCTAAAGTACTTGAAAAGGTAGTCTTATCACAGTTATGCTCCTTCCTGCAAAGGAATGACATCTATGAACAATTGGACAACATAGGGTCAGTTGTGGCTTAATGGTTAGAGAGTCGGACTCGTAACCAGAAGGTTGCCGGTTCGATTCTCAGTACCAGCAGGTAACAACTGACGTGTTCTTGAGCAAGGCACCTTACCCCCGTTTGCTCCCTGGGCGCTGCAGTGTTAGCTGCCCACTGCTCCCGGTGTATGTGTGTTCACGACTTGAAGTGTGTGTGTTCACTATTCACTGGTTGGGTTAAATGCAGAGGTCACATTTCGGGTATGGGTCACCATATCTGACAAATAGGTAAAAACAAAAAAAATTATAGTCAGGATTAAGGGCAAATCACAGTACAGAGACTGCTCTGATCAGAGTTACAAACAACTTGCTTTTGGCGTCTAAATTTCTACCTCTCCTTTCCTTTTCTAATGTTGACGTTGTATCTGAAACGTTGTATTTCTAGCACATGAATCGCTTGCTGTTTTCCTGTTTATTGCTTTGGATAAAAGCGTCTGCCAAATGAATAAATGTAAATGTAAAATCTTACTGCTTACCTATAAGGCCCTACATGGTTTAGCTCCTCAGTACATAAGCTTCTATTGCATTACAGTCCTTCACGTTCACTACGCTCTCAGGGCTCCGGTCAGTTGGTAATACCTAGAATTTTGAAATCGAGTGCAGGCGGTAGATCGTTTTCCTATTTAACGCCTGAACTTTGGAACAGTCTTCCTAGTACTGTGCGCCTCTCAAGGGGAGTAAACATGCATCTCTTCAACCTTGCATACACATATATAATATAAATCTATAATATCTATAATATAAATCCTCTAATGGATTATTACTGCATTAGTTAGATCAACAGGAACCAGGAACACTGTAACACTTGCTGCATTAAAGAGTGTTGAACCGTAATTTGCTCTCAGTTGTCTTTTCTCAATGTTCCGAGGTTACCAGAGCGAGCAGGATGCAGTCTTTACCCAGACCAGATGGTAGAGCTGAAAGAGGGAAGCAGGGACCCGACAAGTCCTCCCTACAAAACTGCAACAGCACTACAAAACTGCAACTGGTTCCCCTGGTTGGGTCTGGGTTCTCCCAAGTTTTTTCTCCACCGGAGTTTTTGGTTTTTCCCCATTGTCTGCATATGGTTTTGCACTATTTGCCCGACCGGGGTGGGGCGGGGTTGGGGGCTGCTGACATCAGCTCTAGAATTTACAGTTTGTGTAATTGCTTACACACAATTTTTTAAACTATGACTCTACATACAATACCACCAAACACACAAACTGCAAAATGTCACACACATCTTGTAAATGTAAACACTTTATTCAAAGCTATTTTAACTTTTTACACACATTTTCGCACACAGACATAAAAGTATTCTTTACATACACACCAAACTAAACACAAATGTAAAAAATGTAAAACACTACTCTCTTGTCTCTTTTTCTTGTTCAGGAACAGGAATTTATCATAGCACTCACACATACATTTATGTACACAAGTATTGTACACTGTATTTACACTATGTATGTGTATTCAGTACAGATGTTTACTATAAAAAGAAATGCAGAGGGGATATTTCATTCTGAAAACTATGTATTTTCACTGTGTTTGACTAACTGATCAACAGTAACAGACAAAACAAATACATTTGAAGATACAGTATTGTAAACAAAAATGAAAAATATGCTTGTTACTGTAATAAAACAATATTGTGCTGTCTCCATCCTTACTTCATCATCGTTGTCCTTCTTTCTACATATAAGTGAACAAATAAGTTAGATTAACAGTTTGTGTCTGTAAATGAGTGTAGAATTTTTACACTTACAAGTCTAAGTCTTTTCATATTTTATTATGTGCCTGAATTAATGTGATTGTGGGAAATTAAATCTGTGAGAACTATGCCATAGGTGACACATAATAAAGCTCATCCTGGATATCAAACCTGCCAAACTGAGAATCGAACTTGCAACATTTGGGTTATAAGTCTGGCTCTTTAACCATTAGACCACAACTGCACAATTGTCATGATCCGTGTGTGCTTTCCTGTCTTGTGTGGACGTTTGGTTTGTATTTCTTAGTTCCTGTTTCCTGTCTCATGTTGTAGTCTATTGTAGTTCTTTTGTCCATTGGTTCTGTGTTCATTAGTGTCAGGTGTTTATTGTTATCCCCTCTTGTTATCCCATGTAGGCTATAAACAGCCCTTGTGTTTCAGTTGTCTTTTTGTTAATTGTTGTGTTTGGTTCTGTTGATTTTGTGGTCCCTGTGTCATGGCTCACATTGCTTCTTGTTATTTGCTTGTATTATTTTGTTAAGTGTTTTCTTTTTAAACCTATACTGCAAGTTGATCTGCTTCTCTGCATGGTGACTGCCCTTGTATTACACTGGGGTTGTCTGAACAGTATGGCTGTTTGGTTTTACAGGTCTGCTGAGTGTGGCTGTTTGGTTTTAGGGGTTAGGATATAGAGATGACAGCCACGATCATACACCCGAGGATCATACACTAGCCCCGGCAATGTCGGGGCTGTCCACCGGAGGGAGATAGAGTGCGGGTTAGATTACTGTCATGTTTTTCTGTCTTTTTGCATTTCATTTCATGATGTCACAGGTGTTTATTATATACTATAGCTGGTGACACATTGTATATTTGCTCTCACATAAGTCAATTAAAGCCAAAAGAAAACTAAAGCTTGTGTTTGAATGTTTGTTATTTCTTTTGTCATATTAAGCATATAAAAGTAAGAACTCATACACCACCCTTTAAAACCACATTTCAACAAATGAAAACATTAAAATGCCTAAAACATTTCATTTTATAATGTCACATGTGTTTATAATGTACAATTGCTGATGACACATTGGTATTGTGCACCATTGAAACTAATGCTTGTGTTTGATTTTAGAAACAAGATTTGTTTTTCTTTTTAATGTTGTGCACATAAATTGTTTTAGGCCTCAGGGTGAGATAGACAGACAGACAGACAGATGTACATATAATTCTATAAACTTTGTGTTTGATTTAAGAAACATAGATTTGTTTTACTATCAATTTGAAACAATCCATGAAAAGAGATTAATAAACAGTTCAGGACACATTATAAAAATAACCTGTCAGTGAGTAAAGTCAGATACCTTTTGAAGTGGGCTTTTGTGCTTAACTTGGTGAATCCTTAGGAATCTGGGAAACCAATGCAGGCATTTTCCAGCAGAGGGACTCAAAGGAAATTCAGATTCTTGGATCTCAGCTTATAGCTTTTAATCAAGATATCTGACCTGCTGGAGCCAACCTTGGTTTTTTCACCCAATCTGCTCTTCTAAGAATAATTGCAACCCAAACAGACATCATTCCCTTCCAGGAATCACCGGAGAGTGCAATTATTCATGCTGGTTCTTGGCTTGCTTGCATCTCCTCATTCACTGTACTAGCTTACACCTTGGTGGTTTGTTTTCCGAAAACTTACCATCTTGTCAGTTTGTTGCCGAAAAGTAGACTAGTCTTAAAGGGGGACCTGTTCTGGTTTTTTGTTTATTTGCTTACTGGTTTCCTGGGTCTCGTAAGGGACTTCAGGTTCGTGGAAGTTTTATTGGCATGAAAAAAATAAATCTGATGTTGCCAAAGCACAGGAAGGTTAAATATAAACATTCTTTACAATCTAGGTTAAGATAGAAATGAAATAAAAGTATATAAGAATCTATATATATATATATATCAATCCAAGTAGAAAAAGAGCAAAGTATTGATTAAAGTTCTCAGTGAGAGTGACAGGATCCTGTCATATAGTGTCAGTTTGTGTGTGTTGTACAGTGTTTTGTTGTGTTGTGCTGGTCGTTCTCTTGTCATGACAGGATTTGACATATCTTGCAGCCAGGGTTGAGTTTTCTCCCAGTATGTATGAAATCTTGTCCTTTTGTTGAAACTGGTTGAAGTCTTTGTGGAGGTTTGTAAACTGGGGGAAGAATGTTTCTCTGATGTGTGTATAGTTTGGACATGAGGTTAAAAAGTGCAGCTCTGTTTCCACTTGATTCTGTGTGCACACAGTCGCTCTTCTCTTGGTGTCCATGTCTGTCTGTGTCTGCCCGTCTCTACAGTGAGCTTGTGATCACTGAGTCTGTACATGGTCAACACTTTTCTTTGTTTAGGGTCTGATACGGTTTTGAGGTATTCTGCCAGTTTATATTCTCTGTTTAATGACAGATAGCATTCCAATTTGCTTTGCTGAGCTGTTGCTTCCGTCCAGTGTGTGAGATATTTTTCCTTTTGTGTTTTTATGATTTGGTTTAGTCGGGCTGGGGTTTGGGGTTCAGTTTGGCATGTTTTGGGTTGTAGAGTTAGTTCTGATATGAGTCGGATGAGTGGGCTTCTCTCTGGGTTCAGCTCTTGATGGCTTAAGGCTTTATGATGGAGGGTCTCTGTATCACTGTTTTTAAGGTGAGTGTAGAATTGAATCGCTCTTTTTGTATTTTAATTATTAGAGGGTATAGTCCTAGTTCATCCATACAGTGTGATTGGTTCTATAATTGATTGGATTATTTTTAGCCAGATTCCTGCTGGGATGTCAATTTTTATATTCTTTTTGATTGCGTAAAAAGCTCTTCGTGCCTTGTCTCTCAGGTCGTTCACAGCCTTGTTTAAGTTCCCAGTGTTACTTATGTTTATACCGAGATATGTGTAGTTCTGGATGTGTTCTAAGGGCATTTTGTTTAGTTTGAAATTGTGATGTTGGGTTTGACGACTGGGCCTTTTTTGGAATAGCATGATTTTGGTCTTTTTAAGGTTAACTGATAGGGCCCATGTTTGACAGAAAGTGTGCAGGATGTCTAGATGTTGCTGTAGGCCCTCTTTTCTCTGTCACATTATTTAATAAGTCTGAATCTTAGTTTAAACAAAGTCATAAGTTAAGGGGTTGCCACTCTTTGGGTTTATTAACCTTAGGCTTTGGTTGGATTAGAGGGTTTTTAAGGTCCTGATTTATGACCAAGAGTAGTGTTTTAACAGTATTAGGCATCCTGAGTTTACTGCCATCCGATGGATTAGAGGAGCTTTAAGGCCCTGGCTTCTGACACAGACCAGTGTTTCAACGGTGTTAGGCATTCTGTGTTCACTGCCATCAGGTGGATCAGAGGCACTTTAAGGCCTTGGCTAAGAGCCGTGTTTTAACTGTATAGACATTCTGAGTTTACTGCCATTAGGTGTCAGGCCTTCCAAGTTAACTGACCTTAGGTGTTAGGCTTCTTGCGTTTACTGACCTTAGGTGATAGACATTTTGGGTTTACTGACTTTAGGTGTTAGATTTGGCTTTAGATAAGGGGACCCTTGATGTCTAGTCCCTCATGTGTATATCTGAGAGAAATATTTGAGACACATCTTGAACTGCTACCGGTTCTTGGCTTGCTTGCATCTCCTCATTCACTGTTCTAGCTTACACCTTGGTGGTTTGTTTTCCGAAAACTTACCATCTTGTCAGTTTGTTGCCGAAAAGTAGACTAGTCTTAAAGGGGACTCAGTTTGGTTTTTTGTTTATCTGCTCACTGGTATCCCGGGTCTCGTAAGGGACTTCAGGTTCTTGGATCTCAGCTTATAGCTTTTGATCAAGATATCCGACCGGCTGGAACCAACCTACAAGTGATGCTCAATCCTGATCTCGATTGTTGTTTCAGATCATTGCTGTAGCTAATAGCATTTCCTAACTAATAAACGTGGACATGACACCTTGATGGCATATCTTTTTTTGGGAGCTTACCAACTTGCCAGTTTTCTGTTCCCTGGCCTCGTAAGAGACTCAAAGGGATTTCAGGTTCTTGGATCTCAGCTTATAGCTTTTGATCAAGATATCTGACCTGCTTATCTAAGAACAACCGCAACCCAAACAGACATCATTCCCTTCCAGGAATCACCGGCGGGTGCAATTATTCCTGCTGGTTCTTGGCTTGCTTGCATCTCCTCATTCACTGTACTAGCTTACACCTTGGTGGTTTGTTTTCCGAAAACTTACCATCTTGTCAGTTGGTTGCCGAAAAGTAAACTAGTCTTAAAGGGGGACCTGTTCTGGTTTTTTGTTTATTTGCTTACTGGTTTCCTGGGTCTCGTAAGGGACTTCAGGTTCGTGGAAGTTTTATTGGCATGATAAAATAAATCTTACGTTGCCAAAGCACGGGAAGGTTAAATATAAACATTCTTTACAATCTAGGTTAAGATAGAAATGAAATAAAAGTATATAAGAATCTATATATATATATATCAATCCAAGTAGAAAAAGAGCAAAGTATTGATTAAAGTTCTCAGTGAGAGTGACAGGATCCTGTCATATAGTGTCAGTTTGTGTGTGTTGTACAGTGTTTTGTTGTGTTGTGCTGGTCGTTCTCTTGTCATGACAGGATTTGACATATCTTGCAGCCAGGGTTGAGTTTTCTCCCAGTATGTATGAAATCTTGTCCTTTTGTTGAAACTGGTTGAAGTCTTTGTGGAGGTTTGTAAACTGGGGGAAGAATGTTTCTCTGATGTGTGTATAGTTTGGACATGAGGTTAAAAAGTGCAGCTCTGTTTCCACTTGATTCTGTGTGCACACAGTCGCTCTTCTCTTGGTGTCCATGTCTGTCTGTGTCTGCCCGTCTCTACAGTGAGCTTGTGATCACTGAGTCTGTACATGGTCAACACTTTTCTTTGTTTAGGGTCTGATACGGTTTTGAGGTATTCTGCCAGTTTATATTCTCTGTTTAATGACAGATAGCATTCCAATTTGCTTTGCTGAGCTGTTGCTTCCGTCCAGTGTGTGAGATATTTTTCCTTTTGTGTTTTTATGATTTGGTTTAGTCGGGCTGGGGTTTGGGGTTCAGTTTGGCATGTTTTGGGTTGTAGAGTTAGTTCTGATATGAGTCGGATGAGTGGGCTTCTCTCTGGGTTCAGCTCTTGATGGCTTAAGGCTTTATGATGGAGGGTCTCTGTATCACTGTTTTTAAGGTGAGTGTAGAATTGAATCGCTCTTTTTTGTATTTTAATTATTAGAGGGTATAGTCCTAGTTCATCCATACAGTGTGATTGGTTCTATAATTGATTGGATTATTTTTAGCCAGATTCCTGCTGGGATGTCAATTTTTATATTCTTTTTGATTGCGTAAAAAGCTCTTCGTGCCTTGTCTCTCAGGTCGTTCACAGCCTTGTTTAAGTTCCCAGTGTTACTTATGTTTATACCGAGATATGTGTAGTTCTGGATGTGTTCTAAGGGCATTTTGTTTAGTTTGAAATTGTGATGTTGGGTTTGACGACTGGGCCTTTTTTGGAATAGCATGATTTTGGTCTTTTTAAGGTTAACTGATAGGGCCCATGTTTGACAGAAAGTGTGCAGGATGTCTAGATGTTGCTGTAGGCCCTCTTTTCTCTGTCACATTATTTAATAAGTCTGAATCTTAGTTTAAACAAAGTCATAAGTTAAGGGGTTGCCACTCTTTGGGTTTATTAACCTTAGGCTTTGGTTGGATTAGAGGGTTTTTAAGGTCCTGATTTATGACCAAGAGTAGTGTTTTAACAGTATTAGGCATCCTGAGTTTACTGCCATCCGATGGATTAGAGGAGCTTTAAGGCCCTGGCTTCTGACACAGACCAGTGTTTCAACGGTGTTAGGCATTCTGTGTTCACTGCCATCAGGTGGATCAGAGGCACTTTAAGGCCTTGGCTAAGAGCCGTGTTTTAACTGTATAGACATTCTGAGTTTACTGCCATTAGGTGTCAGGCCTTCCAAGTTAACTGACCTTAGGTGTTAGGCTTCTTGCGTTTACTGACCTTAGGTGATAGACATTTTGGGTTTACTGACTTTAGGTGTTAGATTTGGCTTTAGATAAGGGGACCCTTGATGTCTAGTCCCTCATGTGTATATCTGAGAGAAATATTTGAGACACATCTTGAACTGCTACCGGTTCTTGGCTTGCTTGCATCTCCTCATTCACTGTTCTAGCTTACACCTTGGTGGTTTGTTTTCCGAAAACTTACCATCTTGTCAGTTTGTTGCCGAAAAGTAGACTAGTCTTAAAGGGGACTCAGTTTGGTTTTTTGTTTATCTGCTCACTGGTATCCCGGGTCTCGTAAGGGACTTCAGGTTCTTGGATCTCAGCTTATAGCTTTTGATCAAGATATCCGACCGGCTGGAACCAACCTACAAGTGATGCTCAATCCTGATCTCGATTGTTGTTTCAGATCATTGCTGTAGCTAATAGCATTTCCTAACTAATAAACGTGGACATGACACCTTGATGGCATATCTTTTTTGGGAGCTTACCAACTTGCCAGTTTTCTGTTCCCTGGCCTCGTAAGAGACTCAAAGGGATTTCAGGTTCTTGGATCTCAGCTTATAGCTTTTGATCAAGATATCTGACCTGCTTATCTAAGAACAACCGCAACCCAAACAGACATCATTCCCTTCCAGGAATCACCGGCGGGTGCAATTATTCCTGCTGGTTCTTGGCTTGCTTGCATCTCCTCATTCACTGTACTAGCTTACACCTTGGTGGTTTGTTTTCCGAAAACTTACCATCTTGTCAGTTGGTTGCCGAAAAGTAAACTAGTCTTAAAGGGGGACCTGTTCTGGTTTTTTGTTTATTTGCTTACTGGTTTCCTGGGTCTCGTAAGGGACTTCAGGTTCGTGGAAGTTTTATTGGCATGATAAAATAAATCTTACGTTGCCAAAGCACGGGAAGGTTAAATATAAACATTCTTTACAATCTAGGTTAAGATAGAAATGAAATAAAAGTATATAAGAATCTATATATATATATATCAATCCAAGTAGAAAAAGAGCAAAGTATTGATTAAAGTTCTCAGTGAGAGTGACAGGATCCTGTCATATAGTGTCAGTTTGTGTGTGTTGTACAGTGTTTTGTTGTGTTGTGCTGGTCGTTCTCTTGTCATGACAGGATTTGACATATCTTGCAGCCAGGGTTGAGTTTTCTCCCAGTATGTATGAAATCTTGTCCTTTTGTTGAAACTGGTTGAAGTCTTTGTGGAGGTTTGTAAACTGGGGGAAGAATGTTTCTCTGATGTGTGTATAGTTTGGACATGAGGTTAAAAAGTGCAGCTCTGTTTCCACTTGATTCTGTGTGCACACAGTCGCTCTTCTCTTGGTGTCCATGTCTGTCTGTGTCTGCCCGTCTCTACAGTGAGCTTGTGATCACTGAGTCTGTACATGGTCAACACTTTTCTTTGTTTAGGGTCTGATACGGTTTTGAGGTATTCTGCCAGTTTATATTCTCTGTTTAATGACAGATAGCATTCCAATTTGCTTTGCTGAGCTGTTGCTTCCGTCCAGTGTGTGAGATATTTTTCCTTTTGTGTTTTTATGATTTGGTTTAGTCGGGCTGGGGTTTGGGGTTCAGTTTGGCATGTTTTGGGTTGTAGAGTTAGTTCTGATATGAGTCGGATGAGTGGGCTTCTCTCTGGGTTCAGCTCTTGATGGCTTAAGGCTTTATGATGGAGGGTCTCTGTATCACTGTTTTTAAGGTGAGTGTAGAATTGAATCGCTCTTTTTTGTATTTTAATTATTAGAGGGTATAGTCCTAGTTCATCCATACAGTGTGATTGGTTCTATAATTGATTGGATTATTTTTAGCCAGATTCCTGCTGGGATGTCAATTTTTATATTCTTTTTGATTGCGTAAAAAGCTCTTCGTGCCTTGTCTCTCAGGTCGTTCACAGCCTTGTTTAAGTTCCCAGTGTTACTTATGTTTATACCGAGATATGTGTAGTTCTGGATGTGTTCTAAGGGCATTTTGTTTAGTTTGAAATTGTGATGTTGGGTTTGACGACTGGGCCTTTTTTGGAATAGCATGATTTTGGTCTTTTTAAGGTTAACTGATAGGGCCCATGTTTGACAGAAAGTGTGCAGGATGTCTAGATGTTGCTGTAGGCCCTCTTTTCTCTGTCACATTATTTAATAAGTCTGAATCTTAGTTTAAACAAAGTCATAAGTTAAGGGGTTGCCACTCTTTGGGTTTATTAACCTTAGGCTTTGGTTGGATTAGAGGGTTTTTAAGGTCCTGATTTATGACCAAGAGTAGTGTTTTAACAGTATTAGGCATCCTGAGTTTACTGCCATCCGATGGATTAGAGGAGCTTTAAGGCCCTGGCTTCTGACACAGACCAGTGTTTCAACGGTGTTAGGCATTCTGTGTTCACTGCCATCAGGTGGATCAGAGGCACTTTAAGGCCTTGGCTAAGAGCCGTGTTTTAACTGTATAGACATTCTGAGTTTACTGCCATTAGGTGTCAGGCCTTCCAAGTTAACTGACCTTAGGTGTTAGGCTTCTTGCGTTTACTGACCTTAAGTTAGGGTTAGGGTTAGGGTTAGGTTAGGGTTAGGGTTAGGGTTAGGTTAGGGTTAGGGTTAGGGTTAGGGTTAGGGTTAGGGTTAGGGTTAGGGTTAGGGTTAGGGTTAGGGTTAGGGTTAGGGTTAGGG
>JAOTQM010000635.1:0-73064 GCA_026939265.1 Oreonectes daqikongensis | reverse complement strand
AAGTTTTGCAAAGAAAGCTGTATTCTGACATCCTAGGACATGAAATGAGTGTTAAAGTCATGTTTTCATCAGTTCTCAGCTTTTTTGATCAGGGCATTGCCATTAAACTCTAATCTGACAAGAATGTGACTTTTGCAAAGAAAGCTGTATTCTGACATCCTAGGAGCATGAAATGAGTGTTAAAGTCATGTTTTCATCAGTTCTCAGCTTTTTTGATCAGGGCATTGCCATTAAACTCTAATCTGACAAGAATGTGACTTTTGCAAAGAAAGCTGTATTCTGACATCCTAGGAGCATGAAATGAGTGTTAAAGTCATGTTTTCATCAGTTCTCAGCTTTTTTGATCAGGGCATTGTCAGGAAACTCAAATCTGAAAAGAACATGAGTTTTGCAAAGAAAGCTGTATTCTGACATTCCAGGAACATGAAATGAGTGTTAAAGTCATGTTTTCATCAGTTCTCAGCTTTTTTGATCAGGGCATTGCCATTAAACTCTAATCTGACAAGAATGTGACTTTTGCAAAGAATGCTGTATTCTGACATCCTAGGAGCATGAAATGAGTGTTAAAGTCATGTTTTCATCAGTTCTCAGCTTTTTTGATCAGGGCATTGCCATAAACTCTAATCTGACAAGAATGTGACTTTTGCAAAGAAAGCTGTATTCTGACATCCTAGGAGCATGAAATGAGTGTTAAAGTCATGTTTTCATCAGTTCTCAGCTTTTTTGATCAGGGCATTGCCAGGAAACTCAAATCTGAAAAGAACGTGAGTTTTGCAAAAAAGCTGTATTCTGACATCCTAGGAATATGAATGAGTGTTAAAGTCATGTTTTCATCAGTTCTCAGCTTTTTTGATCAGGGCATTGCCATTAAACTCAATCTGACAAGAATGTGACTTTTGCAAAGAAGCTGTATTCTGACATCCTAGGAGCATGAAATGAGTGTTAAAGTCATGTTTTCATCAGTTCTCAGCTTTTTTGATCAGGGCATTGACAGAAACTCAAATTGAAAAGAACGTGACTTTTGCAAAGAAAGCTGTATTCTGACATCCTAGGAGCATGAAATGAGTGTTAAAGTCATGTTTTCATCAGTTCTCAGCTTTTTTGATCAGGGCATTGTCAGGAAACTCAATCTGAAAAGAACGTGAGTTTTGCAAAGAAAGCTGTATTCTGACATCCTAGGAGCATGAAATGAGTGTTAAAGTCATGTTTTTCAGTTCTCAGCTTTTTTGATCAGGGCATTGCCATTAAACTCTAATCTGACAAGAATGTGACTTTTGCAAAGAAAGCTGTATTCTGACATCCTAGGAGCATAAATGAGTGTTAAAGTCATGTTTTCATCAGTTCTCAGCTTTTTTGATCAGGGCATTGCCATTAAACTCAATCTGAAAGAATGTGAGTTTTGCAAAGAAAGCTGTATTCTGACATTCCTAGGAGCATGAAATGAGTGTTAAAGTCATGTTTTCATCAGTTCTCAGTTTTTTGATCAGGGCATTGTCAGAAACTCAAATCTGAAAAGAACGTGAGTTTTGCAAAGAAAGCTGTATTCTGACATCCTAGGAACATGAAATGAGTGTTAAAGTCATGTTTTCATCAGTTCTCAGCTTTTTTGATCAGGGCATTGCATTAAACTCAAATCTGACAAAAATGTGACTTTTGCAAAGAAAGCTGTATTCTGACATCCTAGGAGCATGAAATGAGTGTTAAAGTCATGTTTTCATCAGTTCTCAGACTTTTTGATCAGGGCATTGCCATTAAACTCTGATCTGACAAGAATGTGACTTTTGCAAAGAAAGCTGTATTCTGACATCCTAGGAGCATGAAATGAGTGGGAAAGTCATGTTTTAATCAGATATCTGCTTTTTTGATGAGGGCATTGTCAGGAAACTCAAATCTGAAAAAACATGAGTTTCGCAAAGAAAGCTGTATTCTGACATCCTAGGAGCATGAAATGAGTGTTAAAGTCATGTTTTCATCAGTTCTCAGCTTTTTTGATCAGGGCATTGCCAATAAACTCTAATCTGACAAGAATGTGACTTTTGCAAAGAAAGCTGTATTCTGACATCCTAGGAGCATGAAATGAGTGGTAAAGTGATGTTTTCATCAGTTCTCAGCTTTTTTGATCAGGGCATTGCCATTAAACTCTAATCTGACAAGAATGTGACTTTTGCAAAAGCTGTATTCTGACATCCTAGGAGCATTAAATGAGTGTTAAAGTCATGTTTTCATCATCAGTTCTCAGCTTTTTTGATCAGGGCATTGACAGGAAACTCAAATTTGAAAAGAACGTAGTTTTTTGCAAAGAAAGCTGTATTCTGACATCCTAGGAGCATGAAATGAGTGTTAAAGTCATGTTTTCATCAGTTCTCAGCTTTTTGATCAGGGCATTGTCAGGAAACTCAAGTCTGACAAGAACGTGAGTTTTGCAAAAAAGCTGTATTCTGACATCCCAGGAACATGAAATGAGTGTTAAAGTCATGTTTTCATCAGTTCTCAGCTTTTTTGATCAGGGCATTGCCATTAAACTCTAATCTGACAAGAATGTGACTTTTGCAAAGAATGCTGTATTCTGACATCCTAGGAGCATGAAATGAGTGTTAAAGTCATGTTTTCATCAGTTCTCAGCTTTTTTGATCAGGGCATTGCCATTAAACTCTAATCTGACAAGAATGTGACTTTTGCAAAGAAAGCTGTATTCTGACATCCTAGGAGCATGAAATGAGTGTTAAAGTCATGTTTTCATCAGTTCTCAGCTTTTTTGATCAGGGCATTGACAGGAAACTCAAATCTGAAAAGAACGTGACTTTTGCAAAGAAAGCTGTATTCTGACATCCTAGGAGCATGAAATGAGTGTTAAAGTCATGTTTTCATCAGTTCTCAGCTTTTTTGATCAGGGCATTGCCATTAAACTCTAATCTGACAAGATTTTGCAAAGAAAGCTGTATTCTGACATCCTAGGAGCATGAAATGAGTGTTAAAGTCATGTTTTCATCAGTTCTCAGCTTTTTTGATCAGGGCATTGCCATTAAACTCTAATCTGACAAGAATGTGACTTTTGCAAAGAAGCTGTATTCTGACATCCTAGGAGCATGAAATGAGTGTTAAAGTCATGTTTTCATCAGTTCTCAGCTTTTTTGATCAGGGCATTGCCATTAAACTCTAATCTGACAAGAATGTGACTTTTGCAAAGAAAGCTGTATTCTGACATCCTAGGAGCATGAAATGAGTGTTAAAGTCATGTTTTCATCAGTTCTCAGCTTTTTTGATCAGGGCATTGCCAGGAAACTCAAATCTGAAAGAATGTGACTTTTGCAAAGGCTGTATTCTGACATCCTAGGAGCATGAAGAGTGTTAAAGTCATGTTTTCATCAGTTCTCAGCTTTTTTGATCAGGGCATTGCCATTAAACTCTAATCTGACAAGAATGTGACTTTTGCAAAGAAAGCTGTATTCTGACATCCTAGGAGCATGAAATGAGTGTTAAAGTCATGTTTTCATCAGTTCTCAGCTTTTTTGATCAGGGCATTGCCATTAAACTCAAATCTGAAAGAACGTGAGTTTTGCAAAGAAAGCTGTATTCTGACATCCTAGGAGCATGAAATGAGTGTTAAAGTCATGTTTTCATCAGTTCTCAGCTTTTTTGATCAGGGCATTGTCAGGAAACTCAATCTGACAAGAACGTGAGTTTTGCAAAGAAAGCTGTATTCTGACATCCAGGAACATGAAATGAGTGTTAAAGTCATGTTTTCATCAGTTCTCAGCTTTTTTGATCAGGGCATTGCCATTAAACTCTAATCTGACAAGAATGTGACTTTTGCAAAGAATGCTGTATTCTGACATCCTAGGAGCATGAAATGAGTGTTAAAGTCATGTTTTCATCAGTTCTCAGCTTTTTTGATCAGGGCATTGTCAGGAAACTCAATCTGACAAGAACGTGAGTTTTGCAAAGAAGCTGTATTCTGACATCCTAGGAACATGAAATGAGTGTTAAAGTCATGTTTTCATCAGTTCTCAGCTTTTTTGATCAGGGCATTGCCATTAAACTCTAATCTGACAAAAATGTGACTTTTGCAAAGAAAGCTGTATTCTGACATCCTAGGAGCATGAAATGAGTGTTAAAGTCATGTTTTCATCAGTTCTCAGCTTTTTTGATCAGGGCATTGCCATTAAACTCTAATCTGACAAGAATGTGACTTTTGCAAGAAAGCTGTATTCTGACATCCTAGGAGCATGAAATGAGTGTTAAAGTCATGTTTTCATCAGTTCTCAGCTTTTTTGATCAGGGCATTGTCAGAAACTCAAATCTGACTGAAAAGAATGAGTTTTGCAAAGAAAGCTGTATTCTGACATCCAGGAACATGAAATGAGTGTTAAAGTCATTTTTCATCAGATCTCAGCTTTTTTGATCAGGGCATTGCCATTAAACTCTAATCTGACAAGAATGTGACTTTTGCAAAGAATGCTGTATTCTGACATCCTAGGAGCATGAAATGAGTGTTAAAGTCATGTTTTCATCAGTTCTCAGCTTTTTTGATCAGGGCATTGCATTAAACTCTAATCTGACAAGAATGTGACTTTTGCAAAGAAAGCTGTATTCTGACATCCTAGGAGCATGAAATGAGTGTTAAAGTCATGTTTTCATCAGTTCTCAGCTTTTTTGATCAGGGCATTGACAGGAAACTCAAATTTGAAAAGAACGGGAGTTTTGCAAAAAAAGCTGTTTTCTGACATCCCAGGAATTTGAAATGAGTGTTAAAGTCATGTTTTCATCAGATCTCAGCTTTTTTGATCAGGGCATTGCCATTAAACTCTAATCTGACAAGAATGTGACTTTTGCAAAGAAAGCTGTATTCTGACATCCAAGGAGCATTAAATGAGTGTTAAAGTCATGTTTTCATCAGTTCTCAGCTTTTTTGATCAGGGCATTGACAGGAAACTCAAATGTGAAAAGAACGTGACTTTTGCAAAGAAAGCTGTATTCTGACATCCTAGGAGCATGAAATGAGTGTTAAAGTCATGTTTTCATCAGTTCTCAGCTTTTTTGATCAGGGCATTGACAGGAAACTCAATCTGAAAAGAACGTGACTTTTGCAAAGAAAGCTGTATTCTGACATCCTAGGAGCATGAAATGAGTGTTAAAGTCATGTTTTCATCAGTTCTCAGCTTTTTTGATCAGGGCATTGCCATTAAACTCTAATCTGACAAGAATGTGACTTTTGCAAAGAAAGCTGTTTTCTGACATCCTAGGAGCATGAAATGAGTGTTAAAGTCATGTTTTCATCAGTTCTCAGCTTTTTTGATCAGGGCATTGCCATTAAACTCAAATCTGAAAGAACATGAGTTTTAAAGAAAGCTGTATTCTGACATTCCAGGAGCATGAAATGAGTGTTAAAGTCATGTTTTCATCAGTTCTCAGCTTTTTTGATCAGGGCATTGTCAGAAACTCAATCTGACAAGAACAGAGTTTTGCAAAGAAAGCTGTATTCTGACATCCTAGGAACATGAAATGAGTGTTAAAGTCATGTTTTCATCAGTTCTCAGCTTTTTTGATCAGGGCATTGCCATTAAACTCTAATCTGACAAGAATGTGACTTTTGCAAAGAAAGCTGTATTCTGACATCCTAGGAGCATGAAATGAGTGCTAAAGTCATGTTTTCATCAGTTCTCAGCTTTTTTGATCAGGGCATTGCCATTAAACTCTAATCTGACAAGAATGTGACTTTTGCAAAGAAAGCTGTATTCTGACATCCTAGGAGCATAAAATGAGTGTTAAAGTCATGTTTTCATCAGTTCTCAGCTTTTTTTATCAGGGCATTGTCAGGAAACTCAAATCTGAAAGAACATGAGTTTTGCAAAAAGCTGTATTCTGACATTCCAGGAACATGAAATGAGTGTTAAAGTCTTCTTTTCATCAGATCTCAGCTTTTTTGATCAGGGCATTGCCATTAAACTCTAATCTGACAAGAATGTGACTTTTGCAAAGAATGCTGTATTCTGACATCCTAGGAGCATTAAATGAGTGTTAAAGTCATGTTTTCATCAGATCTCAGCTTTTTTGATCAGGGCATTGCCATTAAACTCTAATCTGACAAGAATGTGACATTTGCAAAGAAAGCTGTATTCTGACATTCCAGGAACATGAAATGAGTGTTAAAGTCATGTTTTCATCAGTTCTCAGCTTTTTTGATCAGGGCATTGACAGGAAACTCAAATTTGAAAAGAACGTGAGTTTTGCAAAGAAAGCTGTATTCTGACATCCTAGGAGCATGAAATGAGTGTTAAAGTCATGTTTTCATCAGTTCTCAGCTTTTTGATCAGGGCATTGTCAGGAAACTCAAGTCTGACTAGAACGAGAGTTTTGCAAAGAAAGCTGTTTTCTGACATCCCAGGAATATGAAATGAGTGTTAAAGTCATGTTTTCATCAGATCTCAGCTTTTTTGATCAGGGCATTGCCATTAAACTCTAATCTGACAAGAATGTGACTTTTGCAAAGAATGCTGTATTCTGATATCCTAGGAGCATGAAATGAGTGTTAAAGTCATGTTTTCATCAGTTCTCACTCAGCTTTTTTGATCAGGGCATTGCCATTAAACTCAAATCTGACAAGAATGTGACTTTTGCAAAGAAAGCTGTATTCTGACATCCTAGGAGCATGAAATGAGTGTTAAAGTCATGTTTTCATCAGTTCTCAGCTTTTTTGATCAGGGCATTGCCAGGAAACTCAATCTGAAAAGAACGTGACTTTTGCAAAGAAAGCTGTATTCTGACATCCTAGGAGCATGAAATGAGTGTTAAAGTCATGTTTTCATCAGTTCTCAGCTTTTTTGATCAGGGCATTGCCATTAAACTCTAATCTGACAAGAGTTTTGCAAAGAAAGCTGTATTCTGACATCCTAGGAGCATGAAATGAGTGTTAAAGTCATTTTTCATCAGTTCTCAGCTTTTTTGATCAGGGCATTGCCATTAAACTCTAATCTGACAAGAATGTGACTTTTGCAAAGAAAGCTGTATTCTGACATCCTAGGAGCATGAAATGAGTGTTAAAGTCATGTTTTCATCAGTTCTCAGCTTTTTTGATCAGGGCATTGCCATTAAACTCTAATCTGACAAGAATGTGACTTTTGCAAAGAAAGCTGTATTCTGACATTCCTAGGAGCATGAAATGAGTGTTAAAGTCATGTTTTCATCAGTTCTCAGCTTTTTTGATCAGGGCATTGCCAGGAAACTCAATCTGAAAAGAACGTGACTTTTGCAAAGAAAGCTGTATTCTGACATCCTAGGAGCATGAAATGAGTGTTAAAGTCATGTTTTCATCAGTTCTCAGCTTTTTTGATCAGGGCATTGCCATTAAACTCAAATCTGACAAGAATGACTTTTGCAAAGAAAGCTGTATTCTGACATCCTAGGAGCATGAAATGAGTGTTAAAGTCATGTTTTCATCAGTTCTCAGCTTTTTTGATCAGGGCATTGCCATTAAACTCAAATCTGAAAAGAACGTGACTTTTGCAAAGAAAGCTGTATTCTGACATCCTAGGAGCATGAAATGAGTGTTAAAGTCATGTTTTCATCAGTTCTCAGCTTTTTGATCAGGGCATTGTCAGGAAACTCAATCTGACAAGACGTGAGTTTTGCAAAGAAAGCTGTATTCTGACATCCAGGAGCATGAAATGAGTGTTAAAGTCATGTTTCATCAGTCTCAGCTTTTTTGATCAGGGCATTGCCATTAAACTCTAATCTGACAAGAATGTGACTTTTGCAAAGAATGCTGTATTCTGACATCCTAGGAGCATGAAATGAGTGTTAAAGTCATGTTTTCATCAGTTCTCAGCTTTTTTGATCAGGGCATTGTCAGAAACTCAATCTGACAAGAACGTGAGTTTTGCAAAGAAAGCTGTATTCTGACATCCAGGAACATGAAATGAGTGTTAAAGTCATGTTTTCATCAGTTCTCAGCTTTTTTGATCAGGGCATTGCCATTAAACTCTAATCTGACAAAAATGTGACTTTTGCAAAGAAAGCTGTATTCTGACATCCTAGGAGCATGAAATGAGTGTTAAAGTCATGTTTTCATCAGTTCTCAGCTTTTTTGATCAGGGCATTGTCAGGAAACTCAAGTCTGACAAGAACGTGAGTTTTGCAAAAAAGCTGTATTCTGACATCCCAGGATATGAAATGAGTGTTAAAGTCATGTTTTCATCAGTTCTCAGCTTTTTTGATCAGGGCATTGCCATTAAACTCTCATCTGACAGAATGTGACTTTTGCAAAGAAAGCTGTATTCTGACATCCTAGGAGCATAAATGAGTGTTAAAGTCATGTTTTCATCAGTTCTCAGCTTTTTTGATCAGGGCATTGCCATTAAACTCTAATCTGACAAGAATGTGACTTTTGCAAAGAAAGCTGTATTCTGACATCCTAGGAGCATGAAATGAGTGTTAAAGTCATGTTTTCATCAGTTCTCAGCTTTTTTGATCAGGGCATTGCCAGGAAACTCAAATCTGAAAAGAACGTGACTTTTGCAAAGAAAGCTGTATTCTGACATCCTAGGAGCATGAAATGAGTGTTAAAGTCATGTTTTCATCAGTTCTCAGCTTTTTTGATCAGGGCATTGCCAGAAACTCAATCTGAAGAACGTGACTTTTGCAAAGAAAGCTGTATTCTGACATCCTAGGAGCATGAAATGAGTGTTAAAGTCATGTTTTCATCAGTTCTCAGCTTTTTTGATCAGGGCATTGCCAGGAACTCAATCTGACAAGAACGTGAGTTTTGCAAAGAAAGCTGTATTCTGACATCCTAGGAGCATGAAATGAGTGTTAAAGTCATGTTTTCATCAGTTCTCATCTCAGCTTTTTGATCAGGGCATTGTCAGAAAACTCAAGTCTGACAAGAACGTGAGTTTTGCAAAGAAAGCTGTATTCTGACATCCTAGGAACATGAAATGAGTGTTAAAGTCATGTTTTCATCAGTTCTCAGCTTTTTTGATCAGGGCATTGCCATTAAACTCTAATCTGACAAGAATGTGACTTTTGCAAAGAAAGCTGTATTCTGACATCCTAGGAGCATGAAATGAGTGTTAAAGTCATGTTTTCATCAGTTCTCAGCTTTTTTGATCAGGGCATTGTCAGGAAACTCAATCTGACAAGAACGTGAGTTTTGCAAAGAAAGCTGTATTCTGACATCCTAGGAACATGAAATGAGTGTTAAAGTCATGTTTTCATCAGTTCTCAGCTTTTTTGATCAGGGCATTGCCATTAAACTCTAATCTGACAAAAATGTGACTTTTGCAAAGAAAGCTGTATTCTGACATCCTAGGAGCATGAATGAGTGTTAAAGTCATGTTTTCATCAGTTCTCAGCTTTTTTGATCAGGGCATTGCCATTAAACTCTAATCTGACAAGAATGTGACTTTTGCAAAGAAAGCTGTATTCTGACATCCTAGGAGCATGAAATGAGTGTTAAAGTCATGTTTTCATCAGTTCTCAGCTTTTTTGATCAGGGCATTGTCAGGAAACTCAAATCTGAAAAGAACATGAGTTTTGCAAAGAAAGCTGTATTCTGACATCCAGGAACATGAAATGAGTGTTAAAGTCATGTTTTCATCAGTTCTCAGCTTTTTTGATCAGGGCATTGCATTAAACTCTAATCTGACAAGAATGTGACTTTTGCAAAGAAAGCTGTATTCTGACATCCTAGGAGCATGAAATGAGTGTTAAAGTCATGTTTTCATCAGTTCTCAGCTTTTTTGATCAGGGCATTGCCATTAAACTCAAATCTGAAAAGAATGTGACTTTTGCAAAGAAAGCTGTATTCTGACATCCTAGGAGCATGAAATGAGTGTTAAAGTCATGTTTTCATCAGTTCTCAGCTTTTTTGATCAGGGCATTGCCATTAAACTCTAATCTGACAAGAGTTTTTGCAAAGAAAGCTGTATTCTGACATCCTAGGACATGAAATGAGTGTTAAAGTCATGTTTTCATCAGTTCTCAGCTTTTTTGATCAGGGCATTGCCATTAAACTCAAATCTGAAAAGAACGTGACTTTTGCAAAGAAAGCTGTATTCTGACATCCTAGGAGCATGAAATGAGTGTTAAAGTCATGTTTTCATCAGTTCTCAGCTTTTTTGATCAGGGCATTGTCAGGAAACTCAAATCAAAAGAACGTGAGTTTTGCAAAGAAAGCTGTATTCTGACATCCCAGGAGCATGAAATGAGTGTTAAAGTCATGTTTTCATCAGTTCTCAGCTTTTTTGATCAGGGCATTGCCATTAAACTCTAATCTGACAAGAATGTGACTTTTGCAAAGAATGCTGTATTCTGACATCCTAGGAGCATGAAATGAGTGTTAAAGTCATGTTTTCATCAGTTCTCAGCTTTTTTGATCAGGGCATTGCCATTAAACTCTAATCTGACAAATGTGACTTTTGCAAAGAATGCTGTATTCTGACATCCTAGGAGCATGAAATGAGTGTTAAAGTCATGTTTTCATCAGTTCTCAGCTTTTTTGATCAGGGCATTGACAGGAAACTCAAATCTGAAAAGAACGTGACTTTGCAAAGAAAGCTGTATTCTGACATCCTAGGAGCATGAAATGAGTGTTAAAGTCATGTTTTCATCAGTTCTCAGCTTTTTTGATCAGGGCATTGTCAGGAAACTCAATCTGACAAGAACTGAGTTTTGCAAAGAAAGCTGTATTCTGACATCCCAGGAATATGAAATGAGTGTTAAAGTCATGTTTTCATCAGTTCTCAGCTTTTTTGATCAGGGCATTGCCATTAAACTCTAATCTGACAAGAATGTGACTTTTGCAAAGAATGCTGTATTCTGACATCCTAGGAGCATGAAATGAGTGTTAAAGTCATGTTTTCATCAGTTCTCAGCTTTTTTGATCAGGGCATTGACAGGAAACTCAATTTGAAAAGAACGTGACTTTTGCAAAGAAAGCTGTATTCTGACATCCTAGGAGCATGAAATGAGTGTTAAAGTCATGTTTTCATCAGTTCTCAGCTTTTTTGATCAGGGCATTGCCAGGAAACTCAAATCTGACAGAACGTGACTTTTGCAAAGAAAGCTGTATTCTGACATCCTAGGAGCATGAAATGAGTGTTAAAGTCATGTTTTCATCAGTTCTCAGCTTTTTTGATCAGGGCATTGCCATTAAACTCTAATCTGACAAGAATGTGACTTTTGCAAAGAAAGCTGTATTCTGACATCCTAGGAGCATGAAATGAGTGTTAAAGTCATGTTTTCATCAGTTCTCAGCTTTTTTGATCAGGGCATTGCCATTAAACTCAAATCTGAAAGAACATGAGTTTTGCAAAGAAAGCTGTATTCTGACATCCAGGAGCATGAAATGAGTGTTAAAGTCATGTTTTCATCAGTTCTCAGCTTTTTTGATCAGGGCATTGTCAGAAAACTCAATCTGACTAGAACGTGAGTTTTGCAAAGAAAGCTGTATTCTGACATCCTAGAACATGAAATGAGTGTTAAAGTCATGTTTTCATCAGTTCTCAGCTTTTTTGATCAGGGCATTGCCATTAAACTCTAATCTGACAAAAATGTGACTTTTGCAAAGAAAGCTGTATTCTGACATCCTAGGAGCATGAAATGAGTGTTAAAGTCATGTTTTCATCAGTTCTCAGCTTTTTTGATCAGGGCATTGCCATTAAACTCTAATCTGACAAGAATGTGACTTTTGCAAAGAAAGCTGTATTCTGACATCCTAGGAGCATGAAATGAGTGTTAAAGTCATGTTTTCATCAGTTCTCAGCTTTTTTGATCAGGGCATTGTCAGGAAACTCAAATCTGAAAAGAGATCAGTTTGCAAAGAAAGCTGTATTCTGACATCCAGGAGCATGAAATGAGTGTTAAAGTCATGTTTTCATCAGATCTCAGCTTTTTTGATCAGGGCATTGCCATTAAACTCTAATCTGACAAGAATGTGACTTTTGCAAAGAATGCTGTATTCTGACATCCTAGGAGCATGAAATGAGTGTTAAAGTCATGTTTTCATCAGTTCTCAGCTTTTTTGATCAGGGCATTGCCATTAAACTCTAATCTGACAAGAATGTGACTTTTGCAAAGAAAGCTGTATTCTGACATCCTAGGAGCATGAAATGAGTGTTAAAGTCATGTTTTCATCAGTTCTCAGCTTTTTTGATCAGGGCATTGACAGAAACTCAAATCTGAAAAGAACGTGAGTTTTGCAAAGAAAGCTGTATTCTGACATCCTAGGAGCATGAAATGAGTGTTAAAGTCATGTTTTCATCAGTTCTCAGCTTTTTTGATCAGGGCATTGTCAGGAAACTCAAGTCTGACTAGAACGAGAGTTTTGCAAAAAAAGCTGTATTCTGACATTCCAGGAACATGAAATGAGTGTTAAAGTCATCTTTTCATCAGATCTCAGCTTTTTTGATCAGGGCATTGCCATTAAACTCTAATCTGACAAGAATGTGACTTTTGCAAAGAAAGCTGTATTCTGACATCCTAGGAGCATGAAATGAGTGTTAAAGTCATGTTTTCATCAGTTCTCAGCTTTTTTGATCAGGGCATTGTCAGGAAACTCAATCTGACTAGAACGAGTTTTTGCAAAGAAGCTGTATTCTGACATCCTAGGAACATGAAATGAGTGTTAAAGTCATGTTTCATCAGTCTCAGCTTTTTTGATCAGGGCATTGCCATTAAACTCTAATCTGACAAAAATGTGACTTTTGCAAAGAAAGCTGTATTCTGACATCCTAGGAGCATGAAATGAGTGTTAAAGTCATGTTTTCATCAGTTCTCAGCTTTTTGATCAGGGCATTGCCATTAAACTCTAATCTGACAAGAATGTGACTTTTGCAAAGAAAGCTGTATTCTGACATCCTAGGAGCATAAATGAGTGTTAAAGTCATGTTTTCATCAGTTCTCAGCTTTTTTGATCAGGGCATTGTCAGGAAACTCAAATCTGAAGAAGAATCAGTTTTGCAAAGAAAGCTGTATTCTGACATCCAGGACATGAAATGAGTGTTAAAGTCATGTTTTCATCAGTTCTCAGCTTTTTTGATCAGGGCATTGCCATTAAACTCTAATCTGACAAGAATGTGACTTTTGCAAAGAAAGCTGTATTCTGACATCCTAGGAGCATGAAATGAGTGTTAAAGTCATGTTTTCATCAGTCTCAGCTTTTTTGATCAGGGCATTGCCATTAAACTCTAATCTGACAAGAATGTGACTTTTGCAAAGAATGCTGTATTCTGACATCCTAGGAGCATGAAATGAGTGTTAAAGTCATGTTTTCATCAGTTCTCAGCTTTTTTGATCAGGGCATTGCCATTAAACTCTAATCTGACAAAATGTGACTTTTGCAAAGAAAGCTGTATTCTGACATCCTAGGAGCATGAAATGAGTGTTAAAGTCATGTTTTCATCAGTTCTCAGCTTTTTTGATCAGGGCATTGCCATTAAACTCTAATCTGACAAGAATGTGACTTTTGCAAAGAAAGCTGTATTCTGACATCCTAGGAGCATGAAATGAGTGTTAAAGTCATGTTTTCATCAGTTCTCAGCTTTTTTGATCAGGGCATTGTCAGGAAACTCAAATCTGAAAAGAACATGAGTTTTGCAAAGAAAAGCTGTATTCTGACATCCAGAACATGAAATGAGTGTTAAAGTCATGTTTTCATCAGTTCTCAGCTTTTTTGATCAGGGCATTGCCATTAAACTCTAATCTGAAAGAATGTGACTTTTGCAAAGAATGCTGTATTCTGACATCCTAGGAGCATGAAATGAGTGTTAAAGTCATGTTTTCATCAGTTCTCAGCTTTTTTGATCAGGGCATTGCCATTAAAACTAATCTGACAAATGTGACTTTTGCAAAGAAAGCTGTATTCTGACATCCTAGGAGCATGAAATGAGTGTTAAAGTCATGTTTTCATCAGTTCTCAGCTTTTTTGATCAGGGCATTGTCAGGAAACTCAAATCTGAAAAGAATGTGACTTTTGCAAAGAAAGCTGTATTCTGACATCCTAAGAGCATGAAATGAGTGTTAAAGTCATGTTTTCATCAGTTCTCAGCTTTTTTGATCAGGGCATTGCCATTAAACTCAAATCTGACAAGAATGTGACTTTTGCAAAGAACGCTGTATTCTGACATCCTAGGAGCATGAAATGAGTGTTAAAGTCATGTTTTCATCAGTTCTCAGCTTTTTTGATCAGGGCATTGCCAGAAACTCAAATCTGAAAGAACGTGAGTTTTGCAAAGAAAGCTGTATTCTGACATCCTAGGAGCATGAAATGAGTGTTAAAGTCATGTTTTCATCAGTTCTCAGCTTTTTTGATCAGGGCATTGTCAGGAAACTCAAGTCTGACAAGAACGAGAGTTTTGCAAAAAAGCTGTATTCTGACATCCAGGAGCATGAAATGAGTGTTAAAGTCATGTTTTCATCAGTTCTCAGCTTTTTTGATCAGGGCATTGCCATTAAACTCAATCTGACAAGATGTGACTTTTGCAAAGAAAGCTGTATTCTGACATCCTAGGAGCATGAAATGAGTGTTAAAGTCATGTTTTCATCAGTTCTCAGCTTTTTTGATCAGGGCATTGTCAGGAAACTCAATCTGACTAGAACGAGAGTTTTGCAAAGAAAGCTGTATTCTGACATCCTAGGAACATGAAATGAGTGTTAAAGTCATGTTTTCATCAGTTCTCAGCTTTTTTGATCAGGGCATTGCCATTAAACTCAATCTGACAAGAATGTGACTTTTGCAAAGAAAGCTGTATTCTGACATCCTAGGAGCATGAAATGAGTGTTAAAGTCATGTTTTCATCAGTTCTCAGCTTTTTTGATCAGGGCATTGCCATTAAACTCTAATCTGACAAGAATGTGACTTTTGCAAAGAAGCTGTATTCTGACATCCTAGGAGCATAAATGAGTGTTAAAGTCATGTTTTCATCAGTTCTCAGCTTTTTTGATCAGGGCATTGTCAGAAACTCAATCTGAAAAGAACGTGAGTTTTGCAAAGAAAGCTGTATTCTGACATCCAGGAGCATGAAATGAGTGTTAAAGTCATGTTTTCATCAGTTCTCAGCTTTTTTGATCAGGGCATTGCATTAAACTCTAATCTGACAAGAATGTGACTTTTGCAAAGAAAGCTGTATTCTGACATCCTAGGAGCATGAAATGAGTGTTAAAGTCATGTTTTCATCAGTTCTCAGCTTTTTTGATCAGGGCATTGCATTAAACTCTAATCTGAAAAGAATGTGACTTTTGCAAAGAAAGCTGTATTCTGACATTCTAGGAGCATGAAATGAGTGTTAAAGTCATGTTTTCATCAGTTCTCAGCTTTTTTGATCAGGGCATTGACAGGAAACTCAAATCTGAAAAGAACGTGAGTTTTGCAAAGAAAGCTGTATTCTGACATCCTAGAACATGAAATGAGTGTTAAAGTCATGTTTTCATCAGTTCTCAGCTTTTTTGATCAGGGCATTGCCATTAAACTCTAATCTGACAAGAATGTGACTTTTGCAAAGAAAGCTGTATTCTGACATCCTAGGAGCATGAAATGAGTGTTAAAGTCATGTTTTCATCAGTTCTCAGCTTTTTTGATCAGGGCATTGTCAGGAAACTCAAATCTGAAAGAACGTGAGTTTTGCAAAGAAAGCTGTATTCTGACATCCTAGGAGCATGAAATGAGTGTTAAAGTCATGTTTTCATCAGTTCTCAGCTTTTTTGATCAGGGCATTGACAGGAAACTCAAATCTGAAAAGAACGTGACTTTTGCAAAGAAAGCTGTATTCTGACATCCTAGGAGCATGAAATGAGTGTTAAAGTCATGTTTTCATCAGTTCTCAGTTTTTTGATCAGGGCATTGCCATTAAACTCTAATCTGACAAGAATGTGACTTTTGCAAAGAAAGCTGTTTTCTGACATCCTAGGAGCATGAAATGAGTGTTAAAGTCATGTTTTCATCAGTTCTCAGCTTTTTTGATCAGGGCATTGCCATTAAACTCAAATCTGAAAGAACATGAGTTTTAAAGAAAACTGTATTCTGACATCCAGAACATGAAATGAGTGTTAAAGTCATGTTTTCATCAGTTCTCAGCTTTTTTGATCAGGGCATTGTCAGAAACTCAATCTGACAAGAACGTGAGTTTTGCAAAGAAAGCTGTATTCTGACATCCTAGGAACATGAAATGAGTGTTAAAGTCATGTTTTCATCAGTTCTCAGCTTTTTTGATCAGGGCATTGCCATTAAACTCAATCTGACAAGAATGTGACTTTTGCAAAGAAAGCTGTATTCTGACATCCTAGGAGCATGAAATGAGTGTTAAAGTCATGTTTTCATCAGTTCTCAGCTTTTTTGATCAGGGCATTGCCATTAAACTCTAATCTGACAAGAATGTGACTTTTGCAAAGAAAGCTGTATTCTGACATCCTAGGAGCATAAAATGAGTGTTAAAGTCATGTTTTCATCAGTTCTCAGCTTTTTTGATCAGGGCATTGTCAGGAAACTCAAATCTGAAAGAATGAGTTTTGCAAAGAAAGCTGTATTCTGACATCCAGGACATGAAATGAGTGTTAAAGTCTTGTTTCATCAGTTCTCAGCTTTTTTGATCAGGGCATTGCCATTAAACTCTAATCTGACAAGAATGTGACTTTTGCAAAGAAAGCTGTATTCTGACATCCTAGGAGCATGAAATGAGTGTTAAAGTCATGTTTTCATCAGTTCTCAGCTTTTTTGATCAGGGCATTGCTAGGAGCATTAAATGAGTGTTAAGTCATGTTTTCATCAGATCTCAGCTTTTTTTGATCAGGGCATTGCCATTAAACTCTAATCTGACAGAATGTGACTTTTGCAAAGAAAGCTGTATCTGACATCCTAGGAGCATGAAATGAGTGTTAAAGTCATGTTTTCATCATCAGTTCTCAGCTTTTTTGATCAGGGCATTGCCAGAAACTCAATTTTAAAAAACGTGAGTTTTGCAAAAAAGCTGTATTCTACATCCTAGGAGCATGAAATGAGTGTTAAAGTCATGTTTTCATCAGTTCTCAGCTTTTTTGATCAGGGCATTGCCAGGAAACTCAATCTGACTAGAACAGAGTTTTGCAAAAAAAGCTGTTTTCTGACATCCCAGGAATATGAAATGAGTGTTAAAGTCATGTTTTCATCAGATCTCAGCTTTTTTTATCAGGGCATTGCCATTAAACTCTAATCTGACAAAATGTGACTTTTGCAAAGAATGCTGTATTCTGACATCCTAGGAGCATTAAATGAGTGTTAAAGTCATGTTTTCATCAGTTCTCAGCTTTTTTGATCAGGGCATTGCCATTAAACTCTAATCTGACAGAATGTGACTTTTGCAAAGAATGCTGTATTCTGACATCCTAGGAGCATTAAATGAGTGTTAAAGTCATGTTTTCATCAGTTCTCATTTTTTTGATCAGGGCATTGACAGGAAACTCAAATCTGAAAAGAACGTGACTTTTGCAAAGAAAGCTGTATTCTGACATCCTAGGAGCATGAAATGAGTGTTAAAGTCATGTTTTCATCAGTTCTCAGCTTTTTTGATCAGGGCATTGCCATTAAACTCTAATCTGACAAGAGTGGCAAAGAAAGCTGTATTCTGACATCCTAGGAGCATGAAATGAGTGTTAAAGTCATGTTTTCATCAGTTCTCAGCTTTTTTGATCAGGGCATTGCCATAAACTCTAATCTGACAAGAATGTGACTTTTGCAAAGAATGCTGTATTCTGACATCCTAGGAGCATTAAATGAGTGTTAAAGTCATGTTTTCATCAGTTCTCAGCTTTTTTGATCAGGGCATTGCCATTAAACTCTAATCTGACAAGAATGTGACTTTTGCAAAGAATGCTGTATTCTGACATCCTAGGAGCATTAAATGAGTGTTAAAGTCATGTTTTCATCAGTTCTCAGCTTTTTTGATCAGGGCATTGCCAGGAAACTCAAATGTGAAAAGAACGTGACTTTTGCAAAGAATGCTGTATTCTGACATCCTAGGAGCATTAAATGAGTGTTAAAGTCATGTTTTCATCAGTTCTCAGCTTTTTTGATCAGTGCATTGCCATTAAACTCTAATCTGACAAGAATGTGACTTTTGCAAAGAATGCTGTATTCTGACATCCTAGGAGCATGAATGAGTGTTAAAGTCATGTTTTCATCAGTTCTCAGCTTTTTTGATCAGGGCATTGCCATTAAACTCAATTTGAAAAGAACGTGAGTTTTGCAAAGAAAGCTGTATTCTGACATCCTAGGAGCATGAAATGAGTGTTAAAGTCATGTTTTCATCAGTTCTCAGCTTTTTTGATCAGGCATTGTCAGGAAACTCAAATCTGACAGACGTGAGTTTTGCAAAGAAAGCTGTATTCTGACATTCCAGAACATGAAATGAGTGTTAAAGTCTTTTTTTCATCAGTCTCAGCTTTTTTGATCAGGGCATTGCCATTAAACTCTAATCTGACAAAATGTGACTTTTGCAAAGAATGCTGTATTCTGACATCCTAGGAGCATTAAATGAGTGTTAAAGTCATGTTTTCATCAGTTCTCAGCTTTTTGATCAGGGCATTGCCATTAAACTCAATCTGACAAGAACGTATTTTTGCAAAGAAGCTGTATTCTGACATCCAGGAGCATGAAATGAGTGTTAAAGTCATGTTTTCATCAGTTCTCAGCTTTTTTGATCAGGGCATTGCCATTAAACTCTAATCTGACAAGAACGTGACTTTTGCAAAGAAAGCTGTATTCTGACATCCTAGGAGCATGAAATGAGTGTTAAAGTCATGTTTTCATCAGTTCTCAGCTTTTTGATCAGGGCATTGTCAGGAAACTCAAGTCTGACAAGAACGTGAGTTTTGCAAATAAAGCTGTTTTCTGACATCCCAGGAATATGAAATGAGTGTTAAAGTCATGTTTTCATCAGATCTCAGCTTTTTTGATCAGGGCATTGCCATTAAACTCTAATCTGACAAGAATGTGACTTTTGCAAAGAATGCTGTATTCTGACATCCTAGGAGCATTAAATGAGTGTTAAAGTCATGTTTTCATCAGATCTCAGCTTTTTTGATCAGGGCATTGCCATTAAACTCTAATCTGACAAGAATGTGACTTTTGCAAAGAATGCTGTATTCTGACATTCTAGGAGCATTAAATGAGTGTTAAAGTCATGTTTTCATCAGTTCTCAAGCTTTTTTGATAAGGGCATTGACAGGAAACTCAAATTTGAAAAGAACGTGACTTTTGCAAAGAATGCTGTATTCTGACATCCTAGGAGCATTAAATGAGTGTTAAAGTCATGTTTTCATCAGTTCTCAGCTTTTTTGATCAGGGCATTGACAGGAAACTCAAATGTGAAAAGAACGTGACTTTTGCAAAGAAGCTGTATTCTGACATCCTAGGAGCATGAAATGAGTGTTAAAGTCATGTTTTCATCAGTTCTCAGCTTTTTTGATCAGGGCATTGCCAGAAACTCAATCTGACAAGAAGAGTTTTGCAAAGAAAGCTGTATTCTGACATCCTAGGAGCATGAAATGAGTGTTAAAGTCATGTTTTCATCAGTTCTCAGCTTTTTTTGATCAGGGCATTCCAGAAAACTCAATCTGACAAGAATGAGTTTTGCAAAGAAAGCTGTTTCTGACATCCTAGGAATGAAATGAGTGTTAAAGTCATGTTTTCATCAGTCTCAGCTTTTTTGATCAGGGCATTGCATTAAACTCTAATCTGACAAGAATGTGACTTTTGCAAAGAATGCTGTATTCTGACATCCTAGGAGCATGAAATGAGTGTTAAAGTCATGTTTTCATCAGTTCTCAGCTTTTTTGATCAGGGCATTGCCATTAAACTCAATCTGACAAAACGTGACTTTTGCAAAGAAAGCTGTATTCTGACATTCCAGGAACATGAAATGAGTGTTAAAGTCATGTTTTCATCAGTTCTCAGCTTTTTTGATCAGGGCATTGCCATTAAACTCAAATGACAAGAATGTGACTTTTGCAAAGAAAGCTGTATTCTGACATCCTAGGAGCATGAAATGAGTGTTAAAGTCATGTTTTCATCAGTTCTCAGCTTTTTTGATCAGGGCATTGCCATTAAACTCTAATCTGACAAAGAATGTGACTTTTGCAAAGAAAGCTGTATTCTGACATCCTAGGAGCATGAAATGAGTGTTAAAGTCATGTTTTCATCAGTTCTCAGCTTTTTTGATCAGGGCATTGTCAGGAAACTCAATCTGAAAGAACGATCAGTTTTGCAAAGAAAGCTGTATTCTGACATCCAGGAACATGAAATGAGTGTTAAAGTCATGTTTTCATCAGATCTCAGCTTTTTGATCAGGGCATTGCCATTAAACTCTAATCTGACAAGAATGTGACTTTTGCAAAGAATGCTGTATTCTGACATCCTAGGAGCATTAAATGAGTGTTAAAGTCATGTTTTCATCAGTTCTCAGCTTTTTTGATCAGGGCATTGCCATTAAACTCAAATCTGAAAAGAATGTGACTTTTGCAAAGAAGCTGTATTCTGACATCCTAGGAGCATGAAATGAGTGTTAAAGTCATGTTTTCATCAGTTCTCAGCTTTTTTGATCAGGGCATTGCCATTAAACTCTAATCTGAAAAGAATGTTTTGCAAAGAAAGCTGTATTCTGACATCCTAGGAGCATGAAATGAGTGTTAAAGTCATGTTTTCATCAGTTCTCAGCTTTTTTGATCAGGGCATTGCATTAAACTCAAATCTGAAAGAATGATTTTGCAAAGAAAGCTGTATTCTGACATCCTAGGAGCATGAAATGAGTGTTAAAGTCATGTTTTCATCAGTTCTCAGCTTTTTTGATCAGGGCATTGCCAGGAAACTCAAATCTGAAAAGAACGTGATTTTGCAAAGAAAGCTGTATTCTGACATTCCAGGAGCATGAAATGAGTGTTAAAGTCATGTTTTCATCAGTCTCAGCTTTTTTGATCAGGGCATTGCCATTAAACTCTAATCTGACAAGAATGTGACTTTTGCAAAGAAAGCTGTATTCTGACATCCTAGGAGCATGAAATGAGTGTTAAAGTCATGTTTTCATCAGTTCTCAGCTTTTTTGATCAGGGCATTGCCATTAACTCTAATCTGACAAGAATGTGACTTTTGCAAAGAATGCTGTATTCTGACATCCTAGGAGCATGAAATGAGTGTTAAAGTCATGTTTTCATCAGTTCTCAGCTTTTTTGATCAGGGCATTGACAGGAAACTCAAATCTGAAAAGAATGTGACTTTGCAAAGAAAGCTGTATTCTGACATCCTAGGAGCATGAAATGAGTGTTAAAGTCATGTTTCATCAGTTCTCAGCTTTTTGATCAGGGCATTGCCATTAAACTCAATCTGACAAGAACGTGAGTTTTGCAAAAAAGCTGTATTCTGACATCCCAGGAGCATAAATGAGTGTTAAAGTCATGTTTTCATCAGATCTCAGCTTTTTTGATCAGGGCATTGCCATTAAACTCTAATCTGACAAGAATGTGACTTTTGCAAAGAATGCTGTATTCTGACATCCTAGGAGCATAAATGAGTGTTAAAGTCATGTTTTCATCAGTTCTCAGCTTTTTTGATCAGGGCATTGCCAGGAAACTCAAATCTGAAAGAAAACGTGACTTTTGCAAAGAAAGCTGTATTCTGACATCCTAGGAGCATGAAATGAGTGTTAAAGTCATGTTTTCATCAGTTCTCAGCTTTTTTGATCAGGGCATTGCCATTAAACTCAAATCTGAAAAGAACGTGACTTTTGCAAAGAACTGTATTCTGACATCCTAGGAGCATGAAATGAGTGTTAAAGTCATGTTTTCATCAGTTCTCTCAGCTTTTTTGATCAGGGCATTGCCATTAAACTAATCTGACAAGAATGTGACTTTTGCAAAGAAAGCTGTATTCTGACATCCTAGGAGCATAAATGAGTGTTAAAGTCATGTTTTCATCAGTTCTCAGCTTTTTTGATCAGGGCATTGCCATTAAACTCAATCTGAAAAGAACTGTGAGTTTTGCAAAGAAAGCTGTATTCTGACATCCTAGGAGCATGAAATGAGTGTTAAAGTCATGTTTTCATCAGTTCTCAGCTTTTTTGATCAGGGCATTGTCAGGAAACTCAATCTGACAAGAACGTGAGTTTTGCAAAGAAGCTGTATTCTGACATCCTAGGAGCATGAAATGAGTGTTAAAGTCATGTTTTCATCAGTTCTCAGCTTTTTGATCAGGGCATTGCCATTAAACTCTAATCTGACAAGAATGTGACTTTTGCAAAGAAAGCTGTATTCTGACATCCTAGGAGCATGAAATGAGTGTTAAAGTCATGTTTTCATCAGTTCTCAGCTTTTTTGATCAGGGCATTGCCATTAAACTCTAATCTGACAAGAATGTGACTTTTGCAAAGAAGCTGTATTCTGACATCCTAGGAGCATAAATGAGTGTTAAAGTCATGTTTTCATCAGTTCTCAGCTTTTTTGATCAGGGCATTGTCAGGAAACTCAATCTGAAAAGAATGAGTTTTGCAAAGAAAGCTGTATTCTGACATTCCAGGAACATGAAATGAGTGTTAAAGTCATGTTTTCATCAGTCTCAGCTTTTTTGATCAGGGCATTGCCATTAAACTCTAATCTGACAAGAATGTGACTTTTGCAAAAATGCTGTATTCTGACATCCTAGGAGCATTAAATGAGTGTTAAAGTCATGTTTTCATCAGATCTCAGCTTTTTTGATCAGGGCATTGCCATTAAACTCTAATCTGACAAGAATGTGACTTTTGCAAAGAATGCTGTATTCTGACATCCTAGGAGCATGAAATGAGTGTTAAAGTCATGTTTTCATCAGTTCTCAGCTTTTTTGATCAGGGCATTGCCAGGAAACTCAATCTGAAAAGAACGTGAGTTTTGCAAAGAAAGCTGTATTCTGACATCCTAGGAGCATGAAATGAGTGTTAAAGTCATGTTTTCATCAGTTCTCAGCTTTTTTGATCAGGGCATTGTCAGGAAACTCAAGTCTGACAAGAACAGAGTTTTGCAAAGAAGCTGTATTCTGACATCCCAGGAACATGAAATGAGTGTTAAAGTCATGTTTTCATCAGTCTCAGCTTTTTTGATCAGGGCATTGCCATTAAACTCTAATCTGACAAGAATGTGACTTTTGCAAAGAATGCTGTATTCTGACATCCTAGGAGCATGAAATGAGTGTTAAAGTCATGTTTTCATCAGTTCTCAGCTTTTTTGATCAGGGCATTGCCAGGAAACTCAAATCTGAAAAGAACAGAGTTTTGCAAAGAAAGCTGTATTCTGACATCCTAGGAACATGAAATGAGTGTTAAAGTCATGTTTTCATCAGTTCTCAGCTTTTTTGATCAGGGCATTGCCATTAAACTCTAATCTGACAAGAATGTGACTTTTGCAAAAAAAGCTGTATTCTGACATCCTAGGAGCATGAAATGAGTGTTAAAGTCATGTTTTCATCAGTTCTCAGCTTTTTTGATCAGGGCATTGCCATTAAACTCTAATCTGACAAGAATGTGACTTTTGCAAAGAAGCTGTATTCTGACATCCTAGGAGCATAAAATGAGTGTTAAAGTCATGTTTTCATCAGTTCTCAGCTTTTTTGATCAGGGCATTGTCAGAAACTCAAATCTGAAAAGAACATGAGTTTTGCAAAGAAAGCTGTATTCTGACATCCAGGAGCATGAAATGAGTGTTAAAGTCATGTTTTCATCAGTTCTCAGCTTTTTGATCAGGGCATTGCCATTAAACTCTAATCTGACAAGAATGTGACTTTTGCAAAGAATGCTGTATTCTGACATCCTAGGAGCATTAAATGAGTGTTAAAGTCATGTTTTCATCAGTTCTCAGCTTTTTTGATCAGGGCATTGCCATTAAACTCTAATCTGACAAGAATGTGACTTTTGCAAAGAAAGCTGTATTCTGACATCCTAGGAGCATGAAATGAGTGTTAAAGTCATGTTCTTATCAGTTCTCAGTTTTTTTGATTAGGGCATTGCCATTAAACTCTAACTTGAAAAATGTGACTTTTGCAAAGAAAGCTGTATTCTGACATCCTAGGAGCATGAAATGAGTGTTAAAGTCATGTTTTCATCAGTTCTCAGCTTTTTTGATCAGGGCATTGCCATTAAACTCAAATCTGACAAGAATGTGACTTTGCAAAGAAAGCTGTATTCTGACATCCTAGGACATGAAATGAGTGTTAAAGTCATGTTTTCATCAGTTCTCAGCTTTTTTGATCAGGGCATTGCCATTAAACTCAATCTGAAAAGAACATGTTTTTGCAAAGAAAGCTGTATTCTGACATCCAGGAACATGAAATGAGTGTTAAAGTCTTTTTCATCAGTTCTCAGCTTTTTTGATCAGGGCATTGCCATTAAACTCTAATCTGACAAGAATGTGACTTTTGCAAAGAATGCTGTATTCTGACATCCTAGGAGCATGAAATGAGTGTTAAAGTCATGTTTTCATCAGTTCTCAGCTTTTTTGATCAGGGCATTGACAGAAACTCAAATTGAAAAGAACGTGACTTTTGCAAAGAAAGCTGTATTCTGACATCCTAGGAGCATGAAATGAGTGTTAAAGTCATGTTTTCATCAGTTCTCAGTTTTTTGATCAGGGCATTGCCATTAAACTCTAATCTGACAAGAATGTGACTTTTGCAAAGAAAGCTGTATTCTGACATCCTAGGAGCATGAAATGAGTGTTAAAGTCATGTTTTCATCAGTTCTCAGCTTTTTTGATCAGGGCATTGCCATTAAACTCTAATCTGACAAGAGTTTTTGCAAAGAAAGCTGTATTCTGACATCCTAGGAACATGAAATGAGTGTTAAAGTCATGTTTTCATCAGTTCTCAGCTTTTTGATCAGGGCATTGCCATTAAACTCAATTTGAAAAGAACGTGACTTTTGCAAAGAAGCTGTATTCTGACATCCTAGGAGCATGAAATGAGTGTTAAAGTCATGTTTTCATCAGTTCTCAGCTTTTTTGATCAGGGCATTGTCAGGAAACTCAATCTGACTAGAACGTGAGTTTTGCAAAGAAAGCTGTATTCTGACATCCAGGAACATGAAATGAGTGTTAAAGTCATGTTTTCATCAGTCTCAGCTTTTTTGATCAGGGCATTGCCATTAAACTCTAATCTGACAAGAATGTGACTTTTGCAAAGAAAGCTGTATTCTGACATCCTAGGAGCATGAAATGAGTGTTAAAGTCATGTTTTCATCAGTTCTCAGCTTTTTTGATCAGGGCATTGCCATTAAACTCTAATCTGACAAGAATGTGACTTTTGCAAAGAAAGCTGTATTCTGACATCCTAGGAGCATGAAATGAGTGTTAAAGTCATGTTTTCATCAGTTCTCAGCTTTTTTGATCAGGGCATTGCAGGAAACTCAAATCTGAAAGAACGTGAGTTTTGCAAAAAGCTGTATTCTGACATCCAGGAACATGAAATGAGTGTTAAAGTCATGTTTCATCAGTTCTCAGCTTTTTTGATCAGGGCATTGCCATTAAACTCTAATCTGACAAGAATGTGACTTTTGCAAAGAAGCTGTATTCTGACATCCTAGGAGCATGAAATGAGTGTTAAAGTCATGTTTTCATCATCAGTTCTCAGCTTTTTTGATCAGGGCATTGCCATAAACTCTAACTCTAATCTGACAGAATGTGACTTTTGCAAAGAAAGCTGTATTCTGACATCCTAGGAGCATGAAATGAGTGTTAAAGTCATGTTTTCATCAGTTCTCAGCTTTTTTGATCAGGGCATTGACAGGAAACTCAAATCTGAAAAGAACGTGAGTTTTGCAAAAAAGCTGTATTCTGACATCCTAGGAGCATGAATGAGTGTTAAAGTCATGTTTTCATCAGATCTCAGCTTTTTGATCAGGGCATTGCCATTAAACTCTAATCTGACAAGAATGTGACTTTTGCAAAGAATGCTGTATTCTGACATCCTAGGAGCATTAAATGAGTGTTAAAGTCATGTTTTCATCAGTTCTCAGCTTTTTTGATCAGGGCATTGCAGAAACTCAAATCTGAAAAGAACGTGACTTTTGCAAAGAATGCTGTATTCTGACATCCTAGGAGCATTAAATGAGTGTTAAAGTCATGTTTTCATCAGTTCTCAGCTTTTTTGATCAGGGCATTGCAGGAAACTCAATCTTGAAAAGAAGTGACTTTTGCAAAGAAAGCTGTATTCTGACATCCTAGGAGCATGAAATGAGTGTTAAAGTCATGTTTTCATCAGTTCTCAGCTTTTTTGATCAGGGCATTGCCATTAAACTCTAATCTGACAAGAATGTGACTTTTGCAAAGAAAGCTGTATTCTGACATCCTAGGAGCATAAATGAGTGTTAAAGTCATGTTTTCATCAGTTCTCAGCTTTTTTGATCAGGGCATTGCCATTAAACTCAAATCTGAAAAGAACTGAGTTTTGCAAAAAAACTGTATTCTGACATTCCAGACATGAAATGAGTGAGTGTTAAAGTCATGTTTTCATCAGTTCTCATTTTTTTGATCAGGGCATTGTCAGAAACTCAAGTCTGACAAGAACGTGAGTTTTGCAAAGAAAGCTGTATTCTGACATCCTAGGAGCATGAAATGAGTGTTAAAGTCATGTTTTCATCAGTTCTCAGCTTTTTTGATCAGGGCATTGCCATTAAACTCTAATCTGACAAAAATGTGACTTTTGCAAAGAAGCTGTATTCTGACATCCTAGGAGCATGAAATGAGTGTTAAAGTCATGTTTTCATCAGTTCTCAGCTTTTTTGATCAGGGCATTGTCAGAAACTCAATCTGACTAGAACGTGAGTTTTGCAAGAAAAGCTGTATTCTGACATCCTAGGAACATGAAATGAGTGTTAAAGTCATGTTCTCATCAGTTCTAAGCTTTTTTGATCAGGGCATTGCCATTAAACTCTAAGCTGACAAAAATGTGACTTTTGCAAAGAAAGCTGTATTCTGATATCATAGGAGCATGAAATGAGTGTTAAAGTCTTGTTTTCATCAGTTCTCAGCTTTTTTGATCAGGGCATTGCCATTAAACTCTAATCTGACAAGAATGTGACTTTTGCAAAGAATGCTGTATTCTGACATCCTAGGAGCATTAAATGAGTGTTAAAGTCATGTTTTCATCAGTTCTCAGCTTTTTTGATCAGGGCATTGCCATTAAACTCAAATCTGAAAAGAATGTGACTTTTGCAAAGAAAGCTGTATTCTGACATCCTAGGAGCATGAAATGAGTGTTAAAGTCATGTTTTCATCAGTTCTCAGCTTTTTTGATCAGGGCATTGCCATTAAACTCTAATCTGACAAGAATGTGACTTTTGCAAAGAAAGCTGTATTCTGACATCCTAGGAGCATGAAATGAGTGTTAAAGTCATGTTTTCATCAGTTCTCAGCTTTTTGATCAGGGCATTGCATTAAACTCAAATCTGAAAGAACATGATTTTGCAAAGAAAGCTGTATTCTGACATTCCAGGAACATGAAATGAGTGTTAAAGTCATGTTTTCATCAGATCTCAGCTTTTTTGATCAGGGCATTGCCATTAAACTCTAATCTGACAAGAATGTGACTTTTGCAAAGAAGCTGTATTCTGACATCCTAGGAGCATGAAATGAGTGTTAAAGTCATGTTTTCATCAGTTCTCAGCTTTTTTGATCAGGGCATTGCCATTAAACTCAAATCTGAAAAGAACGTGACTTTTGCAAAGAAAGCTGTATTCTGACATCCTAGGAGCATGAAATGAGTGTTAAAGTCATGTTTTCATCAGTTCTCAGCTTTTTTGATCAGGGCATTGTCAGGAAACTCAAATCTGACAAGAACGAGAGTTTTGCAAAGAAAGCTGTATTCTGACATCCAGGAACATGAAATGAGTGTTAAAGTCATGTTTTCATCAGTTCTCAGCTTTTTTGATCAGGGCATTGCCATTAAACTCAATCTGACAGAATGTGACTTTTGCAAAGAAAGCTGTATTCTGACATCCTAGGAGCATGAAATGAGTGTTAAAGTCATGTTTTCATCAGATCTCAGCTTTTTTGATCAGGGCATTGCCATTAAACTCTAATCTGACAAGAATGTGACTTTTGCAAAGAAAGCTGTATTCTGACATCCTAGGAGCATAATGAGTGTGTAAAGTCATGTTTTCATCAGTTCTCAGCTTTTTTGATCAGGGCATTGCCAGAAACTCAATCTGAAAAGAACGACTTTTTGCAAAAAAGCTGTATTCTGACTTCCTAGGAGCATGAAATGAGTGTTAAAGTCTTCTTTTCATCAGATCTCAGCTTTTTTGATCAGGGCATTGCCATTAAACTCTAATCTGACAAGAATGTGACTTTTGCAAAGAATGCTGTATTCTGATATCCTAGGAGCATTAAATGAGTGTTAAAGTCATGTTTTCATCAGTTCTCAGCTTTTTTGATCAGGGCATTGACAGGAAACTCAAATGTGAAAAGAACGTGACTTTTGCAAAGAAAGCTGAATTCTGACATCCTAGGAGAATGAAATGAGTGTTAAAGTCATGTTTTCATCAGTTCTCAGCTTTTTTGATCAGGGCATTGTCAGGAAACTCAATCTGAAGAACGTGACTTTTGCAAAGAAAGCTGTATTCTGACATCCTAGGAGCATGAAATGAGTGTTAAAGTCATGTTTTCATCAGTTCTCAGCTTTTTTGATCAGGGCATTGCCATTAAACTCTAATCTGACAAGAATGTGACTTTTGCAAAGAAAGCTGTATTCTGACATCCTAGGCATGAAATGAGTGTTAAAGTCATGTTTTCATCAGTTCTCAGCTTTTTTGATCAGGGCATTGCCATTAAACTCAAATCTGAAAAGAACATGAGTTTTGCAAAGAAAGCTGTATTCTGACATCCAGGAGCATGAAATGAGTGTTAAAGTCATGTTTCATCAGATCTCAGCTTTTTTGATCAGGGCATTGCCATTAAACTCTAATCTGACAAGAATGTGACTTTTGCAAAGAATGCTGTATTCTGACATCCTAGGAGCATTAAATGAGTGTTAAAGTCATGTTTTCATCAGTTCTCAGCTTTTTTGATCAGGGCATTGCCATTAAACTCTAATCTGACAAGAATGTGACTTTTGCAAAGAATGCTGTATTCTGACATCCTAGGAGCATTAAATGAGTGTTAAAGTCATGTTTTCATCAGTTCTCAGCTTTTTTGATCAGGGCATTGACAGGAAACTCAAATCTGAAAAGAACTGAGTTTTGCAAAGAAAGCTGTATTCTGACATCCTAGGAGCATGAAATGAGTGTTAAAGTCATGTTTTCATCAGTTCTCAGCTTTTTGATCAGGGCATTGTCAGGAAACTCAATCTGACAAGAACGTGAGTTTTGCAAAAAAGCTGTTTTCTGACATCCCAGGAATTTGAAATGAGTGTTAAAGTCATGTTTTCATCAGATCTCAGCTTTTTTGATCAGGGCATTGCCATTAAACTCTAATCTGACAAGAATGTGACTTTTTCAAAGAATGCTGTATTCTGACATTCTAGGAGCATTAAATGAGTGTTAAAGTCATGTTTTCATCAGTTCTCAAGCTTTTTTGATAAGGGCATTGACAGGAAACTCAAATTTGAAAAGAACGTGACTTTTGCAAAGAATGCTGTATTCTGACATCCTAGGATCTCATTAAATGAGTGTTAAAGTCATGTTTTCATCAGTTCTCAGCTTTTTTGATCAGGGCATTGACAGAAACTCAAATCTGAAAAGAACGTGACTTTTGCAAAGAAAGCTGTATTCTGACATCCTAGGAGCATGAAATGAGTGTTAAAGTCATGTTTTATCAGTTCTCAGCTTTTTTGATCAGGGCATTGCCATTAAACTCTAATCTGACAAGAATGTGACTTTTGCAAAGAAAGCTGTTTTCTGACATCCTAGGAGCATAAAATGAGTGTTAAAGTCATGTTTTCATCAGTTCTCAGCTTTTTTGATTAGGGCATTGCCATTAAACTCAAATCTGAAAAGAACATGAGTTTTGCAAAGAAAGCTGTATTCTGACATCCTAGGAGCATGAAATGAGTGTTAAAGTCATGTTCTCATCAGTTCTCAGTTTTTTTGATCAGGGCATTGTCAGAAAACTCAAGTCTGACTAGAACGTGAGTTTTGCAAAGAACTGTATTCTGACATCCTAGAACATGAAATGAGTGTTAAAGTCATGTTTTCATCAGTTCTCAGCTTTTTTGATCAGGGCATTGCCATTAAACTCTAATCTGACAAAATGTGACTTTTGCAAAGAAAGCTGTATTCTGACATCCCAGGAATATGAAATGAGTGTTAAAGTCATGTTTTCATCAGATCTCAGCTTTTTTGATCAGGGCATTGCCATTAAACTCTAATCTGACAAGAATGTGACATTTGCAAAGAATGCTGTATTCTGACATTCTAGGAGCATTAAATGAGTGTTAAAGTCATGTTTTCATCAGTTCTCAGCTTTTTTTATTAGGGCATTGCTATTAAACTCAAATCTGAAAAGAACATCAGTTTTGTAAAGAAAGCTGTATTCTGACATTCCAGGAACATGAAATGAGTGTTAAAGTCATGTTTTCATCAGATGTCAGCTTTTTTGATCAGGGCATTGCCATTAAACTCTAATCTGACAAGAATGTGACTTTTGCAAAGAATGCTGTATTCTGACATCCTAGGAGCATTAAATGAGTGTTAAAGTCATGTTTTCATCAGATCTCAGCTTTTTTGATCAGGGCATTGCCATTAAACTCTAATCTGACAAGAATGTGACTTTTGCAAAGAATGCTGTATTCTGACATCCTAGGAGCATTAAATGAGTGTTAAAGTCATGTTTTCATCAGTTCTCAGCTTTTTGATCAGGGCATTGACAGGAAACTCAAATTTGAAAAGAACGTGAGTTTTGCAAAGAAAGCTGTATTCTGACATCCTAGGAGCATGAAATGAGTGTTAAAGTCATGTTTTCATCAGTTCTCAGCTTTTTGATCAGGGCATTGTCAGGAAACTCAAGTCTGACTAGAACGAGAGTTTTGCAAAAAAAGCTGTTTTCTGACATCCCAGGAATATGAAATGAGTGTTAAAGTCATGTTTTCATCAGATCTCAGCTTTTTTGATCAGGGCATAAAACTCTATCTGACAAGAATGTGACTTTTGCAAAGAATGCTGTATTCTGATATCCTAGGAGCATGAAATGAGTGTTAAAGTCATGTTTTCATCAGTTCTCAGCTTTTTTGATCAGGGCATTGTCAGGAAACTCAAGTCTGACTAGAACGAGAGTTTTGCAAAGAAAGCTGTATTCTGACATCCAAGGAACATGAAATGAGTGTTAAAGTCATGTTCTCATCAGTTCTAAGCTTTTTTGATCAGGGCATTGCCATTAAACTCTAAGCTGACAAAAATGTGACTTTTGCAAAGAAAGCTGTATTCTGATATCCTAGGAGCATGAAATGAGTGTTAAAGTCTTGTTTTCATCAGTTCTCAGCTTTTTTGTTTAGGGCATTGCCATTAAACTCTAATCAGACAAGAATGTGACTTTTGCAAAGAAAGCTGTATTCTGACATCCTAGGAGCATAAAATGAGTGTTAAAGTCATGTTTACATCAGTTCTCAGCTTTTTTTATCAGGGCATTGTCAGGAAACTCAAATCTGAAAAGAACATCAGTTTTGTAAAGAAAGCTGTATTCTGACATTCCAGGAACATGAAATGAGTGTTAAAGTCTTCTTTTCATCAGATCTCAGCTTTTTTGATCAGGGCATTGCCATTAAACTCTAATCTGACAAGAATGTGACTTTTGCAAAGAATGCTGTATTCTGATATCCTAGGAGCATTAAATGAGTGTTAAAGTCATGTTTTCATCAGATCTCAGCTTTTTTGATCAGGGCATTGCCATTAAACTCTAATCTGACAGGAATGTGACTTTTGCAAAGAATGCTGTATTCTGACATTCTAGGAGCATTAAATGAGTGTTAAAGTCATGTTCTCATCAGTTCTAAGCTTTTTTGATCAGGGCATTGCCATTAAACTCTAAGCTGACAAAAATGTGACTTTTGCAAAGAAAGCTGTTTCTGACATCCTAGGAGCATGAAATGAGTGTTAAAGTCATGTTTTCATCAGTTCTCAGCTTTTTGATCAGGGCATTGCCATTAAACTCTAATCACAAGAATGTGACTTTTGCAAAGAAAGCTGTATTCTGACATCCTAGGAGCATGAAATGAGTGTTAAAGTCATGTTTTCATCAGTTCTCAGCTTTTTGATCAGGGCATTGTCAGGAAACTCAAATCTGAAAAGAATGTGAGTTTGCAAAGAAAGCTGTATTCTGACATTCCAGGAACATGAAATGAGTGTTAAAGTCATGTTTTCATCAGATCTCAGCTTTTTTGATCAGGGCATTGCCATTAAACTCTAATCTGACAAGAATGTGACTTTTGCAAAGAATGCTGTATTCTGACATCCTAGGAGCATTAAATGAGTGTTAAAGTCATGTTTTCATCAGTTCTCAGCTTTTTGATCAGGGCATTGACAGGAAACTCAAATCTGAAAGAACGTGACTTTTGCAAAGAAAGCTGTATTCTGACATCCTAGGAGCATGAAATGAGTGTTAAAGTCATGTTTTATCAGTTCTCAGCTTTTTTGATCAGGGCATTGCCATTAAACTCTAATTGACAAGAATGTGACTTTTGCAAAGAAAGCTGTATTCTGACATCCTAGGAGCATGAAATGAGTGTTAAAGTCATGTTTCATCAGTTCTCAGTTTTTTGATAGGGCATTGCCATTAAACTAAATCTAATCAGACAAGAGTTTTGCAAAGAAAGCTGTATTCTGACATCCTAGGAACATGAAATGAGTGTTAAAGTCATGTTTTCATCAGTTCTCAGCTTTTTTGGGCAGGCCATTAAACTCAAATCTGAAAAGAACGTGAGTTTTGCAAAGAAAGCTGTATTCTGACATCCTAGGAGCATGAAATGAGTGTTAAAGTCATGTTTTCATCAGTTCTCAGCTTTTTTGATCAGGGCATTGTCCAGGAAACTCAAATCTGACTAGAACGAGAGTTTTGCAAAGAAAGCTGTATTCTGACATCCAGGAACATGAAATGAGTGTTAAAGTCATGTTTTCATCAGTTCTCAGCTTTTTTGATCAGGGCATTGCCATTAAACTCTAATCTGACAAGAATGTGACTTTGCAAAGAAAGCTGTATTCTGACATCCTAGGAGCATGAAATGAGTGTTAAAGTCATGTTTTCATCAGTTCTCAGCTTTTTGATCAGGGCATTGCCATTAAACTCTAATCTGACAAGAATGTGACTTTTGCAAAGAAAGCTGTATTCTGACATCTAGGAGCATGAAATGAGTGTTAAAGTCATGTTTTCATCAGTTCTCAGCTTTTTTGATCAGGGCATTGTCAGGAAACTCAAATCTGAAAAGAACATCAGTTTTGCAAAGAAAGCTGTATTCTGACATCCAGGAACATGAAATGAGTGTTAAAGTCTTTTCATCAGATCTCAGCTTTTTTGATCAGGGCATTGCCATTAACTCAATCTGACAAGAATGTGACTTTTGCAAAGAATGCTGTATTCTGATATCCTAGGAGCATTAAATGAGTGTTAAAGTCATGTTTTCATCAGATCTCAGCTTTTTTGATCAGGGCATTGCCATTAAACTCTAATCTGACAAGAATGTGACTTTTGCAAAGAATGCTGTATTCTGACATTCTAGGAGCATTAAATGAGTGTTAAAGTCATGTTTTCATCAGTTCTCAGCTTTTTTGATCAGGGCATTGACAGGAAACTCAAATTTGAAAAGAACGGGAGTTTTGCAAAAAAAGCTGTTTTCTGACATCCCAGGAATTTGAAATGAGTGTTAAAGTCATGTTTTCATCAGATCTCAGGTTTTTTGATCAGGGCATTGCCATTAAACTCTAATCTGACAAGAATGTGACTTTTTCAAAGAATGCTGTATTCTGACATTCTAGGAGCATTAAATGAGTGTTAAAGTCATGTTTTCATCAGTTCTCAAGCTTTTTTGATAAGGGCATTGACAGGAAACTCAAATTTGAAAAGAACGTGACTTTTGCAAAGAATGCTGTATTCTGACATCCTAGGAGCATTAAATGAGTGTTAAAGTCATGTTTTTATCAGTTCTCAGCTTTTTTGATCAGGGCATTGCCAGGAAACTCAAAGTGAAAAGAACGTGACTTTTGCAAAGAAAGCTGTATTCTGACATCCTAGGAGCATGAAATGAGTGTTAAAGTCATGTTTTCATCAGTTCTCAGTTTTTTGATCAGGGCATTGCCATTAAACTCAATCTGACAAGAATGTGACTTTTGCAAAGAAAGCTGTATTCTGACATCCTAGGAGCATAAATGAGTGTTAAAGTCATGTTTTCATCAGTTCTCAGCTTTTTTGATCAGGGCATTGCCATTAAACTCAAACTGAAAAGAACATCAGTGTTTTGCAAAGAAAGCTGTATTCTGACATCCAGGAACATGAAATGAGTGTTAAAGTCATGTTTTATCAGTTCTCAGCTTTTTGATCAGGGCATTGCAGAAAACTCAATCTGACAAGAATGTGAGTTTGCAAAGAAAGCTGTATTCTGACATCCAGGAGCATGAAATGAGTGTTAAAGTCATGTTTTCATCAGTTCTCAGCTTTTTTGATCAGGGCATTGCCATTAAACTCTAATCTGAAAAGAATGTGACTTTTGCAAAGAAAGAAAGCTGTATTCTGACATCCTAGGAGCATGAAATGAGTGTTAAAGTCATGTTTTCATCAGTTCTCAGCTTTTTTGATCAGGGCATTGTCAGGAAACTCAAGTCTGACAAGAACGTGAGTTTTGCAAAGAAAGCTGTATTCTGACATCCTAGGAACATGAAATGAGTGTTAAAGTCATGTTTTCATCAGTTCTCAGCTTTTTTGATCAGGGCATTGCCATTAAACTAATCTGACAAGAATGTGACTTTTGCAAAGAAGCTGTATTCTGACATCCTAGGAGCATGAAATGAGTGTTAAAGTCATGTTTTCATCAGTTCTCAGCTTTTTTGATCAGGGCATTGCCATTAAACTCTAATCTGACAAGAATGTGACTTTTGCAAAGAAAGCTGTATTCTGACATCCTAGGAGCATAAATGAGTGTTAAAGTCATGTTTTCATCAGTTCTCAGCTTTTTTGATCAGGGCATTGCCAGGAAACTCAAATCTGAAAAGAACGTGAGTTTTGCAAAGAAAGCTGTATTCTGACATCCAGGAGCATGAAATGAGTGTTAAAGTCATGTTTTCATCAGTTCTCAGCTTTTTTGATCAGGGCATTGCCATTAAACTCTAATCTGACAAGAATGTGACTTTGCAAAGAATGCTGTATTCTGATATCCTAGGAGCATTAAATGAGTGTTAAAGTCATGTTTTCATCAGATCTCAGCTTTTTTGATCAGGGCATTGCCATTAAACTCTAATCTGACAGGAATGTGACTTTTGCAAAGAATGCTGTATTCTGACATTCTAGGAGCATTAAATGAGTGTTAAAGTCATGTTCTCATCAGTTCTAAGCTTTTTTGATCAGGGCATTGCCATTAAACTCTAAGCTGACAAAAATGTGACTTTTGCAAAGAAAGCTGTATTCTGATATCATAGGAGCATGAAATGAGTGTTAAAGTCTTGTTTTCATCAGTTCTCAGCTTTTTTGATCAGGGCATTGCCATTAAACTCTAATCTGACAAGAATGTGACTTTTGCAAAGAATGCTGTATTCTGACATCCTAGGAGCATTAAATGAGTGTTAAAGTCATGTTTTCATCAGTTCTCAGCTTTTTTGATCAGGGCATTGTCAGGAAACTCAAATCTGAAAAGAATGTTTTGCAAAGAAAGCTGTATTCTGACATCCAGGAGCATGAAATGAGTGTTAAAGTCATGTTTTCATCAGTTCTCAGCTTTTTGATCAGGGCATTGCCATTAAACTCTAATCTGACAAGAATGTGACTTTTGCAAAGAAAGCTGTATTCTGACATCCTAGGAGCATGAAATGAGTGTTAAAGTCATGTTTTCATCAGTTCTCAGCTTTTTTGATCAGGGCATTGCCATTAAACTCTAATCTGACAAGAATGTGACTTTTGCAAAGAATGCTGTATTCTGACATCCTAGGAGCATAAATGAGTGTTAAAGTCATGTTTTCATCAGTTCTCAGCTTTTTTGATCAGGGCATTGCCATTAAACTCTAATCTGACAAGAATGTGACTTTTGCAAAGAAAGCTGTATTCTGACATCTAGGAGCATGAAATGAGTGTTAAAGTCATGTTTTCATCAGTTCTCAGCTTTTTTGATCAGGGCATTGACAGGAAACTCAAATCTGAAAAGAACGTGAGTTTTGCAAAGAAAGCTGTATTCTGACATCCTAGGAATTGAAATGAGTGTTAAAGTCATGTTTTCATCAGTCTCAGCTTTTTTGATCAGGGCATTGCCATTAAACTCTAATCTGACAAGAATGTGACTTTTGCAAAGAATGCTGTATTCTGACATCCTAGGAGCATGAAATGAGTGTTAAAGTCATGTTTTCATCAGTTCTCAGCTTTTTTGATCAGGGCATTGCCAGGAAACTCAAATTTGAAAAGAACGTGACTTTTGCAAAGAAGCTGTATTCTGACATCCTAGGAGCATGAAATGAGTGTTAAAGTCATGTTTTCATCAGTTCTCAGCTTTTTTGATCAGGGCATTGCAGGAAACTCAAATCTGAAAAGAACGTGACTTTTGCAAAGAAAGCTGTATTCTGACATCCTAGGAGCATGAAATGAGTGTTAAAGTCATGTTTTCATCAGTTCTCAGCTTTTTTGATCAGGGCATTGCCATTAAACTCTAATCTGACAAGAATGTGACTTTTGCAAAGAAAGCTGTATTCTGACATCCTAGGAGCATGAAATGAGTGTTAAAGTCATTTTTCATCAGTTCTCAGCTTTTTTGATTAGGGCATTGCCATTAAACTCAAATCTGAAAAGAACATGAGTTTTGCAAAGAAAGCTGTATTCTGACATTCCAGGAACATGAAATGAGTGTTAAAGTCATGTTTTCATCAGTTCTCAGCTTTTTTGATCAGGGCATTGCCATTAAACTCTAATCTGACAAGAATGTGACTTTTGCAAAGAAAGCTGTATTCTGACATCCTAGGAGCATGAAATGAGTGTTAAAGTCATGTTTTCATCAGATCTCAGCTTTTTTGATCAGGGCATTGCCATTAAACTCTAATCTGACAAGAATGTGACTTTTGCAAAGAATGCTGTATTCTGACATCCTAGGAGCATTAAATGAGTGTTAAAGTCATGTTTTCATCAGTTCTCAGCTTTTTTGATCAGGGCATTGCCAGGAAACTCAAATTGAAAAGAACGTGACTTTGCAAAGAAAGCTGTATTCTGACATCCTAGGAGCATGAAATGAGTGTTAAAGTCATGTTTTCATCAGTTCTCAGCTTTTTGATCAGGGCATTGTCAGGAAACTCAAGTCTGACAAGAACGAGAGTTTTGCAAAAAAGCTGTATTCTGACATCCCAGGAATTGAAATGAGTGTTAAAGTCATGTTTTCATCAGTCTCAGCTTTTTTGATCAGGGCATTGCCATTAAACTCTAATCTGACAAGAATGTGACTTTTGCAAAGAATGCTGTATTCTGACATTCTAGGAGCATTAAATGAGTGTTAAAGTCATGTTTTCATCAGTTCTCAAGCTTTTTTGATAAGGGCATTGACAGGAAACTCAAATTTGAAAAGAACGTGACTTTTGCAAAGAATGCTGTATTCTGACATCCTAGGAGCATTAAATGAGTGTTAAAGTCATGTTTTCATCAGTTCTCAGCTTTTTTGATCAGGGCATTGACAGGAAACTCAAATGTGAAAAGAACGTGACTTTTGCAAAGAAAGCTGAATTCTGACATCCTAGGAGCATGAAATGAGTGTTAAAGTCATGTTCTTATCAGTTCTCAGTTTTTTTGATTAGGGCATTGCCATTAAACTCTAATCAGACAAGAATGTGACTTTTGCAAAGAAAGCTGTATTCTGACATCCTAGGAGCATGAAATGAGTGTTAAAGTCATGTTCTTATCAGTTCTCAGTTTTTTTGATTAGGGCATTGCCATTAAACTCAAATCTGAAAAGAATGTGAGTTTTGCAAAGAAAGCTGTATTCTGACATCCTAGGACATGAAATGAGTGTTAAAGTCATGTTTTCATCAGTTCTCAGCTTTTTTGATCAGGGCATTGCCATTAAACTCTAATCTGACAAGAATGTGACTTTTGCAAAGAAATGCTGTATTCTGACATCCTAGGAGCATTAAATGAGTGTTAAAGTCATGTTTTCATCAGTTCTCAGCTTTTTTGATCAGGGCATTGCCAGGAAACTCAAATGTGAAAAGAACGTGACTTTTGCAAAGAATGCTGTATTCTGACATCCTAGGAGCATTAAATGAGTGTTAAAGTCATGTTTTCATCAGTTCTCAGCTTTTTTGATCAGTGCATTGCCATTAAACTCTAATCTGACAAGAATGTGACTTTTGCAAAGAATGCTGTATTCTGACATCCTAGGAGCATTAAATGAGTGTTAAAGTCATGTTTTCATCAGTTCTCAGCTTTTTTGATCAGGGCATTGCCATTAAACTCAAATTTGAAAAGAACGTGAGTTTTGCAAAGAAAGCTGTATTCTGACATCCTAGGAGCATGAAATGAGTGTTAAAGTCATGTTTTCATCAGTTCTCAGCTTTTTGATCAGGGCATTGTCAGGAAACTCAAGTCTGACTAGAACGAGAGTTTGGCAAAAAAAGCTGTATTCTGACATTCCAGGAACATGAAATGAGTGTTAAAGTCTTCTTTTCATCAGATCTCAGCTTTTTTGATCAGGGCATTGCCATTAAACTCTAATCTGACAAGAATGTGACTTTTGCAAAGAATGCTGTATTCTGACATCCTAGGAGCATTAAATGAGTGTTAAAGTCATGTTTTCATCAGATTTCAGCTTTTTTGATCAGGGCATTGCCATTAAACTCTAATCTGACAAGAATGTGACTTTTGCAAAGAATGCTGTATTCTGACATTCTAGGAGCATTAAATGAGTGTTAAAGTCATGTTTTCATCAGTTCTCAGCTTTTTTGATCAGGGCATTGACAGGAAACTCAAATTTGAAAAGAACGTGAGTTTTGCAAAGAAAGCTGTATTCTGACATCCTAGGAGCATGAAATGAGTGTTAAAGTCATGTTTTCATCAGTTCTCAGCTTTTTGATCAGGGCATTGTCAGGAAACTCAATCTGACAAGAACGTGAGTTTTGCAAAGAAAGCTGTTTTCTGACATCCCAGGAACATGAAATGAGTGTTAAAGTCATGTTTTCATCAGTCTCAGCTTTTTGATCAGGGCATTGCCATTAAACTCTAATCTGACAAGAATGTGACTTTTGCAAAGAATGCTGTATTCTGACATCCTAGGAGCATGAAATGAGTGTTAAAGTCATGTTTTCATCAGTTCTCAGCTTTTTGATCAGGGCATTGCCATTAAACTCTAATCTGACAAGAATGTGACTTTTGCAAAGAATGCTGTATTCTGACATCCTAGGAGCATTAAATGAGTGTTAAAGTCATGTTTTCATCAGTTCTCAGCTTTTTTGATCAGGGCATTGCCAGGAAACTCAAATGTGAAAAGAACGTGACTTTTGCAAAGAATGCTGTATTCTGACATCCTAGGAGCATTAAATGAGTGTTAAAGTCATGTTTTCATCAGTTCTCAGCTTTTTTGATCAGGGCATTGACAGGAAACTCAAATGTGAAAAGAACGTGACTTTTGCAAAGAAAGCTGAATTCTGACATCCTAGGAGCATGAAATGAGTGTTAAAGTCATGTTTTCATCAGATCTCAGCTTTTTTGATCAGGGCATTGCCATTAAACTCTAATCTGACAAGAATGTGATTTTTGCAAAGAATGCTGTATTCTGATATCCTAGGAGCATAAAATGAGTGTTAAAGTCATGTTTTCATCAGTTCTCAGCGTTTTTGATTAGGGCATTGCCATTAAACTCAAATCTGAAAAGAACATCAGTTTTGTAAAGAAAACTGAATTCTGATATCCTAGGAGCATGAAATGAGTGTTAAAGTCATGTTCTCATCAGTTCTAAGCTTTTTTGATCAGGGCATTGCCATTAAACTCTAAGCTGACAAAAATGTGACTTTTGCAAAGAAAGCTGTATTCTGATATCATAGGAGCATGAAATGAGTGTTAAAGTCTTGTTTTCATCAGTTCTCAGCTTTTTTGTTTAGGGCATTGCCATTAAACTCTAATCAGACAAGAATGTGACTTTTGCAAAGAAAGCTGTATTCTGACATCCTAGGAGCATAAAATGAGTGTTAAAGTCATGTTTACATCAGTTCTCAGCTTTTTTTATCAGGGCATTGTCAGGAAACTCAAATCTGAAAAGAACATCAGTTTTGTAAAGAAAGCTGTATTCTGACATTCCAGGAACATGAAATGAGTGTTAAAGTCATGTTTTCATCAGATCTCAGCTTTTTGATCAGGGCATTGCCATTAAACTCTAATCTGACAAGAATGTGACTTTTGCAAAGAATGCTGTATTCTGACATCCTAGGAGCATTAAATGAGTGTTAAAGTCATGTTTTCATCAGATTTCAGCTTTTTTGATCAGGGCATTGCCATTAAACTCTAATCTGACAAGAATGTGACTTTTGCAAAGAATGCTGTATTCTGACATTCTAGGAGCATTAAATGAGTGTTAAAGTCATGTTTTCATCAGTTCTCAGCTTTTTTGATCAGGGCATTGACAGGAAACTCAAATCTGAAAGAACGTGACTTTGCAAAGAAAGCTGTATTCTGACATCCTAGGAGCATGAAATGAGTGTTAAAGTCATGTTTTATCAGTTCTCAGCTTTTTTGATCAGGGCATTGCCATTAAACTCTAATCAGACAAGAGTTTTGCAAAGAAAGCTGTATTCTGACATCCTAGGAAGCATGAAATGAGTGTTAAAGTCATGTTTTCATCAGTTCTCAGCTTTTTTGATCAGGGCATTGCCATTAAACTCAAATCTGAAAAGAATGTGACTTTTGCAAAGAAAGCTGTATTCTGACATCCTAGGAGCATGAAATGAGTGTTAAAGTCATGTTTTCATCAGTTCTCAGCTTTTTGATCAGGGCATTGTCAGGAAACTCAAGTCTGAAGAACGAGAGTTTTGCAAAAAAGCTGTATTCTGACATCCAGGAACATGAAATGAGTGTTAAAGTCATGTTTTCATCAGATCTCAGCTTTTTTGATCAGGGCATTGCCATTAAACTCTAATCTGACAAGAATGTGACTTTTGCAAAGAAAGCTGTATTCTGACATCCTAGGAGCATTAAATGAGTGTTAAAGTCATGTTTTCATCAGTTTCAGCTTTTTGATCAGGGCATTGCCATTAAACTCTAATCTGACAAGAATGTGACTTTTGCAAAGAATGCTGTATTCTGACATTCTAGGAGCATTAAATGAGTGTTAAAGTCATGTTTTCATCAGTTCTCAGCTTTTTTGATCAGGGCATTGACAGGAAACTCAAATTTGAAAAGAACGTGAGTTTTGCAAAGAAAGCTGTATTCTGACATTCTAGGAGCATTAAATGAGTGTTAAAGTCATGTTTTCATCAGTTCTCAGCTTTTTTGATCAGGGCATTGACAGGAAACTCAAATTTGAAAAGAATGTGACTTTTGCAAAGAAAGCTGTATTCTGACATCCTAGGAGCATGAAATGAGTGTTAAAGTCATGTTTTCATCAGTTCTCAGCTTTTTCATCAGGGCATTGTAAGGAAACTCAAGTCTGACTAGAACGAGAGTTTTGCAAAAAAAGCTGTTTTCTGACATCCCAGGAATATGAAATGAGTGTAAAGTCATGTTTTCATCAGATCTCAGCTTTTTGATCAGGGCATTGCCATTAAACTCTAATCTGACAAGAATGTGACTTTTGCAAAGAATGCTGTATTCTGACATCCTAGGAGCATTAAATGAGTGTTAAAGTCATGTTTTCATCAGATTTCAGCTTTTTTGATCAGGGCATTGCCATTAAACTCTAATCTGACAAGAATGTGACTTTTGCAAAGAAATGCTGTATTCTGACATTCTAGGAGCATAAATGAGTGTTAAAGTCATGTTTTCATCAGTTCTCAGCTTTTTGATCAGGGCATTGTCAGGAAACTCAATCTGAAACAAGAACGTGAGTTTTGCAAAGAAAGCTGTTTCTGACATCCCAGGAATTTGAAATGAGTGTTAAAGTCATGTTTTCATCAGATCTCAGCTTTTTTGATCAGGGCATTGCCATTAAACTCTAATCTGACAAGAATGTGACTTTTGCAAAGAATGCTGTATTCTGACATCCTAGGAGCATTAAATGAGTGTTAAAGTCATGTTTTCATCAGTTCTCAGCTTTTTTGATCAGGGCATTGCCATTAAACTCTAATCTGACAAGAATGTGACTTTTGCAAAGAATGCTGTATTCTGACATCCTAGGAGCATTAAATGAGTGTTAAAGTCATGTTTTCATCAGTTCTCAGCTTTTTTGATCAGGGCATTGACAGGAAACTCAAATTTGAAAAGAACGTAAGTTTTGCAAAGAAAGCTGTATTCTGACATCCTAGGAGCATGAAATGAGTGTTAAAGTCATGTTTTCATCAGTTCTCAGCTTTTTGATCAGGGCATTGTCAGGAAACTCAAATGTGAAAAGAACGTGAGTTTTGCAAAAAAAGCTGTATTCTGACATCCTAGGACATGAAATGAGTGTTAAAGTCATGTTTTCATCAGATCTCAGCTTTTTTGATCAGGGCATTGCCATTAAACTCTAATCTGACAAGAATGTGACTTTTGCAAAGAATGCTGTATTCTGACATCCTAGGAGCATGAAATGAGTGTTAAAGTCATGTTTTCATCAGTTCTCAGCTTTTTTGATCAGGGCATTGCCATTAAACTCTAATCTGACAAGAATGTGACTTTTGCAAAGAATGCTGTATTCTGACATCCTAGGAGCATGAAATGAGTGTTAAAGTCATGTTTTCATCAGTTCTCAGCTTTTTTGATCAGGGCATTGACAGGAAACTCAAATGTGAAAAGAATGTGACTTTTGCAAAGAAAGCTGTATTCTGACATCCTAGGAGCATGAAATGAGTGTTAAAGTCATGTTTTCATCAGTTCTCAGCTTTTTTGATCAGGGCATTGCCATTAAACTCTAATCAACAAGAGTTTTGCAAAGAAAGCTGTATTCTGACATCCTAGGACATGAAATGAGTGTTAAAGTCATGTTTTCATCAGTTCTCAGCTTTTTTGATCAGGGCATTGCCATTAAACTCTAATCTGACAAGAATGTGACTTTTGCAAAGAAAGCTGTATTCTGACATCCTAGGAGCATGAAATGAGTGTTAAAGTCATGTTTTCATCAGTTCTCAGCTTTTTTGATCAGGGCATTGACAGGAAACTCAAATCTGAAAGAATGTGAGTTTTGCAAAGAAAGCTGTATTCTGACATCCTAGGAGCATGAAATGAGTGTTAAAGTCATGTTTTCATCAGTTCTCAGCTTTTTTGATCAGGGCATTGTCAGGAAACTCAAATCTGAAAAGAACATGAGTTTTGCAAAGAAAGCTGTATTCTGACATCCAGGAACATGAAATGAGTGTTAAAGTCATGTTTTCATCAGTTCTCAGCTTTTTGATCAGGGCATTGAGGAAACTCAAATTTGACAAGAATGTGACTTTTGCAAAGAAAGCTGTATTCTGACATCCTAGGAGCATGAAATGAGTGTTAAAGTCATGTTTTCATCAGTTCTCAGCTTTTTTGATCAGGGCATTGTCAGGAAACTCAAGTCTGACAAGAACGTGAGTTTTGCAAAGAAAGCTGTATTCTGACATCCCAGGAACATGAAATGAGTGTTAAAGTCATGTTTTCATCAGATGTCAGCTTTTTTGATCAGGGCATTGCCATTAAACTCTATTCTGACAAGAATGTGACTTTTGCAAAGAATGCTGTATTCTGACATCCCAGGAATATGAAATGAGTGTTAAAGTCATGTTTTCATCAGCTCTAAGCTTTTTTGATCAGGGCATTGCCATTAAACTCAAATTTGAAAAGAACGAGAGTTTTGCAAAGAAAGCTGTTTTCTGACATTCCAGGAACATGAAATGAGTGTTAAAGTCATGTTTTCATCAGTTCTCAGCTTTTTTGATCAGGGCATTGCCATTAAACTCTAATCTGACAAGAATGTGACTTTTGCAAAGAAGCTGTATTCTGACATCCTAGGAGCATGAAATGAGTGTTAAAGTCATGTTTTCATCAGTTCTCAGCTTTTTTGATCAGGGCATTGTCAGGAAACTCAAATCTGAAGAACGAGAGTTTTGCAAAGAAAGCTGTTTCTGACATCCTAGGAATATGAAATGAGTGTTAAAGTCATGTTTTCATCAGATCTCAGCTTTTTTGATCAGGGCATTGCCATTAAACTCTAATCTGACAAGAATGTGACTTTTGCAAAGAATGCTGTATTCTGACATCCTAGGAGCATAAATGAGTGTTAAAGTCATGTTTTCATCAGATCTCAGCTTTTTTGATCAGGGCATTGCCATTAAACTCTAATCTGACAAGAATGTGACTTTTGCAAAGAATGCTGTATTCTGACATTCTAGGAGCATTAAATGAGTGTTAAAGTCATGTTTTCATCAGTTCTCAGCTTTTTTGATCAGGGCATTGACAGGAAACTCAAATTTGAAAAGAACGTGAGTTTTGCAAAGAAAGCTGTATTCTGACATCCTAGGAGCATGAAATGAGTGTTAAAGTCATGTTTTCATCAGTTCTCAGCTTTTTGATCAGGGCATTGTCAGGAAACTCAAGTCTGACTAGAACGAGAGTTTTGCAAAAAAAGCTGTTTCTGACATCCTAGGAGCATGAAATGAGTGTTAAAGTCATGTTTTCATCAGTTCTCAGCTTTTTTGATCAGGGCATTGCCATTAAACTCTAATCTGACAAGAATGTGACTTTTGCAAAGAATGCTGTATTCTGACATCCTAGGAGCATGAAATGAGTGTTAAAGTCATGTTTTCATCAGTTCTCAGCTTTTTTGATCAGGGCATTGCCATTAAACTCTAATCTGACAAGAATGTGACTTTTGCAAAGAAAGCTGTATTCTGACATCCTAGGAGCATGAAATGAGTGTTAAAGTCATGTTTTCATCAGTTCTCAGCTTTTTTGATCAGGGCATTGACAGGAAACTCAAATCTGAAAAGAACGTGACTTTTGCAAAGAAAGCTGTATTCTGACATTCCAGGAACATGAAATGAGTGTTAAAGTCATGTTTTCATCAGTTCTCAGCTTTTTTGATCATGGCATTGACAGGAAACTCAAATTTGAGAAGAATGTGACTTTTGCAAAGAAAGCTGTATTCTGACATCCTAGGAGCATGAAATGAGTGTTAAAGTCATGTTCTTATCAGTTCTCAATCTTTTTAATTAGGGCATTGCCATTAAACTCTAATCTGACAAGAATGTGACTTTTGTAAAGAATGCTGTATTCTGATATCCTAGGAGCATGAAATGAGTGTTAAAGTCATGTTTTCATCAGTTCTCAGCTTTTTTGATCAGCGCATTGTCAGGAAACTCAAATGTGAAAAGAATGTGAGTTTTGCAAAGAAAGCTGTATTCTGACTTCCTAGGAGCATGAAATGAGTGCTAAAGTCTTCTTTTCATCAGATCTCAGCTTTTTTGATCAGGGCATTGCCAGGAAACTCAAATCTGAAAAGAACATGAGTTTTGCAAAGAAAGCTGTATTCTGACATCCAGGAACATGAAATGAGTGTTAAAGTCATGTTTTCATCAGTTCTCAGCTTTTTTGATCAGGGCATTGCCAGGAAACTCAAATCTGACAAGAATGTGACTTTTGCAAAGAAAGCTGTATTCTGACATCCTAGGAGCATGAAATGAGTGTTAAAGTCATGTTTTCATCAGTTCTCAGCTTTTTTGATCAGGGCATTGTCAGAAAACTCAAGTCTGACAAGAACGTGAGTTTTGCAAAGAAAGCTGTATTCTGACATCCCAGGAGCATGAAATGAGTGTTAAAGTCATGTTTTCATCAGTTCTCAGCTTTTTTGATCAGGGCATTGCCATTAAACTCTAATCTGACAAGAATGTGACTTTTGCAAAGAAAGCTGTATTCTGACATCCTAGGAGCATGAAATGAGTGTTAAAGTCATGTTTTCATCAGTTCTCAGCTTTTTTGATCAGGGCATTGCCATTAAACTCAAATCTGAAAAGAACATGAGTTTTGCAAAGAAACTGTATTCTGACATCCTAGGAACATGAAATGAGTGTTAAAGTCATGTTTTCATCAGATCTCAGCTTTTTTGATCAGGGCATTGCCATTAAACTCTAATCTGACAAGAATGTGACTTTTGCAAAGAATGCTGTATTCTGACATCCTAGGAGCATGAAATGAGTGTTAAAGTCATGTTTTCATCAGTTCTCAGCTTTTTTGATCAGGGCATTGTCAGAAACTCAATCTGACAAGAACGTGAGTTTTGCAAAGAAAGCTGTATTCTGACATCCTAGGAATATGAAATGAGTGTTAAAGTCATGTTTTCATCAGATCTCAGCTTTTTGATCAGGGCATTGCCATTAAACTCTAATCTGACAAGAATGTGACTTTTGCAAAGAATGCTGTATTCTGACATCCTAGGAGCATTAAATGAGTGTTAAAGTCATGTTTTCATCAGTTCTCAGCTTTTTTGATCAGGGCATTGCCATTAAACTCTAATCTGACAAGAATGTGACTTTTGCAAAGAAGCTGTATTCTGACATCTAGGAGCATTAAATGAGTGTTAAAGTCATGTTTTCATCAGTTCTCAGCTTTTTTGATCAGGGCATTGACAGGAAACTCAAATTTGAAAAGAACGTGAGTTTTGCAAAGAAAGCTGTATTCTGACATCCTAGGAGCATGAAATGAGTGTTAAAGTCATGTTTTCATCAGTTCTCAGCTTTTTGATCAGGGCATTGTCAGGAAACTCAAGTCTGACTAGAACGAGAGTTTTGCAAAAAAAGCTGTATTCTGACATCCTAGGAATATGAAATGAGTGTTAAAGTCATGTTTTCATCAGTTCTCAGCTTTTTTGATCAGGGCATTGCCATTAAACTCTAATCTGACAAGAATGTGACTTTTGCAAAGAATGCTGTATTCTGACATCCTAGGAGCATGAAATGAGTGTTAAAGTCATGTTTTCATCAGTTCTCAGCTTTTTTGATCAGGGCATTGCCATTAAACTCTAATCTGACAAGAATGTGACTTTTGCAAAGAAAGCTGTATTCTGACATTCTAGGAGCATGAAATGAGTGTTAAAGTCATGTTTTCATCAGTTCACAGCTTTTTTGATCAGGGCATTGACAGGAAACTCAAATTTGAAAAGAACGTGAGTTTTGCAAAGAAAGCTGTATTCTGACATCCTAGGAGCATGAAATGAGTGTTAAAGTCATGTTTTCATCAGTTCTCAGCTTTTTTGATCAGGGCATTGACAGGAAACTCAAATGTGAAAAGAACGTGACTTTTGCAAAGAAAGCTGAATTCTGACATCCTAGGAGCATGAAATGAGTGTTAAAGTCATGTTCTTATCAGTTCTCAGTTTTTTTGATTAGGGCATTGCCATTAAACTCTAATCAGACAAGAATGTGACTTTTGCAAAGAAAGCTGTTTTCTGACATCCTAGAAGCATAAAATGAGTGTTAAAGTCATGTTTTCATCAGTTCTCAAGCTTTTTTGATCAGGGCATTGACAGGAAACTCAAATGTGAAAAGAATGTGAGTTTTGCAAAGAAAGCTGTATTCTGACTTCCTAGGAGCATGAAATGAGTGTTAAAGACATATTTTCATCAGTTCTCAGCTTTTTTGATCAGGGCATTGACAGGAAACTTAAATTTGAAAAGAACATGAGTTTTGCAAAGAAAGCTGTATTCTGACATCCAGGAGCATGAAATGAGTGTTAAAGTCATGTTTTCATCAGTTCTCAGCTTTTTTGATCAGGGCATTGCCAGGAAACTCAAATCTGACAAGAATGTGACTTTTGCAAAGAAAGCTGTATTCTGACATCCTAGGAGCATGAAATGAGTGTTAAAGTCATGTTTTCATCAGTTCTCAGCTTTTTGATCAGGGCATTGCCATTAAACTCTAATCTGACAAGAATGTGACTTTGCAAAGAATGCTGTATTCTGACATCCTAGGAGCATGAAATGAGTGTTAAAGTCATGTTTTCATCAGTTCTCAGCTTTTTTGATCAGGGCATTGCCAGGAAACTCAATCTGACAAGAACTGAGTTTTGCAAAGAAAGCTGTATTCTGACATCCAAGGAACATGAAATGAGTGTTAAAGTCATGTTTTCATCAGTTCTCAGCTTTTTTGATCAGGGCATTGACAGGAAACTCAAATGTGAAAAGAATGTGAGTTTTGCAAAGAAAGCTGTATTCTGACTTCCTAGGAGCATGAAATGAGTGCTAAAGTCTTCTTTTCATCAGATCTCAGCTTTTTTGATCAGGGCATTGCCATTAAACTCTAATCTGACAAGAATGTGACTTTTGCAAAGAATGCTGTATTCTGATATCCTAGGAGCATTAAATGAGTGTTAAAGTCATGTTTTCATCAGTTCTCAGCTTTTTTGATCAGGGCATTGACAGGAAACTCAAATGTGAAAAGAACGTGACTTTTGCAAAGAAAGCTGTATTCTGACATCCTAGGAGCATTAAATGAGTGTTAAAGTCATGTTTTCATCAGATCTCAGCTTTTTTGATCAGGGCATTGCCATTAAACTCTAATCTGACAAGAATGTGACTTTTGCAAAGAAAGCTGTATTCTGACATCCTAGGAGCATGAAATGAGTGTTAAAGTCATGTTCTTATCAGTTCTCAGTTTTTTTGATTAGGGCATTGCCATTAAACTCTAATCAGACAAGAGTTTTGCAAAGAAAGCTGTATTCTGACATCCTAGGAACATGAAATGAGTGTTAAAGTCATGTTCTCATCAGCTCTAAGCTTTTTTGATCAGGGCATTGCCATTAAACTCAAATTTGAAAAGAACGTGAGTTTTGCAAAGAAAGCTGTATTCTGACATCCTAGGAGCATGAAATGAGTGTTAAAGTCATGTTTTCATCAGTTCTCAGCTTTTTTGATCAGGGCATTGTCAGGAAACTCAAGTCTGACTAGAACGAGAGTTTTGCAAAGAAAGCTGTATTCTGACATCCAAGGAACATGAAATGAGTGTTAAAGTCATGTTCTCATCAGTTCTAAGCTTTTTTGATCAGGGCATTGCCATTAAACTCTAATCTGACAAGAATGTGACTTTTGCAAAGAATGCTGTATTCTGACATCCTAGGAGCATTAAATGAGTGTTAAAGTCATGTTTTCATCAGTTCTCAGCTTTTTTGATCAGTGCATTGCCATTAAACTCTAATCTGACAAGAATGTGACTTTTGCAAAGAATGCTGTATTCTGACATCCTAGGAGCATTAAATGAGTGTTAAAGTCATGTTTTCATCAGTTCTCAGCTTTTTTGATCAGGGCATTGACAGGAAACTCAAATTTGAAAAGAACGTGAGTTTTGCAAAGAAAGCTGTATTCTGACATCCTAGGAGCATGAAATGAGTGTTAAAGTCATGTTTTCATCAGTTCTCAGCTTTTTGATCAGGGCATTGTCAGGAAACTCAAGTCTGACTAGAACGAGAGTTTTGCAAAAAAAGCTGTTTTCTGACATCCCAGGAATATGAAATGAGTGTTAAAGTCATGTTTTCATCAGATCTCAGCTTTTTTGATCAGGGCATTGCCATTAAACTCTAATCTGACAAGAATGTGACTTTTGCAAAGAATGCTGTATTCTGACATCCTAGGAGCATTAAATGAGTGTTAAAGTCATGTTTTCATCAGTTCTCAGCTTTTTTGATCAGGGCATTGACAGGAAACTCAAATGTGAAAAGAACGTGACTTTTGCAAAGAAAGCTGAATTCTGACATCCTAGGAGCATGAAATGAGTGTTAAAGTCATGTTCTTATCAGTTCTCAGTTTTTTTGATTAGGGCATTGCCATTAAACTCTAATCAGACAAGAGTTTTGCAAAGAAAGCTGTATTCTGACATCCTAGGAACATGAAATGAGTGTTAAAGTCATGTTCTCATCAGTTCTCAGCTTTTTTGATCAGGGCATTGCCATTAAACTCAAATTTGAAAAGAACGTGAGTTTTGCAAAGAAAGCTGTATTCTGACATCCTAGGAGCATGAAATGAGTGTTAAAGTCATGTTTTCATCAGTTCTCAGCTTTTTGATCAGGGCATTGTCAGGAAACTCAAGTCTGACTAGAACGAGAGTTTGGCAAAAAAAGCTGTATTCTGACATTCCAGGAACATGAAATGAGTGTTAAAGTCTTCTTTTCATCAGATCTCAGCTTTTTTGATCAGGGCATTGCCATTAAACTCTAATCTGACAAGAATGTGACTTTTGCAAAGAATGCTGTATTCTGACATCCTAGGAGCATGAAATGAGTGTTAAAGTCATGTTTTCATCAGTTCTCAGCTTTTTTGATCAGGGCATTGCCATTAAACTCTAATCTGACAAGAATGTGACTTTTGCAAAGAATGCTGTATTCTGACATCCTAGGAGCATTAAATGAGTGTTAAAGTCATGTTTTCATCAGTTCTCAGCTTTTTTGATCAGGGCATTGCCAGGAAACTCAAATGTGAAAAGAACGTGACTTTTGCAAAGAATGCTGTATTCTGACATCCTAGGAGCATTAAATGAGTGTTAAAGTCATGTTTTCATCAGTTCTCAGCTTTTTTGATCAGGGCATTGCCAGGAAACTCAAATGTGAAAAGAACGTGACTTTTGCAAAGAATGCTGTATTCTGACATTCTAGGAGCATTAAATGAGTGTTAAAGTCATGTTTTCATCAGTTCTCAGCTTTTTTGATCAGGGCATTGACAGGAAACTCAAATTTGAAAAGAACGTGAGTATTGCAAAGAAAGCTGTATTCTGACATCCTAGGAGCATGAAATGAGTGTTAAAGTCATGTTTTCATCATTTCTCAGCTTTTTGATCAGGGCATTGTCAGGAAACTCAAGTCTGACTAGAACGAGAGTTTTGCAAAAAAAGCTGTATTCTGACATCCAAGGAACATGAAATGAGTGTTAAAGTCATGTTCTCATCAGTTCTAAGCTTTTTTGATCAGGGCATTGCCATTAAACTCTAATCTGACAAGAATGTGACTTTTGCAAAGAATGCTGTATTCTGATATCCTAGGAGCATTAAATGAGTGTTAAAGTCATGTTTTCATCAGATCTCAGCTTTTTTGATCAGGGCATTGCCATTAAACTCTAATCTGACAAGAATGTGACTTTTGCAAAGAATGCTGTATTCTGACATTCTAGGAGCATTAAATGAGTGTTAAAGTCATGTTTTCATCAGTTCTCAGCTTTTTTGATCAGGGCATTGACAGGAAACTCAAATTTGAAAAGAACGTGACTTTTGCAAAGAATGCTGTATTCTGACATCCTAGGAGCATTAAATGAGTGTTAAAGTCATGTTTTCATCAGTTCTCAGCTTTTTTGATCAGGGCATTGACAGGAAACTCAAATGTGAAAAGAACGTGACTTTTGCAAAGAAAGCTGAATTCTGACATCCTAGGAGCATGAAATGAGTGTTAAAGTCATGTTTTCATCAGTTCTCAGCTTTTTTGATCAGGGCATTGCCATTAAACTCTAATCTGACAAGAATGTGACTTTTGCAAAGAAAGCTGTTTTCTGACATCCTAGGAGCATGAAATGAGTGTTAAAGTCATGTTTTCATCAGTTCTCAGCTTTTTTGATCAGGGCATTGCCATTAAACTCAAATCTGAAAAGAACATCAGTTTTGTAAAGAAAGCTGTATTCTGACATTCCAGGAACATGAAATGAGTGTTAAAGTCATGTTTTCATCAGTTCTCAGCTTTTTTGATCATGGCATTGACAGGAAACTCAAATTTGAGAAGAATGTGACTTTTGCAAAGAAAGCTGTATTCTGACTTCCTAGGAGCATGAAATGAGTGTTAAAGTCATGTTTTCATCAGTTCTCAGCTTTTTTGATCAGGGCATTGTCAGAAAACTCAAGTCTGACTAGAACGAGAGTTTAGCATAGAAAGCTGTTTTCTGACATCCCAGGAATATGAAATGAGTGTTAAAGTCATGTTTTCATCAGATCTCAGCTTTTTTGATCAGGGCATTGCCATTAAACTCTAATCTGACAAGAATGTGACTTTTGCAAAGAATGCTGTATTCTGACATCCTAGGAGCATAAATGAGTGTTAAAGTCATGTTTTCATCAGTTCTCAGCTTTTTTGATCAGGGCATTGCCATTAAACTCAAATCTGAAAAGAACATGAGTTTTGCAAAGAAAGCTGTATTCTGACATCCAGGAACATGAAATGAGTGTTAAAGTCATGTTTTCATCAGATCTCAGCTTTTTTGATCAGGGCATTGCCATTAAACTCTAATCTGACAAGAATGTGACTTTTGCAAAGAATGCTGTATTCTGACATCCTAGGAGCATGAAATGAGTGTTAAAGTCATGTTTTCATCAGTTCTCAGCTTTTTTGATCAGGGCATTGCCAGAAAACTCAATCTGACAAGAACGTGAGTTTTGCAAAGAAAGCTGTATTCTGACATCCAGGAAGCATGAAATGAGTGTTAAAGTCATGTTTTCATCAGTTCTCAGCTTTTTTGATCAGGGCATTGCCATTAAACTCTAATCTGACAAGAATGTGACTTTTGCAAAGAATGCTGTATTCTGACATCCTAGGAGCATGAAATGAGTGTTAAAGTCATGTTTTCATCAGTTCTCAGCTTTTTTGATCAGGGCATTGACAGGAAACTCAAATCTGAAAAGAATGAGTTTTGCAAAGAAAGCTGTATTCTGACATCCTAGGAGCATGAAATGAGTGTTAAAGTCATGTTTTCATCAGTTCTCAGCTTTTTGATCAGGGCATTGCCATTAAACTCTAATCTGACAAGAATGTGACTTTTGCAAAGAATGCTGTATTCTGACATCCTAGGAGCATTAAATGAGTGTTAAAGTCATGTTTTCATCAGTTCTCAGCTTTTTTGATCAGGGCATTGCCATTAAACTCTAATCTGACAAGAATGTGACTTTTGCAAAGAATGCTGTATTCTGACATCCTAGGAGCATTAAATGAGTGTTAAAGTCATGTTTTCATCAGTTCTCAGCTTTTTTGATCAGGGCATTGACAGGAAACTCAAATCTGAAAAGAACGTGAGTTTTGCAAAGAAAGCTGTATTCTGACATCCTAGGAGCATGAAATGAGTGTTAAAGTCATGTTTTCATCAGTTCTCAGCTTTTTGATCAGGGCATTGTCAGGAAACTCAAGTCTGACTAGAACGAGAGTTTTGCAAAGAAAGCTGTATTCTGACATTCCAGGAACATGAAATGAGTGTTAAAGTCATGTTTTCATCAGATCTCAGCTTTTTTGATCAGGGCATTGCCATTAAACTCTAATCTGACAAGAATGTGACTTTTGCAAAGAATGCTGTATTCTGACATCCTAGGAGCATTAAATGAGTGTTAAAGTCATGTTTTCATCAGTTCTCAGCTTTTTTGATCAGTGCATTGCCATTAAACTCTAATCTGACAAGAATGTGACTTTTGCAAAGAATGCTGTATTCTGACATCCTAGGAGCATTAAATGAGTGTTAAAGTCATGTTTTCATCAGTTCTCAGCTTTTTTGATCAGGGCATTGACAGGAAACTCAAATGTGAAAAGAACGTGACTTTTGCAAAGAAAGCTGTATTCTGACATCCTAGGAGCATGAAATGAGTGTTAAAGTCATGTTCTTATCAGTTCTCAGTTTTTTTGATTAGGGCATTGCCATTAAACTCTAATCAGACAAGAGTTTTGCAAAGAAAGCTGTATTCTGACATCCTAGGAACATGAAATGAGTGTTAAAGTCATGTTCTCATCAGCTCTAAGCTTTTTTGATCAGGGCATTGCCATTAAACTCAAATTTGAAAAGAACGTGAGTTTTGCAAAGAAAGCTGTATTCTGACATCCTAGGAGCATAAAATGAGTGTTAAAGTCATGTTTACATCAGTTCTCAGCTTTTTTTATCAGGGCATTGTCAGGAAACTCAAATCTGAAAAGAACATCAGTTTTGTAAAGAAAGCTGTATTCTGACATTCCAGGAACATGAAATGAGTGTTAAAGTCTTCTTTTCATCAGATCTCACCTTTTTTGATCAGGGCATTGCCATTAAACTCTAATCTGACAAGAATGTGACTTTTGCAAAGAATGCTGTATTCTGACATCCTAGGAGCATTAAATGAGTGTTAAAGTCATGTTTTCATCAGTTCTCAGCTTTTTTGATCAGGGCATTGCCATTAAACTCTAATCTGACAAGAATGTGACTTTTGCAAAGAAGCTGTATTCTGACATCTAGGAGCATTAAATGAGTGTTAAAGTCATGTTTTCATCAGTTCTCAGCTTTTTTGATCAGGGCATTGACAGGAAACTCAAATTGAAAAGAACGTGAGTTTTGCAAAGAATGCTGTATTCTGACATCCTAGGAGCATGAAATGAGTGTTAAAGTCATGTTTTCATCAGTTCTCAGCTTTTTTGATCAGGGCATTGTCAGGAAACTCACGTCTGACAAGAACGAGAGTTTTGCAAAGAAAGCTGTTTTCTTACATCCCAGGAATATGAAATGAGTGTTAAAGTCATGTTTTCATCAGATCTCAGCTTTTTTGATCAGGGCATTGCCATTAAACTCTAATCTGACAAGAATGTGACTTTTTCAAAGAATGCTGTATTCTGACATTCTAGGAGCATTAAATGAGTGTTAAAGTCATGTTTTCATCAGTTCTCAAGCTTTTTTGATAAGGGCATTGACAGGAAACGTGACTTTTGCAAAGAATGCTGTATTCTGACATCCTAGGAGCATCAAATGAGTGTTAAAGTCATGTTTTTATCAGTTCTCAGCTTTTTTGATCAGGGCATTGACAGGAAACTCAAATGTAAAAAGAACGTGACTTTTGCAAAGAAAGCTGAATTCTGACATCCTAGGAGCATGAAATGAGTGTTAAAGTCATGTTTTCATCAGATCTCAGCTTTTTTGATCAGGGCATTGCCATTAAACTCTAATCTGACAAGAATGTGATTTTTGCAAAGAATGCTGTATTCTGATATCCTAGGAGCATGAAATGAGTGGTAAAGTGATGTTTTCATCAGTTCTCAGCTTTTTTGATCAGGGCATTGCCATTAAACTCAAATCTGAAAAGAACGTGAGTTTCGCAAAGAAAGCTGTATTCTGACATCCTAGGAGCATGAAATGAATGTTAAAGTAATGTATTCATCAGTTCTCAGCTTTTTTGATCAGGGCATTGACAGGAAACTCAAATCTGAAAAGAACCTGAGTTTTGCAAAGAAAGCTGTATTCTGACATCCTAGGAGCATGAAATGAGTGTTAAAGTCATGTTTTCATCAGTTCTCAGCTTTTTTGATCAGGGCATTGTCAGGAAACTCAAGTCTGACAAGAACGTGAGTTTTGCAAATAAAGCTGTTTTCTGACATCCTAGGAATATGAAATGAGTGTTAAAGTCATGTTTTCATCAGATCTCAGCTTTTTTGATCAGGGCATTGCCATTAAACTCTAATCTGACAAGAATGTGACTTTTGCAAAGAATGCTGTATTCTGACATCCTAGGAGCATGAAATGAGTGTTAAAGTCATGTTTTCATCAGTTCTCAGCTTTTTTGATCAGGGCATTGTCAGGAAACTCAAGTCTGACAAGAACGAGAGTTTTGCAAAGAAAGCTGTTTTCTGACATCCCAGGAATATGAAATGAGTGTTAAAGTCATGTTTTCATCAGTTCTCAGCTTTTTTGATCAGGGCATTGCCATTAAACTCTAATCTGACAAAAATGTGACTTTTGCAAAGAAAGCTGTATTCTGACATCCTAGGAGCATGAAATGAGTGTTAAAGTCATGTTTTCATCAGTTCTCAGCTTTTTTGATCAGGGCATTGCCATTAAACTCTAATCTGACAAGAATGTGACTTTTGCAAAGAAAGCTGTATTCTGACATCCTAGGAGCATAAATGAGTGTTAAAGTCATGTTTTCATCAGTTCTCAGCTTTTTTGATCAGGGCATTGTCAGGAAACTCAAATCTGAAAAGAACATGAGTTTTGCAAAGAAAGCTGTATTCTGACATCCCAGGAATATGAAATGAGTGTTAAAGTCATGTTTTCATCAGATCTCAGCTTTTTTGATCAGGGCATTGCCATTAAACTCTAATCTGACAAGAATGTGACTTTTGCAAAGAATGCTGTATTCTGATATCCTAGGAGCATTAAATGAGTGTTAAAGTCATGTTTTCATCAGATCTCAGCTTTTTTGATCAGGGCATTGCCATTAAACTCTAATCTGACAAGAATGTGACTTTTGCAAAGAATGCTGTATTCTGACATTCTAGGAGCATTAAATGAGTGTTAAAGTCATGTTTTCATCAGTTCTCAGCTTTTTTGATCAGGGCATTGACAGGAAACTCAAATTTGAAAAGAACGTGAGTTTTGCAAAGAAAGCTGTATTCTGACATCCTAGGAGCATGAAATGAGTGTTAAAGTCATGTTTTCATCAGTTCTCAGCTTTTTGATCAGGGCATTGTCAGGAAACTCAAGTCTGACTAGAACGAGAGTTTTGCAAAAAAAGCTGTTTTCTGACATCCCAGGAATATGAAATGAGTGTTAAAGTCATGTTTTCATCAGATCTCAGCTTTTTTGATCAGGGCATTGCCATTAAACTCTAATCTGACAAGAATGTGACTTTTGCAAAGAATGCTGTATTCTGACATCCTAGGAGCATTAAATGAGTGTTAAAGTCATGTTTTCATCAGTTCTCAGCTTTTTTGATCAGGGCATTGCCATTAAACTCTAATCTGACAAGAATGTGACTTTTGCAAAGAATGCTGTATTCTGACATCCTAGGAGCATTAAATGAGTGTTAAAGTCATGTTTTCATCAGTTCTCAGCTTTTTTGATCAGGGCATTGACAGGAAACTCAAATGTGAAAAGAACGTGACTTTTGCAAAGAATGCTGTATTCTGATATCCTAGGAGCATTAAATGAGTGTTAAAGTCATGTTTTCATCAGATCTCAGCTTTTTTGTTCAGGGCATTGCCATTAAACTCTAATCAGACAAGAGTTTTGCAAAGAAAGCTGTATTCTGACATCCTAGGAACATGAAATGAGTGTTAAAGTCATGTTCTCATCAGCTCTAAACTTTTCTTGATCAGGGCATTGCCATTAAACTCTAATCTGACAAGAATGTGACTTTTGCAAAGAATGCTGTATTCTGACATTCTAGGAGCATGAAATGAGTGTTAAAGTCATGTTTTCATCAGTTCTCAGCTTTTTTGATCAGGGCATTGTCAGGAAACTCAAATCTGAAAAGAACATGAGTTTTGCAAAGAAAGCTGTATTCTGACATCCAGGAGCATGAAATGAGTGTTAAGTCATGTTTTCATCAGTTCTCAGCTTTTTTGATCAGGGCATTGCCATTAAACTCTAATCTGAAAGAACGTGAGTTTTGCAAAGAAAGCTGTATTCTGACATCCTAGGAACATGAAATGAGTGTTAAAGTCATGTTTTCATCAGTTCTCAGCTTTTTTGATCAGGGCATTGCCATTAAACTCAAATCTGAAAGAATGTGAGTTTTGCAAAGAAAGCTGTATTCTGACATCCTAGGAGCATGAAATGAGTGTTAAAGTCATGTTTTCATCAGTTCTCAGCTTTTTGATCAGGGCATTGTCAGGAAACTCAAGTCTGACTAGAACGAGAGTTTGGCAAAAAAAGCTGTATTCTGACATTCCAGGAACATGAAATGAGTGTTAAAGTCTTCTTTTCATCAGATCTCAGCTTTTTTGATCAGGGCATTGCCATTAAACTCTAATCTGACAAGAATGTGACTTTTGCAAAGAATGCTGTATTCTGATATCCTAGGAGCATTAAATGAGTGTTAAAGTCATGTTTTCATCAGATCTCAGCTTTTTTGATCAGGGCATTGCCATTAAACTCTAATCTGACAAGAATGTGACTTTTGCAAAGAATGCTGTATTCTGACATCCTAGGAGCATTAAATGAGTGTTAAAGTCATGTTTTCATCAGTTCTCAGCTTTTTTGATCAGGGCATTGACAGGAAACTCAAATTTGAAAAGAACGTGAGTTTTGCAAAGAAAGCTGTATTCTGACATCCTAGGAGCATGAAATGAGTGTTAAAGTCATGTTTTCATCAGTTCTCAGCTTTTTGATCAGGGCATTGTCAGGAAACTCAAGTCTGACTAGAACGAGAGTTTTGCAAAAAAGCTGTTTCTGACATCCAGGAATATGAAATGAGTGTTAAAGTCATGTTTTCATCAGATCTCAGCTTTTTTGATCAGGGCATTGCCATTAAACTCTAATCTGACAAGAATGTGACTTTTGCAAAGAATGCTGTATTCTGACATCCTAGGAGCATGAAATGAGTGTTAAAGTCATGTTTTCATCAGTTCTCAGCTTTTTTGATCAGGGCATTGCCATTAAACTCTAATCTGACAAGAATGTGACTTTTGCAAAGAATGCTGTATTCTGACATCCTAGGAGCATAAATGAGTGTTAAAGTCATGTTTTCATCAGTTCTCAGCTTTTTTGATCAGGGCATTGACAGGAAACTCAAATTGAAAAGAACGTGACTTTTGCAAAGAAAGCTGTATTCTGACATCCTAGGAGCATGAAATGAGTGTTAAAGTCATGTTTTCATCAGTTCTCAGCTTTTTGATCAGGGCATTGCCAGGAAACTCAAGTCTGACAAGAACGGAGTTTTGCAAAGAAAGCTGTATTCTGACATCCTAGGAACATGAAATGAGTGTTAAAGTCATGTTTTCATCAGTTCTCAGCTTTTTTGATCAGGGCATTGCCATTAAACTCTAATCTGACAAGAATGTGACTTTTGCAAAGAAAGCTGTATTCTGACATCCTAGGAGCATGAAATGAGTGTTAAAGTCATGTTTTCATCAGTTCTCAGCTTTTTTGATCAGGGCATTGCCATTAAACTCTAATCTGACAAGAATGTGACTTTTGCAAAGAAAGCTGTATTCTGACATCCTAGGAGCATGAAATGAGTGTTAAAGTCATGTTTTCATCAGTTCTCAGCTTTTTTGATCAGGGCATTGTCAGGAAACTCAAATCTGAAAAGAACATGAGTTTTGCAAAGAAAGCTGTATTCTGACATCCAGGAACATGAAATGAGTGTTAAAGTCATGTTTTCATCAGTTCTCAGCTTTTTTGATCAGGGCATTGCCATTAAACTCTAATCTGACAAGAATGTGACTTTTGCAAAGAAGCTGTATTCTGACATCCTAGGAGCATGAAATGAGTGTTAAAGTCATGTTTTCATCAGTTCTCAGCTTTTTTGATCAGGGCATTGCCATTAAACTCTAATCTGACAAGAGTTTTGCAAAGAAAGCTGTATTCTGACATCCTAGGAGCATGAAATGAGTGTTAAAGTCATGTTTTCATCAGTTCTCAGCTTTTTTGATCAGGGCATTGCCATTAAACTCTAATCTGACAAGAATGTGACTTTTGCAAAGAAAGCTGTATTCTGACATCCTAGGAGCATGAAATGAGTGTTAAAGTCATGTTTTCATCAGTTCTCAGCTTTTTGATCAGGGCATTGTCAGGAAACTCAATCTGACAAGAACGTGAGTTTTGCAAAGAAAGCTGTATTCTGACATCCAGGAACATGAAATGAGTGTTAAAGTCATGTTTTCATCAGATCTCAGCTTTTTTGATCAGGGCATTGCCATTAAACTCTAATCTGACAAGAATGTGACTTTTTCAAAGAATGCTGTATTCTGACATCCTAGGAGCATTAAATGAGTGTTAAAGTCATGTTTTCATCAGATCTCAGCTTTTTTGATCAGGGCATTGCCAATAAACTCTAATCTGACAAGAATGTGACATTTGCAAAGAAAGCTGTATTCTGACATCCTAGGAGCATGAAATGAGTGTTAAAGTCATGTTTTCATCGGTTCTCAGCTTTTTTGATCAGGGCATTGACAGGAAACTCAAATTTGAAAAGAACGTGGGTTTTGCAAAGAAAGCTGTATTCTGACATCCTAGGAGCATGAAATGAGTGTTAAAGTCATGTTTTCATCATTTCTCAGCTTTTTGATCAGGGCATTGTCAGGAAACTCAATCTGACAACGAGACTGAGTTTTGCAAAAAAGCTGTATTCTGACATCTAGGAACATGAAATGAGTGTTAAAGTCATGTTTTCATCAGTTCTCAGCTTTTTTGATCAGGGCATTGCCATTAAACTCTAATCTGACAAGAATGTGACTTTTGCAAAGAATGCTGTATTCTGACATCCTAGGAGCATAAATGAGTGTTAAAGTCATGTTTTCATCAGTTCTCAGCTTTTTGATCAGGGCATTGCCAGGAAACTCAATCTGACAAGAACGTGAGTTTTGCAAAGAAAGCTGTATTCTGACATCCTAGGAGCATGAAATGAGTGTTAAAGTCATGTTTTCATCAGTTCTCAGCTTTTTTGATCAGGGCATTGCAGGAAACTCAAATCTGAAAAGAATGTGACTTTTGCAAAGAAAGCTGTATTCTGACATCCTAGGAGCATGAAATGAGTGTTAAAGTCATGTTTTCATCAGTTCTCAGCTTTTTGATCAGGGCATTGCCAGGAAACTCAATCTGACAAGAACGTGAGTTTGCAAAGAAAGCTGTATTCTGACATCCTAGGGAGCATGAAATGAGTGTTAAAGTCATGTTTTCATCAGTTCTCAGCTTTTTTGATCAGGGCATTGCCATTAAACTCTAATCTGACAAGAATGTGACTTTTGCAAAGAATGCTGTATTCTGACATCCTAGGAGCATGAAATGAGTGTTAAAGTCATGTTTTCATCAGTTCTCAGCTTTTTTGATCAGGGCATTGCCATTAAACTCTAATCTGACAAGAATGTGACTTTTGCAAAGAAAGCTGTATTCTGACATCCTAGGAGCATGAAATGAGTGTTAAAGTCATGTTTTCATCAGTTCTCAGCTTTTTTGATCAGGGCATTGCCATTAAACTCTAATCTGACAAGAATGTGACTTTTGCAAAGAAAGCTGTATTCTGACATCCTAGGAGCATGAAATGAGTGTTAAAGTCATGTTTTCATCAGTTCTCAGCTTTTTTGATCAGGGCATTGCCATTAAACTCAAATCTGAAAAGAACATGAGTTTTGCAAAGAAAGCTGTATTCTGACATCCAGGAGCATGAAATGAGTGTTAAAGTCATGTTTCATCAGTTCTCAGCTTTTTTGATCAGGGCATTGACAGGAAACTCAAATGTGAAAAGAACGTAAGTTTTGCAAAGAAAGCTGTATTCTGACATCCTAGGAGCATGAAATGAGTGTTAAAGTCATGTTTTCATCAGATCTCAGCTTTTTTGATCAGGGCATTGCCATTAAACTCTAATCTGACAAGAATGTGACTTTTGCAAAGAATGCTGTATTCTGACATCCTAGGAGCATGAAATGAGTGTTAAAGTCATGTTTTCATCAGTTCTCAGCTTTTTTGATCAGGGCATTGACAGGAAACTCAAATGTGAAAAGAACGTGACTTTTGCAAAGAAAGCTGTATTCTGACATCCTAGGAGCATGAAATGAGTGTTAAAGTCATGTTTTTATCAGTTCTCAGCTTTTTTGATCAGGGCATTGCATTAAACTCAAATCTGAAAAGAACGTGAGTTTTGCAAAGAAAGCTGTATTCTGACATCCAGGAACATGAAATGAGTGTTAAAGTCATGTTTTCATCAGTTCTCAGCTTTTTTGATCAGGGCATTGCCAGGAAACTCAATCTGAAAAGAATGTGACTTTTGCAAAGAAAGCTGTATTCTGACATCCTAGGAGCATGAAATGAGTGTTAAAGTCATGTTTTCATCAGTTCTCAGCTTTTTTGATCAGGGCATTGCCAGGAAACTCAAATCTGAAAAGAACGTGAGTTTTGCAAAGAAAGCTGTATTCTGACATCCAGGAGCATGAAATGAGTGTTAAAGTCATGTTTTCATCAGTTCTCAGCTTTTTTGATCAGGGCATTGACAGGAAACTCAAATCTGAAAAGAATGTGACTTTTGCAAAGAAAGCTGTATTCTGACATCCAGGAGCATGAAATGAGTGTTAAAGTCATGTTTTCATCAGTTCTCAGCTTTTTTGATCAGGGCATTGCCATTAAACTCTAATCTGACAAGAATGTGACTTTTGCAAAGAAAGCTGTATTCTGACATCCTAGGAGCATTAAATGAGTGTTAAAGTCATGTTTTCATCAGTTCTCAGCTTTTTGATCAGGGCATTGCCAGGAAACTCAATCTGACAAGAACGTGAGTTTTGCAAAGAAAGCTGTATTCTGACATCCTAGGAGCATGAAATGAGTGTTAAAGTCATGTTTTCATCAGTTCTCAGCTTTTTTGATCAGGGCATTGTCAGGAAACTCAAGTCTGACAAGAACGAGAGTTTGCAAAGAAAGCTGTTTCTGACATCCAGGAACATGAAATGAGTGTTAAAATCATGTTTTCATCAGTTCTCAGCTTTTTTGATCAGGGCATTGCCAGGAAACTCAAATGTGAAAAGAATGTGACTTTTGCAAAGAATGCTGTATTCTGACATCCTAGGAGCATTAAATGAGTGTTAAAGTCATGTTTTCATCAGTTCTCAGCTTTTTTGATCAGTGCATTGCCATTAAACTCTAATCTGACAAGAATGTGACTTTTGCAAAGAATGCTGTATTCTGACATCCTAGGAGCATTAAATGAGTGTTAAAGTCATGTTTTCATCAGTTCTCAGCTTTTTTGATCAGGGCATTGCCATTAAACTCAAATCTGAAAAGACAAAGAACATGAGTTTTGCAAAGAAAGCTGTATTCTGACATCCAGGAGGAACATGAAATGAGTGTTAAAGTCATGTTTCATCAGTTCTCAGCTTTTTTGATCAGGGCATTGCCATTAAACTCTAATCTGACAAGAATGTGACTTTTGCAAAGAAAGCTGTATTCTGACATCCTAGGAGCATGAAATGAGTGTTAAAGTCATGTTTTCATCAGTTCTCAGCTTTTTTGATCAGGGCATTGCCATTAAACTCAAATCTGAAAAGAACGTGATTTTGCAAAGAAAGCTGTATTCTGACATTCCAGGAGCATGAAATGAGTGTTAAAGTCGTTTTCATCAGTTCTCAGCTTTTTTGATCAGGGCATTGCCATTAAACTCTAATCTGACAAGAATGTGACTTTTGCAAAGAAGCTGTATTCTGACATCCTAGGAGCATGAAATGAGTGTTAAAGTCATGTTTTCATCAGTTCTCAGCTTTTTGATCAGGGCATTGTCAGGAAACTCAAGTCTGACAAGAACGTGAGTTTTGCAAAGAAAGCTGTATTCTGACATCCTAGGAGCATGAAATGAGTGTTAAAGTCATGTTTTCATCAGTTCTCAGTTTTTGATCAGGGCATTGCAGGAAACTCAAATTTGAAAGAATGTGACTTTTGCAAAGAAAGCTGTATTCTGACATCCTAGGAGCATGAAATGAGTGTTAAAGTCATGTTTTCATCAGTTCTCAGCTTTTTTGATCAGGGCATTGCCAGGAAACTCAATCTGACAAGAACGTGAGTTTTGCAAAGAAAGCTGTTTCTGACATCCAGGAGCATGAAATGAGTGTTAAAGTCATGTTTTCATCAGTTCTCAGCTTTTTTGATCAGGGCATTGCCATTAAACTCTAATCTGACAAGAATGTGACTTTTGCAAAGAATGCTGTATTCTGACATCCTAGGAGCATGAAATGAGTGTTAAAGTCATGTTTTCATCAGTTCTCAGCTTTTTTGATCAGGGCATTGCCATTAAACTCTAATCTGACAAGAATGTGACTTTTGCAAAGAAAGCTGTATTCTGACATCCTAGGAGCATGAAATGAGTGTTAAAGTCATGTTTTCATCAGTTCTCAGTTTTTTGATCAGGGCATTGCCATTAAACTCTAATCTGACAAGAATGTGACTTTTGCAAAGAAAGCTGTTTCTGACATCCTAGGAGCATGAAATGAGTGTTAAAGTCATGTTTTCATCAGTTCTCAGCTTTTTTGATCAGGGCATTGCCATTAAACTCAAATCTGAAAAGAACGTGAGTTTTGCAAAGAAACTGTATTCTGACATCCAGGACATGAAATGAGTGTTAAAGTCATGTTTCATCAGTTCTCAGCTTTTTTGATCAGGGCATTGCCAGGAAACTCAAATCTGAAAAGAATGTGAGTTTGCAAAGAAAGCTGTATTCTGACATCCTAGGAGCATGAAATGAGTGTTAAAGTCATGTTTTCATCAGTTCTCAGCTTTTTGATCAGGGCATTGACAGGAAACTCAAATCTGAAAAGAATGTGAGTTTTGCAAAGAAAGCTGTATTCTGACATCCAGGAACATGAAATGAGTGTTAAAGTCATGTTTTCATCAGATCTCAGCTTTTTTGATCAGGGCATTGCCATTAAACTCTAATCTGACAAGAATGTGACTTTTGCAAAGAATGCTGTATTCTGACATCCTAGGAGCATTAAATGAGTGTTAAAGTCATGTTTCATCAGTTCTCAGCTTTTTTGATCAGGGCATTGACAGGAAACTCAATCTGAAAAGAACGTGACTTTTGCAAAGAAAGCTGTTTCTGACATCCTAGGAGCATGAAATGAGTGTTAAAGTCATGTTTTCATCAGTTCTCAGCTTTTTGATCAGGGCATTGCCATTAAACTCAAATCTGAAAAGAACATGAGTTTTGCAAAGAAAGCTGTATTCTGACATCCAGGAACATGAAATGAGTGTTAAAGTCATGTTTTCATCAGTTCTCAGCTTTTTTGATCAGGGCATTGCCAGGAAACTCAAATCTGAAAAGAATGTGAGTTTTGCAAAGAAAGCTGTATTCTGACATCCTAGGAGCATGAAATGAGTGTTAAAGACATATTTTCATCAGTTCTCAGCTTTTTTGATCAGGGCATTGTCAGGAAACTCAAAACTGAAAAGAACATCAGTTTTGTAAAGAAAGCTGTATTCTGACATTCCAGGAACATGAAATGAGTGTTAAAGTCATGTTTTCATCATTTCTCAGCTTTTTTGATCAGGGCATTGACTGGAAACTCAAATTTGAAAAGAATGTGACTTTTGCAAAGAAAGCTGTATTCTGACATTCCAGGAACATGAAATGAGTGTTAAAGTCTTGTTTTCATCAGATCTCAGCTTTTTTGATCAGGGCATTGCCATTAAACTCTAATCTGACAAGAATGTGACTTTTGCAAAGAATGCTGTATTCTGACATCCTAGGAGCATTAAATGAGTGTTCAAGTCATGCTTTCATCAGTTCTCAGCTTTTTTGATCAGGGCATTGACAGGAAACTCAAATTTGAAAAGAACGTGAGTTTTGCAAAGAAAGCTGTATTCTGACATCCTAGGAGCATGAAATGAGTGTTAAAGTCATGTTTTCATCAGTTCTCAGCTTTTTTGATCAGGGCATTGTCAGAAAACTCAAGTCTGAAAGAACGAGAGTTTGCAAAGAAAGCTGTATTCTGACATCCAGGACATGAAATGAGTGTTAAAGTCATGTTTTCATCAGTTCTCAGCTTTTTGATCAGGGCATTGCCAGGAAACTCAAATCTGAAAGAATGTGACTTTTGCAAAGAATGCTGTATTCTGACATCCTAGGAGCATGAAATGAGTGTTAAAGTCATGTTTTATCAGTTCTCAGCTTTTTTGATCAGGGCATTGCCATTAAACTCTAATCTGACAAGAATGTGACTTTTGCAAAGAAGCTGTTTTCTGACATCCTAGGAGCATGAAATGAGTGTTAAAGTCATGTTTCATCAGTTCTCAGCTTTTTTGATCAGGGCATTGCCATTAAACTCAAATCTGAAAAGAACATGTGACTTTTGCAAAGAAAGCTGTATTCTGACATCCAGGAACATGAAATGAGTGTTAAAGTCATGTTTTCATCAGTTCTCAGCTTTTGATTAGGGCATTGCCATTAAACTCTAATCTGACAAGAATGTGACTTTTGCAAAGAAAGCTGTATTCTGACATCCTAGGAGCATAAAATGAGTGTTAAAGTCATGTTTTCATCAGTTCTCAGCTTTTTTGATCAGGGCATTGCCATTAAACTCAAATCTGAAAAGAACATGATTTTGCAAAGAAAGCTGTATTCTGACATCCAGGAACATGAAATGAGTGTTAAAGTCATGTTTTCATCAGATCTCAGCTTTTTTGATCAGGGCATTGCCATTAAACTCTAATCTGACAAGAATGTGACTTTTGCAAAGAATGCTGTATTCTGACATCCTAGGAGCAAAATGAGTGTTAAAGTCATGTTTTCATCAGTTCTCAGCTTTTTTGATCAGGGCATTGTCAGGAAACTCAAGTCTGACAAGAACGAGAGTTTGCAAAGAAAGCTGTTTCTGACATCCCAGGAATATGAAATGAGTGTTAAAGTCATGTTTTCATCAGATCTCAGCTTTTTTGATCAGGGCATTGCCAGGAAACTTAATCTGAAAAGAACGTGACTTTTGCAAAGAAAGCTGTATTCTGACATCCTAGGAGCATGATAAATGAGTGTTAAAGTCATGTTTTCATCAGTTTCAGCTTTTTTGATTAGGGCATTGCCATTAAACTCTAATCAGAAAGAATGTGACTTTTGCAAAGAAAGCTGTATTCTGACATCCTAGGAGCATAAAATGAGTGTTAAAGTCATGTTTCATCAGTTCTCAGCTTTTTTATCAGGGCATTGTCAGGAAACTCAAATCTGACAAGAACGAGAGTTTTGCAAAGAAAGCTGTATTCTGACATCCAGGAACATGAAATGAGTGTTAAAGTCATGTTTTCATCAGATCTCAGCTTTTTTGATCAGGGCATTGCCATTAAACTCTAATCTGACAAAAATGTGACTTTTGCAAAGAAAGCTGTATTCTGACATCCTAGGAGCATGAAATGAGTGTTAAAGTCATGTTTTCATCAGTTCTCAGCTTTTTGATCAGGGCATTGTCAGGAAACTCAATCTGACAAGAACGTGAGTTTTGCAAAGAAAGCTGTTTCTGACATCCTAGGAATATGAAATGAGTGTTAAAGTCATGTTTTCATCAGTTCTCAGCTTTTTGATCAGGGCATTGCCATTAAACTCAAATCTGAAAAGAATGTGACTTTTGCAAAGAATGCTGTATTCTGACATCCTAGGAGCATGAAATGAGTGTTAAAGTCATGTTTTCATCAGTTCTCAGCTTTTTTGATCAGGGCATTGTCAGGAAACTCAAGTCTGACAAGAACGAGAGTTTTGCAAAGAAAGCTGTATTCTGACATCCTAGGACATGAAATGAGTGTTAAAGTCATGTTTCATCAGTTCTCAGCTTTTTTGATCAGGGCATTGCCATTAAACTCTAATCTGACAAGAATGTGACTTTTGCAAAGAAAGCTGTATTCTGACATCCTAGGAGCATAAATGAGTGTTAAAGTCATGTTTTCATCAGTTCTCAGCTTTTTTGATCAGGGCATTGCCAGGAAACTCAAGTCTGACAAGAACGTGAGTTTGCAAGAAAGCTGTATTCTGACATCCTAGGAACATGAAATGAGTGTTAAAGTCATGTTTCATCAGTTCTCAGCTTTTGATTAGGGCATTGCCATTAAACTCAAATCTGAAAAGAACATGAGTTTTGCAAAGAAAGCTGTATTCTGACATTCCAGGAACATGAAATGAGTGTTAAAGTCTTGTTTTCATCAGTTCTCAGCTTTTTTGATTAGGGCATTGCCATTAAACTCTAATCTGACAAGAATGTGACTTTTGCAAAGAAAGCTGTATTCTGACATCCTAGGAGCATAAATGAGTGTTAAAGTCATGTTTTCATCAGTTCTCAGCTTTTTTGATCAGGGCATTGTCAGAAAACTCAATCTGACAGAACGAAGTGAGTTTTGCAAAGAAAGCTGTATTCTGACATCCAGGAACATGAAATGAGTGTTAAAGTCATGTTTTCATCAGATCTCAGCTTTTTTGATCAGGGCATTGCCATTAAACTCTAATCTGACAAGAATGTGACTTTTGCAAAGAAAGCTGTATTCTGACATCCTAGGAGCATGAAATGAGTGTTAAAGTCATGTTTTCATCAGTTCTCAGCTTTTTTGATCAGGGCATTGTCAGGAAACTCAAGTCTGACTAGAACGAGAGTTTTGCAAGAAAGCTGTATTCTGACATCCTAGGAACATGAAATGAGTGTTAAAGTCATGTTTTCATCAGTTCTCAGCTTTTTGATCAGGGCATTGCCATTAAACTCTAATCTGACAAGAATGTGACTTTTGCAAAGAAAGCTGTATTCTGACATCCTAGGAGCATGAAATGAGTGTTAAAGTCATGTTTTCATCAGTTCTCAGCTTTTTGATCAGGGCATTGTCAGAAAACTCAAATCTGAAAGAACGAGAGTTTTGCAAAGAAAGCTGTATTCTGACATCCTAGGAATATGAAATGAGTGTTAAAGTCATGTTTTCATCAGTTCTCAGCTTTTTGATCAGGGCATTGCCAGGAAACTCAAATCTGAAAAAATGTGACTTTTGCAAAGAATGCTGTATTCTGACATCCTAGGAGCATGAAATGAGTGTTAAAGTCATGTTTTATCAGTTCTCAGCTTTTTTGATCAGGGCATTGCCATTAAACTCTAATCAGACAAGAATGTGACTTTTGCAAAGAAAGCTGTATTCTGACATCCTAGGAGCATAAAATGAGTGTTAAAGTCATGTTTTCATCAGTTCTCAGCTTTTTGATCAGGGCATTGCCAGGAAACTCAAGTCTGAAAAGAACGAGAGTTTTGCAAAGAAAGCTGTTTCTGACATCCCAGGAATATGAAATGAGTGTTAAAGTCATGTTTTCATCAGATCTCAGCTTTTTGATCAGGGCATTGCCATTAACTCTAATCTGACAAGAATGTGACTTTTGCAAAGAAAGCTGTATTCTGACATCCTAGGAGCATGAAATGAGTGTTAAAGTCATGTTTCATCAGTTCTCAGTTTTTTGATCAGGGCATTGCCATTAAACTCTAATCTGACAAGAATGTGACTTTTGCAAAGAAGCTGTATTCTGACATCCTAGGAGCATAAAATGAGTGTTAAAGTCATTTTCATCAGTTCTCAGCTTTTTTGATCAGGGCATTGTCAGGAAACTCAAGTCTGAAAAGAATGAGAGTTTTGCAAAGAAAGCTGTTTTCTGACATCCTAGGAGCATGAAATGAGTGTTAAAGTCATGTTTTCATCAGTTCTCAGCTTTTTTATCAGGGCATTGTCAGGAACTCAAATCTGAAAAGAACATGACTTTTGCAAAGAAAGCTGTATTCTGACATCCTAGGAGCATGAAATGAGTGTTAAAGTCATGTTTTCATCAGTTCTCAGCTTTTTGATCAGGGCATTGTCAGGAAACTCAAGTCTGACAAGAACGTGAGTTTGCAAAGAAAGCTGTATTCTGACATTCCAGGAACATGAAATGAGTGTTAAAGTCATGTTTCATCAGATCTCAGCTTTTTTGATCAGGGCATTGCCATTAAACTCTAATCTGACAAGAATGTGACTTTTGCAAAGAAAGCTGTATTCTGACATCCTAGGAAATGAAATGAGTGTTAAAGTCATTTTTCATCAGTTCTCAGCTTTTTGATCAGGGCATTGCCATTAAACTCTAATATGACAAGAATGTGATTTTGCAAAGAAAGCTGTATTCTGACATCCAGGAGCATGAAATGAGTGTTAAAGTCTTGTTTCATCAGTTCTCAGCTTTTTTGATCAGGGCATTGCCAGGAAACTCAAATTGAAAAGAACGTGAGTTTTGCAAAGAAAGCTGTATTCTGACATCCTAGGAGATGAAATAAGTGTTAAAGTCATGTTTTCATCAGTTCTCAGCTTTTTTGATCAGGGCATTGCCAGGAAACTCAAATCTGAAAGAACATCCTTTTGCAAAGAAAGCTGTATTCTGACATTCCAGGAGCATGAAAATGAGTGTTAAAGTCATGTTTTCATCAGTTCTCAGCTTTTTTGATCAGGGCATTGACAGGAAACTCAAATCTGAAAAGAACAGAGTTTTGCAAAGAAAGCTGTATTCTGACATCCTAGGAGCATAAATGAGTGTTAAAGTCATGTTTTCATCAGTTCTCAGCTTTTTGATCAGGGCATTGTCTGAAAACTCAAGTCTGACAGAACGAGAGTTTTGCAAAGAAAGCTGTATTCTGACATCCCAGGAACATGAAATGAGTGTTAAAGTCATGTTTTCATCAGTTCAGCTTTTTTGATCAGGGCATTGCCATTAAACTCAAATCTGACAAGAATGTGACTTTTGCAAAGAATGCTGTATTCTGACATCCTAGGAGCATTGAAATGAGTGTTAAAGTCATGTTTTATCAGTTCTCAGCTTTTTTGATCAGGGCATTGCCATTAAAACTCTAATCTGACAAGAACGTGACTTTTGCAAAGAAAGCTGTTTTGACATCCTAGGAGCATAAATGAGTGTTAAAGTCATGTTTCATCAGTTCTCAGATTTTTTGATTAGGGCATTGCCATTAAACTCAAGTCTGACTAGAACGAGAGTTTTGCAAAGAAAGCTGTTTTCTGACATCCCAGGATTATGAAATGAGTGTTAAAGTCATGTTTTCATCAGATCTCAGCTTTTTTGATCAGGGCATTGCCATTAAACTCTAATCTGACAAGAATGTGACTTTTGCAAAGAATGCTGTATTCTGACATCCAAGGAACATGAAATGAGTGTTAAAGTCATATTCTCATCAGTTCTAAGCTGTTTTGATCAGGGCATTGCCATTAAACTCTAATCTGACAAAAATGTGACTTTTGCAAAGAAAGCTGTTTTCTGACATCCCAGGAATATGAAATGAGTGTTAAAGTCATGTTTTCATCAGTTCTCAGCTTTTTGATCAGGGCATTGCCATTAAACTCTAATCTGACAAGAATGTGACTTTTGCAAAGAATGCTGTATTCTGACATCCTGGGAGCATTAAATGAGTGTTAAAGTCATGTTTTCATCAGTTCTCAGCTTTTTTGATCAGGGCATTGACAGGAAACTCAAATCTGAAAAGAACGTGAGTTTTGCAAAGAAAGCTGTATTCTGACATCCTAGGAGCATGAAATGAGTGTTAAAGTCATGTTTTCATCAGTTCTCAGCTTTTTGATCAGGGCATTGTCAGGAAAACTCAAGTCTGACTAGAACGAGAGTTTTGCAAAGAAAGCTGTTTTCTGACATCCTAGGAGGAGCATGAAATGAGTGTTAAAGTCATGTTTTCATCAGTTCTCAGCTTTTTGATCAGGGCATTGCCATTAAACTCAAATCTGAAAAGAACATCAGTTTTGCAAAGAAAACTGTATTCTGACATTCCAGGACATGAAATGAGTGAAAGTCATGTTTTCATCAGTTCTCAGCTTTTTTGATCAGGGCATTGTCAGGAAACTCAAGTCTGACTAGAACGGAGTTTTGCAAAGAAAGCTGTATTCTGACATCCAAGGAACATGAAATGAGTGTTAAAGTCATGTTTTCATCAGTTCTCAGCTTTTTTGATCAGGGCATTGCCATTAAACTCTAATCTGACAAAAATGTGACTTTTGCAAAGAAAAGCTGTATTCTGACATCCTAGGAGCATGAAATGAGTGTTAAAGTTGTTTTCATCAGTTCTCAGCTTTTTTGATCAGGGCATTGCCATTAAACTCTAATCTGACAAGAATGTGACTTTTGCAAAGAAAGCTGTATTCTGACATCCTAGGAGCATAAAATGAGTGTTAAAGTCATGTTTTCATCAGTTCTCAGCTTTTTTATCAGGGCATTGTCAGGAAACTCAAGTCTGACAAGAACGTGAGTTTTGCAAAGAAAGCTGTATTCTGACATCCCAGGAATATGAATGTTAAAGTCATGTTTCATCAGATCTCAGCTTTTTTGATCAGGGCATTGTCAGGAAACTCAAATCTGAAAAGAAAATGTTTTGCAAAGAAAGCTGTATTCTGACATCCAGGAACATGAAATGAGTGTTAAAGTCATGTTTTCATCAGTTCTCAGCTTTTTTGATCAGGGCATTGCCATTAAACTCTAATCTGACAAGAATGTGACTTTTGCAAAGAAAGCTGTATTCTGACATCCTAGGAGCATGAAATGAGTGTTAAAGTCATGTTTCATCAGTTCTCAGCTTTTTTGATCAGGGCATTGCCATTAAACTCTAATCTGACAAGAATGTGATTTTGCAAAGAAGCTGTATTCTGACATCCTAGGAGCATAAAATGAGTGTTAAAGTCATGTTTCATCAGTTCTCAGCTTTTGATCAGGGCATTGTCAGGAAACTCAAGTCTGACTAGAATGAGAGTTTTGCAAAGAAAGAAAGCTGTTTTCTGACATCTAGGAGCATGAAATGAGTGTTAAAGTCATGTTTTCATCAGTCTCAGCTTTTTTGATCAGGGCATTGTCAGGAAACTCAAATCTGAAAGAACGTGACTTTTGCAAAGAAAGCTGTATTCTGACATCCTAGGAGCATGAAATGAGTGTTAAAGTCATGTTTTCATCAGTTCTCAGCTTTTTGATAGGGCATTGTCAGGAAACTCAATCTGACAAGAACGAGAGTTTTGCAAAGAAAGCTGTATTCTGACATCCAGGAACATGAAATGAGTGTTAAAGTCATGTTTTCATCAGATCTCAGCTTTTTTGATCAGGGCATTGCCATTAAACTCAATCTGACAAGAATGTGACTTTTGCAAAGAAAGCTGTTTTCTGACATCCCAGGAACATGAAATGAGTGTTAAAGTCATGTTTCATCAGTTCTCAGCTTTTTTGATTAGGGCATTGCATTAAACTCTAATTGACAAGAATGTGACTTTTGCAAAGAAGCTGAATTCTGACATCCTAGGAGCATGAAATGAGTGTTAAAGTCATGTTTTCATCAGTTCTCAGCTTTTTGATCAGGGATTGTCAGGAAACTCAAATCTGAAAAGAACGTGAGTTTTGCAAAGAAAGCTGTATTCTGACATCCTAGGAGCATGAAAT
>JAOTQM010000634.1:200000-224929 GCA_026939265.1 Oreonectes daqikongensis | reverse complement strand
TGTCATCAGTGTTTACTTTAGTTGGGCTTTTCACCCGCGATTTGTTAAACAAGTTTTCTTTTTGGGTGCTATGACATTGTTTAAAAAAACATAATTGTCATAGCAAATAAAAACCTAAAGAAAATTGATTGTCTGATTAAATCTCAACTAAAAGCATGTTTTTCTGATGTTTTGATATTTTTATTTGGGTTTTTTAATAACAGTCTGAATGAGTATCAATTTGATATCCAGCAACAATCTTTTGAGAAAAGTTTTTGAACGATTAAAAGAAAACCTTCATTTGATTTTAAACACGGACATCAAAAATCAGTGTATGAATCTCAACAGTGGTGACCATCAAATAAAAAGCTTCATGCCGCAATGCATCCTGGAAGAAGTTAACGAGTTTTGTACTTTGATGGTACCCAGAATGCATTGCGGTTATCTTAAGAGTTTGTTTTTGTGGTCACCATTGTTGAGATGAATAGGTATATTATTGATGTCTGCTAGTCCATTTCTTCATGTGCATCACGTGTTGTAAAGTCTTTTAGAATATCATTTAGTCTCACAACGCAACATCAGTGATCATAACAAAAAAACGTTTATTATCAGTGAACAAATCTGTAGATAAATCCCACAACAAATTACTACATGATGACAATTTTTCTTAGCTAGTCTAGTTTTTAGAGAAAAAAAACAGATTACTAAAAACTAAAATAACACTGTTAATGTGGCAGTTTTTTTTTTCTGTATTTTATACAGAAGTCTTCTGACAACGAAAGAAAGTGAAACTATTGCTGTAAGTCAATGTCATTGATGCCCGTGTCAGAGCTGCGCATATTACAAAGTCTCTCATGCGTGGAAAAACTAAACCCTGCACGGAAAACCTAAACCCTGCACATTATAAACTCTGGTGTGAGGAAAAGTCCGAGCCGCGCACATTACAAAGTCTCTCATGCACGGAAAACCTAAATCCTGCACATTATAAACTCTATTTAGCGCGAAGAAAGGCGCATTTGTAATATTAATCGTCTAAGGAATCAGCTATCGGCGATATGTCTGACTATCGTCAATACACGATAGTATCATCAACCGGAACAACCCTACTACACACACACACCACACCACACGCTTGCACAGACACACACCCATAAACATACACACTCCACACGCACACACCACACGCTCGCACAGACACACACCCATAAACATACACACTCCACACGCACACACACACGCAGACGCGCAGACGCGCACACACACACACGCAGACGCGCACACACACACACGCAGACGCACACGCAGACACACGCAAACGTGCACACACACACGCAGACACGCACACAGACGCACACACAGACACACACACACACAGACAAACACACACCACAGACACGCATGCACACAGACAGACAGACGCACACAGACAGACACACGCACACAAACAGACACGCACATACAGGCACATACAGACACACACACCACAGACACAGACACACACACACACACACACACACACACACACAAACAGACACACACACACACACAAACAGACACACACACGCAGACACACACACAAACAGACACACACACGCAGACACACACACAAACAGACACACACACGCAGACACACACAAACAGACACACACACGCAGACACGCACATACAGACACACACACACACACACACCACAGACACACACACACACACACACACAAACAGACACACACACACGCAGACACGCACCTACAGACACACACACACACACACACACACCACAGACACACACACACACGCAGACACGCACATGCAGACACACACAGACACACACACACACACCACAGACACACACACACACACAAACAGACACACACACACACAGACACGCACATACAGACACACACACACCACAGACACACACACACACACACACGCAGACACACACACGCACATGCACACACACAACACAGGCACACACCCACACACACGCACACACGCACGCACGCACACACACACACACACACCACACACACACACACACACATACAGACACACACACACACATACAGACACACACACACACACACACACGCAGAGACAGACACACACACGCAGACAGGCACATACAGGCACACACACACACACACCACAGACACACACACACACGCACACAGACAGACACACACTGTAAAAAATGTTCGTGAAATTAACACAGACATTTTTTGAGTTGCGGTGGGAAGTAACAATGTTTTTAGCTGCACTGAACTCACACACTTGCACTAGAATGCTAACGGGTAGTTTCTAGCCATGTTAGCTTTTGTCTTTTGTCAACAAATACAGCTTATTATATATAAATGCGTACATTGCCCTACACCTCGATACTATCGTGTATTGCCGATCTACAGGCTGGCAATAGAACGATCTGACTATAGAGAGTATTGCCCAACACTAGCGTGTGGTGTGTGTGTGTGTGTGTGTGTGTGTGTGTGTGTGTGTGTGTGTGTGTGTGTGTGTGTGTGTGTGTGTGTGTGTGTGTGTACTGGCAATATAAAATGCTGCTTTGACATATTGAGATGAGACCTGCACATGAAAAACCCTGAACCTGTTTTTCTATTGTTTGTTTCTCTTTGTCTATTTGGAATGAGAATATGTGATGTGATGTCCTAATACTGATACAATACAGAGATGACAAAAATGATCAATTCACAGCTGTGTTTCTAAAATGTATTTAACTTCAAATGGGTTTTATTCTAATTATATTATGTTATGTTTACTATATCACACTTTATCTGTTGTGTGTTTGTTATAATATAATATAATATATTATTATGATGTTTATATGTTATTACTAGAATAACAATTTTAATGAATGACAACATTTGTTTATATTTTAATTCTTTTTTATTTTAAAGCAATTACTATTATTATGACATATAAACAACTTTATTTATAAAATATTACAACATATCATTCAGGCCCTGAAATATTACTGGCAGATCATCGATAGATAGACTGAGACATGTTCTGAGCTTTGCATGCGTGTGTGTGTGTCTTGTCATCATGTTGACAGCAGATCGGTCTGCAGGTGGAAGCCTGCAGCTTTGCTGTCAATCAGAACATCACCGAAATAATACACAGTTACACACACTCACACACACACCACCTGACACCACCTCCCCACCCATCACTAAACGCGCGCACGCACGCGCACGCGCACACACACACACACACACAAGATGTGTCTAAACAGTGTGCTTTCTGCATTCAAACGCACACGTCACAAATACTGCAACCTTATTTTGAAATAATCTGATGAATTTAATGAGCACAAAAATCATACAGTGTGTGTTTGTGTGTCAGCAGCATCACATCAAACATCCATTACACACGCGCGCGCACGCACGCACGCACGCACACACACACACACACAGTCATCAGTCATGATTCTATTGAACACATAAATGACTTTTCATAGCATTACATTATGAAACATTGATCACATCTGAAGCCCTGCGTGTACCACAATCAATATCGCTTACGGCTGCACAGTCCTAAAACACACACACACACACACCACGTAGACACACACACACACACATGCGCGCACACACACACATGCGCGCACGCGCACACACACACACACGCATACACACACAAATCATTATTGTGTTTTCCTTCAGAAAAGAAAGAAAAAGTTGACTGAAAGACGGCCATTCTGGGGGAAGAGTCAGGAGAACATAACAAGAACATTGTGAGAACATCATGAAAACAAGAATCAACTTCTTGAAAGCGTCACAACAGCATCATGGAACAATTCTACACAGCTGTGATTGAATCAGTCCTGTGTACATCTAGCACAGTCTGGTTTGGTTCAGCCACCAAATCAGACATAAGTAGACTGCAACGGACTGTTAAAACAGCTGTGAGGATTATTGGTGTGTCCCTGCCCAATGTCCAGGACTTGTACAACTCCAGGGTGAAGAAACAGACTGGTAACATCATCAAAGACCTTCTCACCCTGGACACAATCTGTTTGAACTCCTGCCATCAGGCAGACGATACAGAACACTGAAGACTAGAACATCTAGATTCAAGAACAGCTTCTTCTCGCAGGCCATCTCAATCCTGAACAGCTAGTACATCCACCATAACTGCCTAGTTGTTAAGTGATATATATATCAGTGCAATATCTTTACTCTGACACTTTATGTAAATACATATTATTATATTTTCTTGGTACTAAACATGTACAGTACACAGTTGTAATATACAGTACTTACTAGGCACACTTGAACATAACTAAACTGCACCTTTGTATATTATTATATTTTTATCCATATTTATTTTAAATTCTTTTCTATTTCTTGTGTTTGTGTATACTGTGTGTTTAAGAGCTCCTGTAACCAGAACGAATTCCTTGTGTGTGCACACTTGGGGAATAAAGCTTATTCTGATTTTGATTCTGATCAGGAGAAAATCACAAGAACATCATGAGAGTGTTAGGAGAGCGTCAGAAGAACATCATCAGAGCGTCAGGAGAACATCATGAGAACATCATGAGAGCGTCAGGATAACATCATGAGAACATCATCAGAGTGTCAGGAGAACATCATCAGAGCGTCAGGAGAACATCATCAGAGCGTCAGGAGAACATCATCAGAGCGTCAGGAGAACATCATGAGAACAACATCATGAGAGTGTCAGGAGAACATCATGAGAGTGTCAGGAGAACATCATGAGAACATTATCAGTGTGTCAGGAGAACATCATGAGAACATCATCAGTGTGTCAGGAGAACATCATGAGAACATCATCAGTGTGTCAGGAGAACATCATGAGAACATCATCAGTGTGTCAGGATAACATCATGAGAACATCATCAGTGTGTCAGGAGAACATCATGAGAGCGTCAGGATAACATCATGAGAACATCATCAGAGTGTCAGGAGAACATCATGAGAACAACATCATGAGAGTGTCAGGAGAACATCATGAGAACAACATCATGAGAGTGTCAGGAGAACATCATGAGAACAACATCATGAGAGTGTCAGGAGAACATCATGAGAACAACATCATGAGAGTGTCAGGAGAACATCATGAGAACAACATCATGAGAGTGTCAGGAGAACATCATGAGAACATTATCAGTGTGTCAGGAGAACATCATGAGAACATCATCAGTGTGTCAGGAGAACATCATCAGAGCGTCAGGAGAACATCATCAGAGCGTCAGGAGAACATCATGAGAACAACATCATGAGAGTGTCAGGAGAACATCATGAGAGTGTCAGGAGAACATCATCAGAGCGTCAGGAGAACATCATGAGAACATCATCAGAGCGTCAGGAGAACATCATGAGAACAACATCATGAGAGTGTCAGGAGAACATCATGAGAGTGTCAGGAGAACATCATGAGAACATTATCAGTGTGTCAGGAGAACATCATGAGAACAACATCATGAGAGTGTCAGGAGAACATCATGAGAGTGTCAGGAGAACATCATCAGAGCGTCAGGAGAACATCATGAGAACATCATCAGAGCGTCAGGAGAACATCATGAGAACAACATCATGAGAGTGTCAGGAGAACATCATGAGAGTGTCAGGAGAACATCATGAGAACATCATGAGAGTGTCAGGAGAACATCATGAGAACATTATCAGTGTGTCAGGAGAACATCATGAGAACATCATCAGTGTGTCAGGAGAACATCATGAGAACATCATCAGTGTGTCAGGAGAACATCATGAGAACATGATCAGTGTCAGGAGAACATCATGAGAACATCATCAGAGCGTCAGGAGAACATCATGAGAGCGTCAGGAGAACATCATGAGAGTGTCATGAGAGCGTCAGGAGAACATCATGAGAGTGTCAGGAGAGCGTCAGGAGAACATCATGAGAGTGTCAGGAGAGCGTCAGGAGAACATCATGAGAGTGTCAGGAGAGCGTCAGGAGAACATCATGAGAGTGTCAGGAGAGCGTCAGGAGAACATCATGAGAGTGTCAGGAGAACGTCAGGAGAACATCATGAGAGTGTCAGGACAGCGTCAGGAGAACATCATGAGAGTGTCAGGAGAGTGTCAGAAGAAGATCAGGAGAACGTCAGGAGAACATCATGAGAGTGTCAGGAGAAAATCATGAGAGTGTCAGGAGAACGTCAGGAGAACATCATGAGAGTGTCAGGAGAACGTCAGGAGAACATCATGAGAGTGTCAGGACAGCGTCAGGAGAACATCATGAGAGTGTCAGGACAGCGTCAGGAGAACATCATGAGAGTGTCAGGAGAACATCATGAGAGTGTCAGGAGAACGTCAGGAGAACATCATGAGAGTGTCAGGAGAACGTCAGGAGAACATCATGAGAGTGTCAGGAGAACGTCGGGAGAACATCATGAGTGTCAGGAGAGCGTCAGGAGAACATCATGAGAGCGTCAGGAGAACATCATGAGAGTGTCAGGAGAACATCATGAGAATGTCAGAAGAGCGTCAGAAGAACATCAGGAGAACATCATTAGATTAGATTAGATTAGATTCAACTTTATTGTCATTACACATGTACAAGTACAAGGCAACGAAATGCAGTTTGGGTCTAACCAGAAGTGCAATAGCAGCAAGTGCAGGATATACAGTGGTTGCATAAGTTACATAAATAAATATACAGAAGTAATTTACAGATGGAAATGTACTATGACCATGATTTACAGATGTCTCTTACTATAAACAGAAATTTACAGATGGATATATACTATGATCATGATATACAGATGGCTATTACTATAAACAGAAATTAACAGATGGATATATACTATGCACATAATATACAGATGTCTATTGCTATAGACAGAGATTTACAGATGGATATATACTATGAACATAATATACAGATGGCTTTTACTATAAACAGAAATTTACAGGAGAACATCATGAGAGTGGTCAGGAGAGCGTCAGGAGAACATCATGAGAGTGTCAGGAGAACATCATGAGAGTGTCAGGAGAGCGTCAGGAGAACATCATGAGAGTGTCAGGAGAGCGTCAGGAGAACATCATGAGAGTGTCAGGAGAGCGTCAGGAGAACATCATGAGAGTGTCAGGAGAGCGTCAGGAGAACATCATGAGAGTGTCAGGACAGCGTCAGGAGAACATCATGAGAGTGTCAGGAGAGCGTCAGAAGAACATCAGGAGAACATCATGAGAGTGTCAGGAGAACATCATGAGAGTGTCAGGAGAGCGTCAGGAGAACATCATGAGAGTGTCAGGAGAACATCATGAGAGTGTCAGGAGAGTGTCAGGAGACCGTCAGGAGAGTGTCAGGAGACCGTCAGGAGAACATCATGAGAGTGTCAGGAGAGCGTCAGGAGAACATCATGAGAGTGTCAGGACAGCGTCAGGAGAACATCATGAGAGTGTCAGGAGAACATCATGAGAGTGTCAGGAGAGTGTCAGGAGACCGTCATGAGAGTGTCAGGAGAGTGTCAGGAGACCGTCAGGAGAGTGTCAGGAGAGCGTCAGGAGAACATCATGAGAGTGTCAGGAGAGCGTCAGGAGAACATCATGAGAGTGTCAGGAGAGCGTCAGGAGAACATCATGAGAGTGTCAGGAGAGCGTCAGAAGAACATCAGGAGAACATCATGAGAGATTGTCAGGGTGCTGGTAGGCAGTTGTGAAGGTCTCATGAGCATGTCACTGTGTTGCTAGGTGATTGCTAAGGTGTTGTTAAGTTTAAAAGCTGTGATAGTTGAGTCTTGGTGTCTGCATGATTCTGCAACATTAGCATTCAGTGTGCTGATCATTAACACAGCTCTCTGAGTAAACAATGAGATAACAATGAGAAAAAGCCAGCACATGATGTGTGGGCTTGAGGTTTTGTTTGGGTTTTTATTCTGGGGGTGGTGAGCGGTTCTGTCAACAAGCGAAGAGCGAGACGTCCTTCATCATTGGGAGAGTCGTGTGCCAAAATGTTTTTTTCTCTGTCTCAGTCCCCTGCGTGCCAAGACTCCAGTGTAACGACGGCCCATTAGAGACAATATATTCCTGCTTCTCAGGCAGCAGATTTATCAAACTCAGGCCTCTGTCTCTCTCTCTCTCTGATAGGATATGAGTTTATGGAGATCAGCCGCCCGAGTGCTTTAATACAGTTTCACAGCAGCTCTTCTTCATCACAGACCTCTCATCTCTCTAGAGAAAATAACAGAGATCATTGAGAAGTCTCAATAACTTCCATCATCCACTACACAACACACAATGCAAACGTACTGTAGCGTGCACTGATGTTTTTATTGATGTTTCAGATGATTACGTGAAGGATTTGGCAATGTCAGGTGTATGCAGAATACAGAAACAGTGTTCCTAAAGCTACTCTATGAGTTACAGCAATTTTCTTGGCACAATGAAGATGCTGATATACAAAATGTAATTTTACTTAAACAGGCAAAAATGACAAACGCTAAGATTTTCTCATTTAAAACACACAAGGAAATTACATGAATAATCTGAAGACGGCCTGGAATGAATCATGGACAAATGTATTTTCTTGATATTTGAATGAATTTACTTCACACTCCTAAGTGGATTTATCTGAATCTTCTGAGTTTATCTGTAGTGAAGTATTCTTCATTGTTTCAGGATAGAAGATAGAAGAATATTATGTAAATCAAACAGACAGACACATGGAACAGCTGCTGTTCAGTAAATCAACCCCTCACACCTCCAGTCTAACCACTGTGAATCTCTCTGTGTGAGACACTGCTTACCTGATGACATGACATGTTGGACTCTCACACAACCACAAATGATTTATTTGGCTCAAAAGAGAAAACAACAAACTTTCTTAAAGCCAGTGGGATAATTCATGAGAACTGAAAGAAGACCAGGGGAACATATCTAACAAATTAACCCATTCCTATTGACAAAATTCATGACAGCTAACGCTGGCAAACACCACTGATTCCTGCGACATTACCCTCAAACGATTCGCTGGCCGGGCTGGCACAGTGTCTGACGTTTTAATAATTGAAAGAAAGAACAGGCAGGTGCCCAACTCATGAATGGAGTCTGTTTGACGTGGCAACTAAAGATCAGAGCTGAGAAGTGTGAAGAAGTCTCCCTCGGGAGTTCTTCAGGTCTCACACACACCCCAAGAGAAGACAAGTGATGTGAGTCATCAGCCACTAATTAAAGACGACAAGAGAAATGCACTCATTACAGGAATCACATCTCACAGGATACTTCAGTGGCTGGAAGACTTTATGCTGTGAGACCATCACAACAACATCCTCAGAAGAGTTAAAAGAAACTACAACTTACTAAAACCAAACTAAAAAACCAAAGATACTAACACCCACCAAGTCTGCGAGTAACCTGGGGGTAATGTTTGATAAATTCACCTCTCACATTGCAGCAACCACTCGAACATGCAGGTACATGCTTTACAAAATCAGGAAAATCAGAACATTTCTGTCGGATCATGCCTCTCAGCTTCTAGTCCAAGCTCTGGTCATATCAAGACTGGACTACTGCAATTCTCTTCTGGCCGGCCTTCCAACCAATGCAGTCAAGCCCCTGCAAATGATCCAGAATGCAGCAGCACGTCTGGTGTTCAATTAGCCTAAAAGAACCCATGTAACATCCCTCCTGATTTCACTTCATTGGCTGCCAGTCGCCGCCCGCATCAAGTTCAAATCACTGACACTGGCCTTCAGAATGGCCACTTTACCTTAACTCACTGCTTCAGGTCTACATTCCTTTCCGTCACCTTCTGTCTGAAAATGAGCGATGCATTGGGTTCCTCTGTGGTGAAATGAACTACCAGCCTCCACCTGAACTGCAGCATCCTTCACAACCTTCAAAAAACAACTCAAAACATTCCTGTTCCGCATCTATCTGACTAACAAATAACTGTATGTTTAGTCTAACCAAAATAAAAAAAAAATCTTCATTCTCTCCTGTCTTCTTCATCTTAATTCTCCAAGTAACATGGTCTTGAAAACTATTGGTACTGTTTAGTGTGTTGACAAAATGTTTTATGCTCTTCTACTTGTAAGTCGCTTTGGATAAAAGCGTCTGCCAAATAAATAAATAAATGTAAATGTAACACCAACACTATAGTGAAAAACTAACAGCAGTCCTGTAACTATTTACTAATGCAATATCACTCGAGTAGGAGTGTGATGTTTCTCTACATCAGCACGGCTGTGATTAGGTCAGAGGCACGAGTACAGGAAACAATCACAGCCGCTGATGTAGAGAAACATCACACGACTACAAGTGCGATATTGCATTTATACAAGCATTTATACGAGTGATACAAGCGGTTCCCGTAATGATACATCTCATGGCTCTCAACCAATCATATTGGAGAAACAGAAAGAACTGTTGTATAAATCAAAATCCTGAAAATCAAAATGAGTGTGTGGAAAGACAGCAAGGAAGAACACACACACACACACACACACACACACACACACACACACACGATAAACAGCCTTATGGGCAAGTGCTCCCACAGGCTGTGCTTTGGGCAAGTTCAAATACCGATTCCGCCCCCCTTCTCTCTCCTACTTCACTTGGCAAAAATATCAAATGTGCTCACACAGACAGCTTCAGGATTACTGTCAAACACTGAGACTATCAGTGTCACATGAGCTTCACTGACTCCAGACTCACGTATATAAAATTCTTCAATATTCTAAAGACAGAATACATTTTAGACACAAAAAGCTGATATCTGGCTGACGAGAGGATAGCTTGACTGTTCTCTGTCACACAACAACATTTGATTGGGTGCACAGTTTGCATACCTGATACTCATTGGGCCAAAAGGTGCTGACAGCAAGCTCCGCCTTCTTCCAGTCCTTGCCTGTACATGAAGTGATGTTCCATATGGGGTTGGCCAGCGGCCCTTTATTAACCTTCACCAGGACATTGAGAGTTCCTGGGCTGGAGCCGTCGGGACAGTACAGCAGATAATTGAAATCAATGCAGTGGGTGTCGTTCTCCTTCATGACAGGCAGCTGCAGACGAGCTTTTTCTCCGTAATCATGTTGAGATGTGTCCACCATCATATATGAGCCTGGATCGAAAACAAACACCAGATGGAGGTTAAAAGAAGCCCAAACACTCACCAAACCAGAGCTCTGATACAAAAACCTGCACACAACACATTCATAGCATAACTGTGAAAAACACACACATACATTTCACCAAACAAAAATGTATGTGTGGGTTCTCATAAAACACACACACAAAAAATAAAAGGCACAAGCATCGACTTAACCATCTGCTAAAAGAACAAGTAAAAATCTATTGGGAAATCACATTCAAGTTACAAAGAATGTAGAATTATATCATTTTCGTATGGCAGAAAGTGTTTCAAGCTGTCAGGTGGAGTCAGACGGGACCATTGAGGATCTGGTTCCAGTTCTTTAAGCATGGGATTGAAAAACGCCCAGAGGATGGACATCAGATGGTAAGGAGGACAGACTTCACCACCATTTGTCCAAACCAACATACATCTGTTCATCTTTCTCTCACACTCACACTCACACTCACAGTCACACACACACACACACACACACACACACACACACACACACACACAAACACACACACGTTTACTAACAACCTCCATTCATTCCTCAGAGATAAAGTCAATTCAAATCACCCCATTTACTTTCTGAACAAATGCCCCCGCTGTTACTTACCATTGAGATTTATTTCTGATTTTATATCCGAGGAAGAGATTTTTTAAAAACTTGTCTTTAATTCGTAATCTGTGCCAAGTCATAAAAACTAGACCATTATTCTGTGATTTAGTGTGAAAGGGTCTTTCCATGTCACTTTCCATAACATTCCCTCCATCCTCTATTGGTCATATAAACAGGAAGTCCCGACCTAAACTCAAGACACAGCAGTGATTGGCCATCATCCTCCAATGACAGACGTCTAACTGACTGCTCAATATTTAATTGGAACATGAGAAAAGTATTTTTATTTCAATAAAGAGAAGAAATATTTAAGAAAAAAGACGGTAATCAGAGAGAGACAATTGAGAGTTATTCCATTTCTAGAAGAAGATCCGTCTGCTCACGATCATCAGAGTCATAATACAGAGATGAAACACAAGTCCATCAAGAACAACATTTACATCTGAAATCTTCACCGGCTGAACTAACATCTGCTTTTCTTCTACTGCATCATTTCTCATGTGTTGAACAGCTCACACCAACACGTTATTTCTACAGTATAAACAACATGTGTATGCAGTTGTGTGGTATAAAAGAGTTGGACTGTGGGGTTTTATCAAAACCTAAAAACGGTTTACTTCATCATTACTTGGAATATTAGCTTTCGTTAAGTAAATCCCTTTGTTATTCCAATGCACTTTAAAGTATATTTAGTGTTTATGCAGTGCTGTCTACACACATCTTTTGCGTTATTTTGTTTCAGTTTTCTGCAATAAATAAAAATAGGAGCAATATATTCATGTAGAATTTGGGAGAAATGTTTTCACTAGCTCAGAGAATAAAAAACAAAAATGATCATTTGACTTAAACACATAGCTAGAAATGGTAAATTCACAAGAACTGAAAATAGCTGTTTATGACTATAGATTGCATATTGATAAAGATTATAAATGGACATCAGGTAAAATGTAATAAACAAAATTGTGTAACTTGTATGTGTGTGCGTGCGTGTGATGTGCATTAGTGTGCAGAGATCTTCAGCTGAATCAGAGCATGAAGAAAATCACACATGCAGCGGACACACCCAGAGCCATCAGAAAACCGCTTCAACACTTTAAAGGGACAGTTCACCCAAAAATGAAAATTTCGTCATCATTTAATCAGCCAACCAATTTTAGCTGGCGTGCTGTTTGTTGCACTATTTTGCGTTCTGTTAGTGGTTTTGGTCTGGACAAATCCCTTTTTTAATGAACCCAGCTAATTTGGACTTGTCAGGTCTACCAACTTTCTATCAGAATCTTTTTCAAAAAGTATAGAGTTTCTTTACTGTTTATAAGACTGAGAACTTTTATTCTCTTCATTGGCTGCTGCAGGAACCTTTGACTTCTGGGCTGGTTTGTATGGGGTCAGAATTGTTTCATTATTCTGAATAAATATACTATGATCCGCAAATAAATGTAGAGAGTTTCACAAAAAAATTTAAATCCACATTTGCAAATAAGCAAACCATAAATATATGTTAGCCATTCCACAAAAAGGAATAAAATTCACAAATAAATACAATGAAATTTGCAAATAAAAAAATATTTACAAATATATTTTAATGACATTCATTTGTGGATCGCGTTCTGTGCATTTGTGGATCAGTGCATGCATTTGTGGATCAGTGCATGCATTTGTGGATCGCTCTCTGTGCATTCGTGGATTTTGAAACATTTCTAACGTCAAGACGTGCACACAATCCACAAATAGGTGGACTCCGCCCACTATTACTCAAGCCAATCGGATAACTTCCACCTTTACATTTACATTTACATTTATTCATTTGGCAGACACTTTTATCCAAAGCGACTTACAATTGAGGAAAACAGCAAGCGATTCGTGTAAAGCAATATTCACGAGAAGTGCTAGTAATACAAAGTTTCAAATACAACGTCAAGATAGTATAAGCAAGTATATAGAGAACGTTAGAAAAGGAAAAATAGAGGTATTTTGTTTTTATATTATGAGACAGTTAAGTGCTCATGGAAGAGGTGGGTCTTCAGCTGTTTTATGAATTGTGAAATTGATCCAGCCGTCCTGATGGAAACAGGAAGATCGTTCCACCAGCAGGGAACGGTGAAAGAAAATGTCCTTGAGATGGATCTCATGCCTCTCTGTAAAGGAACAATGAGGCGCCGCTCGTTTTCAGACCGCAGACTTCTGGAGGGGATGTAGGTCTGTAAGAGAGAGTTGAGGTAGATGGGTGCTGTGTTAGTGGCTGTTCTGTAAGCAAGCACCAGTGCCTTGAACTTAATGCGTGCCGCTACTGGGAGCCAGTGTAGAGAGATGAGCAGAGGTGTGACATGTGCTTTCTTGGGCTCATTGAAGACCAGGCGTGGAATCATCTGGATGAATCGAGAGGTGAAGTTGAGTGTCATCAGCATAACAATGGTAGGAGAATCCATGTGCTTGTATGATGGAACCCAGTGATGTGGTGTATATGGAGAAGAGCAGAGGCCCAAGAACCGATCCTTGTGGGACCCCGGTGACTAGTTGGTGTGATTTGGACACTTCACCTCCCCAAGCTACCTTGAAGGACCTATCTGTGAGATAGGATTTAAACCAGGAGAGTGAAGTTCCAGTGATGCCCAGTGAAGAGAGGGCGGACAGAAGAATGTGATGGTTAACCGTGTCAAAGGCTGCAGAAAGGTCTAAGAGAATGAGTTTGTTGACCAATGGGGCACGTTCTTTCTTCAGCCAATCACGTTTCGCTTTACATTAAGGGTCAAACATGGCGGCCTAAAATTACACTGTAAAAATGTAAAATGCGTGATGAACTAAGAAATGAGAATGGCCTTTGGCCTCTTCTTTTTACTACTCAGTAATGATGGTTGTGTTTATATTCATTCTCTGTAACAAACGACTGCAACATTTATGACTTGATACCGGCGTGCACGGACTGTGTTGACAATCCCGATGACATGGACTGATTTGGTCTGCTGCCATGCAGCCACCCGTTTTATTGTCTTTATGTAACGTTAGCTACCAAAGTGATAAGTTCCGATTATAAAAAAATGATCTGTTTCCCTGTTCGCATTGCGCACCCCGCGGCTGAACCGCAGCTGTCGGGTGTACGATCACAGCACTCTGGAATTCTTTACAGGAATGAGATGTGGTGTTAATCATCAGCACTGTAAATTTGTGTGACATTCATATTTCTAAATAAAACGTCATTTCCTCAGTCATCACGCTTTATCCCATTGATTGTATTACCTTAAGAGAGATATTGTGAAAATTGTAGAAGAATATGAATTGTTATTTAAGGTTTTTTCAAAATTCAATTCAATTCAATTCTCTCTCTCTCTCTCTCTCTCTCTCTCTCTCTCTCAATGTAAGTGTGCTTTATTGGCATGACAAAATTGTACATTGTATTACCAAAGCATTTGCAGCTGGGCTGCATACAATTAGTGCAAATATGTATACAAACAGAGGGTAAGTAATAATAATAATAATAATAGTAATAGTATCAAATGAAAAGCGTGATATGTGTAGTGCAAGCTTAAAGTGAATAAGTAATATATCAAATTCTCTCTCTCTCTCTCTCTCTCTCTCTCTCTCTCTCTCTCTCTCTTTCTGACACTTACAAATAAACAAACTACCTGTGGCTTAACATTCATTCTGTCTTCATTGTTTCTGGAATGTGAATCTGGAGTGAAATGGGTTGTTGGGTTTTTGGCAGTAAAGAGCTGAAGGGCCGGTCTGTGCCTGGAGCTTATCTGCTGTTCAAAGCCTCAAACCCTTCACCTTCACATGATGAAGAGAACATTCATCCATCTGTCCTCATCGCTGTGTAATCTATCATGTGTGCTGCAAATATTTTGTTTATGACACATTATGTTACATTAAATCCAGCAATACTAAACCATTTACCATAATAACCAAAACATTGTTAGTATTACAATAAAAACTCAAGAGCCATATTAATATCCACCACTGTCACTAAAACAAGAAATAAAACACAAAAACAAATGCACACAATTGTATGAAATTAAAACTGCAAATGCATATTGTATGCAAACCAAATTTCATCTTTAATTATTATGATCGATTCATATCATCATAAAACTAAAAGTGAATAAAAATTCATCATCAACATGTCCGACATCACACACACCACCTGTCTAACATCACACACAACACACACAACATGTTTGACATCACACACACAACATGTCTAACATCACACACAACACACACAACATGTTTGACATCACACACACAACCTGTCTAACATCACACACAACATGTTTGACATCACACACACAACATGTCTAACATCACACACAACACACACAACATGTTTGACATCACACACACAACATGTTTGACATCACACACACAACATGTTTGACATCACACACAACATGTTTGACATCACACACAACATGTTTGACATCACACACACAACCTGTCTAACATCACACACACAACATGTTTGACATCACACACACAACATGTTTGACATCACACACACAACCTGTCTAACATCACACACACAACATGTTTGACATCACACACACAACATGTTTGACATCACACACACAACATGTTTGACATCACACACAACATGTTTGACATCACACACACAACCTGTCTAACATCACACACACAACATGTTTGACATCACACACACAACATGTTTGACATCACACACACAACCTGTCTAACATCACACACACAACATGTTTGACATCACACACACAACATGTTTGACATCACACACAACACACACAACATGTTTGACATCACACACACCACCTGTCTAACATCACACACACAACATGTTTGACATCACCCACACAACCTGTCTAACATCACACACACACACACACCACACACACACACACACACACACACACACACAACATGTTTGACATTACACACACACACACACACACACACACACACAACATGTTTGACATCACACACACAACCTGTCTAACATCACACACACAACATGTCTGACATCACACACACAACATGTTTGACATCACACACACACACAACATGTTTGACATCACACACACACAACATGTTTGACATCACACACACACACACACACACACACACACAACATGTTTGACATCACACACACAACATGTTTGACATCACACACACAACCTGTCTAACATCACACACACAACATGTTTGACATCACACACACACACACACACACACACACACACACACACACAACATGTTTGACATCACACACACACACACACACACACACACACACACAACATGTTTGACATCACACACACACACACACACAACATGTTTGACATCACACACACACACACACACACACACACACAACCTGTCTAACATCACACATACAACATGTTTGACATCACGCACACAACATGTTTGACATTACACACACAAACAACCTGTCTAACATCACACACAACATGTTTGACATTACACACAACACACACAACATGTTTGATATCACACACACAAACAACCTGTCTAACATCACACACACACACACACAACATGTTTGACATCACACACACAACATGTCCGACATCACACACACAACATGTCCAACATCACACACACACACACAACATGTTTGACATCACAGACACACACACACACACAACATGTCTGACATCACACACACAACCTGTCTAACATCACATCACACTTGACATCACACATCGCACGTACACACTTCATCTGTAGACACACACATCAGCTGTGTGTTTGTGTAAAATCGCTCTGGTGTAACGACAGTGACCCACATTGAGAGGAGAAATGTCTCTGTGTCTTTTGTCAGGCAAACACACGGGTCAGGACATGTAGAGCGAAAAACTGTGCTGAAACACTCCTGGTCCTTCACAATCATCTTCAAACAAAATTCTCAAAGGCGTTCATAACACAAACACAAATCATACAACACACCAGTCACACAAATGCCGGTCACACCACACGATGCAAATCAATTGGCCAATCAGTATCAAGTATTTTAATAAATAATAAATAATGCTATCAAACTCAAATTCTTATTCTAATTTTTGTTAGTGTTTTTTCTCTTTGTTGGTCATTGAATCACACTTAAAATACAGAGAGAGAGAGAGAGAGAGAGAGAGAGAGAGAGAGAGAGAGAGAGAGAGAGAGAGAGAGAGAGAGAGAGAGAGAGAGAGAGAGAGAGAGAGAGAGATTTTAACAAACCTTTAATACAAGTAACAAACCACATTACATTACATAAAAAATAAAAATAAAATACAATAAAGATCACCTAAAAGTAAAAACCAAGTCAGCCCCAAATACCTTCAAAGGTATCAAGATCATCCATATGCTTGTAATAATTATAGTCAATCTATATCCTAGCTTGTACCATATTGAAAAATAAAATAACTATGTCCTGCTCCAAGTTGTGCTCAACTTTCCTTTTTCTGCTTATATAAACAGCCAGCTTGGCCTGGCCTAGAAGAAAATTCAACAACTTGACACAAAAATCTTCTTTTCCTTACATATTTAAAACCGAAAAAGAACAGTTCCAAAGAAAATATTTCACTACAAATTTCAAATATGTTTCTTAATAACTAAAACAAAAATTCCAATCTGGCACAGTTAACAAAAGTATGAAATATTGTCTCTCTTTCAGTGCAAAAAGGTCAAACAACCCCAACCTTTGGATTCAAGATTGAAAAAAAAGAACTGACAGCAATAGCACCATGAAGGATTATCCACTGCAAGTCACCTGTTCTTTTAATCAATGGTGGTTTATAAAGTGCCCTCCCATTCAGGTTTACAGTCTACATCTAATTTGAAAAAAAATCACACCATGGAGTGTCAATCTTCCTGTCTAGCATTTTCTTATTAAAACAGATTGCACAATACTTAGGCTATACAGTGTTTTTCCAATACAGGATAAAAACTCATCATGCAAATTTTCAACAATCTCTACAAAAATCCCAGAAAAACCTTCTACATTGGCAGAAAAAAACAAAAAGGGTCTGCGGGATTTGGACAGCAAAGACCATTCTGTTGGATTGAGGGCAGTTCGCAACTTCAATAAAAGCTGTGCAGCTAGACGAGTAGATCTGAAAGCCAGCCGCTGAGAAGTTGCTTCATTGTTTTTAAAATCAAATCCTGCTGACTCCTGTAACTGTCCCAAGGTGATGATTTTATTGTCATCAAGTGTCCTGTTAAGTCCACCAGCAGATAAGTCCAGACGTGCTCCACGAATGAAAGGTTCAAGCCAATAAAGAGATTGAGAGTCCTCTGCTTGTTTAAAAACAAAAAGACCCCAAACAAAACCGGCCAAGCCAGAAGTATTCAGTTTTGTGGAGTCAAGCAAAAAAGGGTTTTGTCTAGCCCCAGATTTTTAAGTCTGTTTAAAATCAAATATGCAACGCACACCATTTTAAATCAACTGAACCAACTAGTAGTCTTTGAATGTGCTGCAACCGAAAAGTTGCTAATCTACTCTGTAAATGTATTAAGCCTTGCCCACCCTCGCCCTTAAGCGAAAATAACACTCTGTGCCCCCCCCCCCCCATTGCAGTTTGTTCCAAAACAAAATAGCCTGGATTTTAGCTAACAAGTAGGAAGGAGGATCAGCACATAGCATACATATATGTGGTATAAAGAGGATGCAATCCAATTTTTAATGATTAAAATGCGCCCTCTGTATGACATTTTGGGAGATAAATATTTCAATTTTTCCAAGCGTCCTTTAATTTTCTCAATGGCTCCATCCCAAATTTTTTGCACTGTTTGTTAAGTCATCACCCAAAAATATTTAAAACCAGATGTTCCCCAAACCAAGCCCTCAGGAAGTTTCTGTTTTCCTCTCACCCATTTACCCAACAATAAGGCTTCACCTCTTCTTCCAGTTTACATTTGCAGAAGACAGACCATTAAAAGCTAAAAGTAGTTTTAATAAAACCTGTATATCACTTTGTCTACAGGGTTCCTACACATTTTCCATTCCAAAATTCCATACTTTTCCAGACTCAAACAAAACCCTAACCCTAACCCTAAGCCATAGCCTTATATAGAAATACCATATGAAAAGTTAATGCCGGATTAAAAAACAAATTCAAGACATGAGGGCACAAATTTAGTGGAAGAAGTGACAGTTTCTCTGACAATCTTCAAAAACTGCTTTTTTCCAACATCGCGTCATTTGACGTCACTAGAGGGAAACGTTTGCCGCGCTTTGCCTTTGCTCAGTGCAGAGTAGGTTGGTATTCAGTAGGAGCGGTCGTGTGTTTTAAGCTAACGTTAGTTATTGAATTTTAATTTATCATCGTCATGGTAAATTATTGTGTTTGCCTGTCAGGACATCGGGTCCACAGGTTTACCAACAAGAAAAAGGACGGTGGTATCTTCCGTGCCTGGGTGCGTTTTGTGCAGATGAAGAGACGGGACTTCACCGCTGCATCTGCTTCGAAAAATGCGGTGGTGTGTAGCGTTCACTTTACACCGAAGGATTATCATTCCAGTAATATGATGCAGTTCAACATGGGATGTCGTAGTAAGAACCAAGTAAGACTCAGAGCTGGTGCCGTTCCTTCTGTGCACACAACTCCATCGGGTCAGCCGTCATCATGTGCTTCGGCCGCTGGCGGGAAACATGGTCACAGATTCGTCAGAGATGCAGCTCGACGAAAACGTGAACTGTGCACCGTAAGTATTGTTTTTTTTATTGATTTCAATAACGAGAAGCAACATGATGTGTATAAGTTGTGAAGCACCGCAGCTAGCTTGTAAGTATTTAGGGAAAAAAAACTTCTAAACCGCGTAATATACCAGATATAGCACAACCTTGCCTAACACCCCTCAAAACCTTAAAAGGAGAGCATAAGTCCCTTCAAGTTATCTTCAATATACTCTCAACGTCACAATACAACACTTTAGTCACAGATATCAAATCAGAACTGAGACCAAAAGCCTTTGGTTAGAGAGTCGGACTCGTCACCAGAAGTGGGGTTCAATTCTCAGTACCGGCAGGTAACAACTGACGTGCCCTTGATCAAGGCACCTTACCCCCGTTTGCTCCCCGGGCGCTGCAGTGATAGCTGCCCACTGCTCCCGGTGTATGTGTGTTCACTACTTGAAGTGTGTGTGTTCACTATTCACTGGTTGGGTTAAATGCAGAGGTCACATTTCGGGTATGGGTCACCATATCTGACAAATAGGTCACTTTCATCTAAAACACTCCATAAATAACTATGTTCGACTCTATCGTAAGCCTTTTCTTGATCAATCGAAATTAAACCAAAATCTGACAAAACTTTGCCATTATCTAAAACGAACATCAATCCCTTTTTGTGTCATTGTTTCAAAGATCTGTGCTCTTTTCCTACTATTTCTTGCACCATTAACTATTCAACGAGGTAAATTTTACTATCCCCATAAGTAGGAAAAGAGACACCCCCAAAACAGAGAAGTAAACATTGCCAAAAATGAAAACCGGAGTTTAGCCTTTCTGACTCCTTTCACTTTGTTCCGTCTGAACACTTATCTTTGTAAGGAATTTTTTCGCTTATTCTTTGTAAGCGTATATCAGCTTTTTTTACCGACTTGCCAGTATATCGTTCCATTGACTTCCTTTTTCGCGGAGCCTTAAAATGTTTTAATTCAGGTAAAGATCCACTCAAATTTGTATCTATTAACATCTGTTTTCCAGGCTCCAACATGCTGCTGTCATTCTCTGACCTAGGTCACCCTCTGTGGGTTTTTGACTACTCTTACCATCAACCAATACTACTCCTACACTTGTAGCTAGTAGTTTTGTCATTGTTGTCTCATCAATTTTCTCCGCATCTATTAAAGCTGAAACGCATGCTTCACTTGGCCCCGGTACCTCTGCATCGACAGTAATTCCAGTCCGCAACCCTTCAACACTTATTTTAGCGGTATTTGACTCAACTCTTTCATCAGTTTGAGACCTTTTCCTTGGACAATCACGTACAAGATGGCCGTTTTCTCCACATCCAAAACATTTCATTGAGTTTGTTCTGACATAAATCACATAATTGAAACTTTCGTGATTAAAGTTTAAAGTCAAATCTAAATCTTCAGTATTGTCTTTTAAGATCATATAAACATAGTGCCGGAAAGACACTACATGTTTTCACTGGGAGGACTTACTCCCCATTGGAATCATCTTTATCGTTGAGACTAATTTACCATATCGAGATAGCATTTCTGATAGAGTCTCATTTTTTGTAAATGGAAGTACAATAGACAAACTTAAGCGTTTTGACGGGGTAGAAAGAAGAAGCACCTGGGTAAAAATGTCATTGATTTCCACACCTGTCTCCACCAGTTGATTCGCCAATTCAATCGTCTTAACAAAAATAACAACAGCACTATTCATCCTTGCAGCCGACCTAACATTCTCATAACCAAGTAATGCGCCTAACGTTGAATCAATTTTGACCATATGTCGTCTCGTCACAAGGTCAAAACTCTCTGTCACCGGAGACGCCATGCTCCCATACCCAAACACTGGCAAAAAGAAAGAAAAAAAAAAGCCCCGCACACCAAACACTAAATCTAAATACTTCTTAAAACACAAAAAGAGAAGGGGAAAAAACAAGGAAAGAAGAAAAAACACTCATACCTTGCACCACCTACTCACTCACACCACTCACTCCGCACATGCGCAAACAGAGAGAGAGAGAGAGAGAGAGAGACAGAGAGAGAGAGAGAGAGAGAGAGAGAGTTTGTAAAATGTACTGACTCTAAATTATTGACAATATTATCATGTGTGAACACAATATGAATAATCACACTTATTAATTGATGTTTTATAAACAAGGTTCGGGAGAAGCACGTGAAGATTATTACCATGGTTGGCTTTCGATAATCAATCACTACAACCCCAGCATCCACTCTATAAATAGCCGAACATCCTACCTTCATTCTCCCGGATCTTTCACAAAGATGGCCGAAAGTGAGATGCACATAAAGGATTACTCACTCGGCGCAGTGGATCCTCCCACGTCACAAAGCGCCGGTCAGCTCACCAGCTCCGGCCAGACCAGCCTAACCGAGCCCACGGCTGTATAACGGGCCTCTACTGAGCCCCCAGCTCCATCACGTCGGTTCTCCCGTGCCGCTTCTCGTACTCCGAGGCGGCAAAGTCTCCATCAGCTTTGCCTCAAAGGCACCCGACATAATCCTACTCCGGTGTATCTACCTATTCAGACAGGTCCTCTCAAACGCCGACGCACACTCATTCGATGGCTAAATAAAGCGGAGCTTTGCAGTCTGTATGTTTCGGGACTACAAAATGCGAGTACGATTCCGTCAGCGGCGCAAGCCTCCCCGGCAGCGTGAGCATGACTCCGCTCTCATCGCAAGCCACGGCCAACAGCCCGTCGCCAAACTCTAGCGCGTGCTAGTGGCGCAGGCCCAGCATTTTGCAACTAATCTGTCGCCTTTACGTTGTGTCAGAAATGTCGCGTAGAATGACAAGAGTTTAAATCTTTTTAAATGTTTAAATGAAAAACTTAAATCTTTCCACCATGCCTTATGACTGCACAATATATAGTTTCAGCAACGGCATCACAGTGCACCCACGTGCAATAGTCCATCGCAGAGTTGCAACATAGGGCAAGTTCGAAACCAATGCACGCAGTAGCCCAAGTTCAGCCCTCCAATGTTACATGGCCGCTTGCTTAATGTTACGGTAAACATTATATTGGTATTAGCCGCACATGAAAGTGTTAATTTTAACATTTAACACTCATATTCCCCCGATTCACCCTTTGGAAGCTCTTCTAGTAGCCTCACTCAACTCCATCCTCCAAGCAGTTTCCCCAAGAACTCTTCAAACCTATCTAACGGCTTGGAGGAATTTCAAAGCATTCCATCTGTCATATAACCTACCTTTCGCCGACTTCTCTCTACTCACCATAACTTCTTTCATCTCGCACCTCAACACCGTCAAACACCTCCAAGCCAATTCTATCAAAGGGTATCTAAGCGACATTCAGTTTTTCATAAACTCATATTTGGATCCCCCTCTTTAGCCATAACCAACTCTCAGACAACCATGCTCATCAAAGGCTACTACCCATTACATTGGAAATTCTGACCAAATGCATTTCCACTCTATGCATAGGTTACCATTCAGTCCACACCGCATGCACGTTAGACGCCATGTTCATCTTAGCTTTCTCGGTTTTCTCAGATGCTCAGAGCTCACAACAACGACCACTTTCAACCCGATCTTCACCCAACATTCTCTGATCTGGCTATAATAGACACAGACTCCATCTCATACCTTATCAAACAGAGCAAAACAGACCAGATGAGGGAAGGTCACTACATTTACATTTTCAACCTCCAGTCTCCCATCCAACCATACCAAGCCCTTACAGCGTACCTCCAGTTCTGACGTCTTCAAATCAGACTTCCATCCGACCCTCTTTTCATGGATGATTTCAACCGGCCAACATCCCGTTTTGGTTCCAGAAACACCTCAAACACGTCATCTTACTCTCTGGTTTTCCCTCCAACAATTTTTCTAGCCACTCTTTCCGCAAAGGAGCAGCCACCACGGCCGCACAGAAAGGCCTTTCAGATCCCCAGATCCAAACCCTGGGTTGCTGGTCTTCTGAGGCTTTCAAAAGCTACATCAGGTCAGATCGCTCCCTCATCAAAGAAGCTCATCGCACTCTGATCACCCAGACCACACAGTGACCAATACCATCCCATTCCACGACCCCCTCAGGATTTCAGCACCTTCATAATCGAATGATACATCACAATCTCCCAACTGGAGCCGACATCCATCAACCCAACTTCAGCATTGCCACACCCCGCAGGGGCTCGTACTTCCATCACCGGCTCTGCTGTAGCAACACCTTTCTAACTCAAAGCCAGTATCGCTGCAGCAACCGCCCCCGCAGATAGCCGGGTCAGTGCCCACTTCGGCCCGGGCCCCTCTCCCCGGTCAAGGGGCGGGAGTTCCGAGCCTGGGAGGAATTACCGAGCTCGGAACCCTCGTTCTCGGACAGCACGCCAAATACACTTATTATTCGTCCCAGTTATTTATCTGTGAGGGCGAACTCGTGAATGATTATTGTCAATACCGGTATACTGTGATATCTCTATTTCTGCCAGCTGGGTGTTTTATTGTAAGTTTGTGTAAATGCACACATTAAACGTGTTATTGTATGATGTAAAATGAAAATGTCATTAATTACCCACTAAAGTCATATTATTGTAATGTGTGAAAATA
>JAOTQM010000634.1:0-197500 GCA_026939265.1 Oreonectes daqikongensis | reverse complement strand
ATATTTTTCAATTCTATCCTGTTTCCAGAAGCATTCTGCACTTTACAACAGCTGTCAACTGAGAAAAAGACTTTTATACAACATCATTTGTGCACATCGATTACACAAATAAATCAACTGATGGAAAAGAGTTTTAGAATAGTGCACACATATATCCAAGTACAGGTGTGTGTGTGTGTGTTCAGTGAGTCGGGTGCTAAACACACACACACACACACACACACACACACACACACACACACACACACACACACACACACACACACAATTCATTGGTAATAAATCACTTCTTGTGCCCATGAGCTGCACAGGGATTCATTGTTTTGTATACTGTGGTAAATGTGTAATAGAACTCAAGCCATCACATGTGTGTCAAATCTCAGCTGTATGTCTGAAATAGTAAAAGCAGGACAGACACAGTAAGCCCCTATTCACTCTTAAGAGATCAAATCTGGACCGAAAGATTTCACAACAGCATGTTTAAGGTTCAAAATTGATAATATTGAGATGGTTGTGTGATGGATGGTTCTCTTTCTAAAGAAGCCAAACATAGAGATTGTGTGCTAACAGATGTGATTTCAATGTCTTTAATAAAAACATTCATGTGAAATCATACAGTAACTAAAGCTGTGGAATGTTGGCATGAAAATATTGATACAGTGTCATAGAGAAGCATCACACAAAAGTTTTTCATTGATTAGTTTCTGGACTCAAGAGAGTGTTAGTGACTTCATTACATGAGCTTTTCTCAGCCGTGTTAAAGGTCACATGCTTTGTGTTTAACAGCCATTGACCTTTACAACCTCTTAATGATGAGCAGAAACACACACACACACACACACACACACACACACACACAAAGGTGATAATGAAAACTCAACTCTATATGCTACAAAAACAGTGAAAACTCAAGCAGTCCTTCACTTCAGATTCTTTTTTTCTAGTGTCAAGAGTAGGGATGAAATGATTACCGGTTTCACGATAAACCGCGCTTAAATGTCCTGACGGTTAGTAAAATCATTTAAAATATAATTATCATCAAAACCGCGTATGATTAGTGCGGTGAAAGCTGTGCAGCCAGCATCTGTCTGATTCAGGTGCACACACATAAAATGCCCATATTAGCAATTATCCTTGTAAAAGTAGTTAATTATGTCTTAAAATTAACGTAAACAGTAGTGAAGCAAGATGCGTGTCTATCATTCGTGAACCCTGCGCAAGCTCTTAAAGGTACAGCACAGCAGCGTAATAAACTTCTGTTTAAATGCATATTAAACATAAAAAGAACAAAGACAAAAACACTCACTGCTCCTTACTGATTAACTTTTGTAACTTTAATAACCATTTCTATTTTTATCATTTATAAGACTGTTAAGTGTGTTAAGTGCTGTTTATTTCATTTGTATGTTTGCCTTATAACATTTACTATTGCTCATAATGGTCATTTGTTCTTATTTTATTAATGTCTTTAGTTGTTTCATTTTATTATTCTGTAAATTCTACTTCACATTTCAAAAATGTGTTTGTCATGTTCTGACAGTAAACAGTTGTTAAAAACACAGTTAACTGTCTGGTTTTCAAACCTTTTACTCTGGGGCAATTTAGGTCATTTTTGACGGAAGGTGGTGGCGGGTATAAAAATGAGCAATGGATATGTTTGTGACATGGAATGAAAAGCAAACTGGCAATTCAGCACCAGCAGACAAAACCAAGACAGACGGTGGACCCAAAGTTTATTACCATTTTGTTGGGGCTCAGAACCCTTCCCTACCTCCAAAGTGGGGAATGGCAGAAAAAACACTGATCTAGCCTATTCATTTGCGCTTTGACCACATATTCTGAATGCGCATTTAGTGCAGCTGTATACATCTTAATCTGGACAAGGTCAACATGTTAGTTTTCCATCAACGAGTAACTTTTTTATGGCAATCTGAATAGGAAAGCCGAGGTAGGTTTAAACCGTTGGTTTCAAATGGAATTGTTAAGGGATGTATAGGGCTACGGGTTAAACGCAGATGACTGAAGTTGTCACTGCAACTAATTCTTTTTTTATTTAATATTTAAGTAAATATTATATACGTTTTCATTATTTACTGATGTTTATTTCAATGTTTTATATGCTGTAGTGTGCTGTTTTACTGATGGATTTGCGCATTAAACATGTATTTGTATTTAAATAAGGTCTATATTTCTCCATCAGTCATCATGTGGTTGCAATAAACAAATATAATAAGTTAATTATTATTTATGTTATTTATATATTATTTATATAAATAATATATATTTACCAACCACGCACCTGGAAAAAAACTGCCACCGTCACAGCCCTAGGCATTCGTTATTGCAATAAATGTCTCATTTCAAAATGAATATAAATGTCTCATATAAAATTAAGATGTAGTCAGTGTAGTTTCGCTTTTACCTTGAAATTTAACGGTTACTTCTCAGAAATAAAATGATAAATATGAACCTTGATGATGTTTGCGGCCGACAAATGTGACTTCTGAAAGACGCAATCTTAGAAATGACACCGCTTCTGTGTACGCCTAGTGAATATGGACACAACCAGCATCTGCTTCACACAAGTGTATGCTAATTACTGGGCTAATTATAATGTAGCAACGTCCTAGACTTATCATTTGTCATTTCTTTGTTATTGCCGATCATCGTCTGGTAATGCCCGTTTTAATCGACGATTGGATATTTGCGAGACATCGCTGATATACGATAACATCGTCACATCGCCCAGCCCTAGTTTGTGTGTGTGTGTGTGTGTGTGTTAATGTGAGTTAATTGCTAATCCACAGACTTAACATCATGTAATGCTAATATTCCTTAACACAAGCAAGATGAAAAAAACATTTAACCTTCATCCAACAGCACTGACAAACATTCATTCACTGAGCTTTAAACGTCTTAACACAGCTCATTTCTTCATGTATGTGTGTGTGAACGTGAAAGTGCAGTGGGTGGGTGTAGGTTTACATGCGGTCAAACAAATGAGAACTCAAACCAGAGCAAAACATCTTCAAATTGAAGACAAAAATGTAACACCCACCGAATCTTCTCTCTGCTCTTCTGCTGAGGTTCATTTATCTACACAAGAGGAAACTGAGAGCTCAGGACTCACACAAACGCCTGCCTACACACACACACACACACATTTTATTCTTTTATTTGCATCCACAAGACAAGCAACAAAAAAAGGAATCCAAATACTTTGGGAAGTCAGTTTACAAGATGACAGTAACTCATGGCTAAAATACATTCACAACTGCCTATAGATTCATGACATTTACAATCAAGGATAGACAAAACATCTTGACTGAACAAAATGTTTTTTGGTTTCGCTTTTTGCAATCCGCTCAGTTGTAATCCTTTGGTCACATTCTTATGCACATGACCTAAACTTCCAAACACTAAAACAATTAACTTACAATGATAGTCAAGTTGATGAATAGCTTCAACCAAAAGCTGATATTTCAGTAGTTTGGAAAAATAACAAGTATCCAAATACAGATCAAAACAAATACAAATACAGATTTCGGGGCATCGCTTACAATTACAATGTCCGGATTATTTAGAATATTTCTGAAATAGTCACTATCAATTATATTATGATAAAACCAGTTCAAATTAACAGTAGTATGTTGGTAGATCTTACTGTCTTGATATAGTACTTCCAAGTCTTTTGCAATCAGGCGATCATGTCTAGCCAAATACAGTCCTTTGTAACAACAACATCCATTTAAGATGTGAGCAACAGTTTCCATTTCCTGTTGGCATAGTTGGAAGACATTGTAATCGTGCTTTGATCATAAAAATTAGAATACCCTCTGAAATCAAAGAATTTGTAATGGGATACTGAATACTGAATGATCAGCCGATTGCAGAAATGATAACTTTCCCTGTAGCCTCAAGCGCACGTGCACACACACACACACACACACACACACACACACACACACCATCTGATATTTGTGACTCTGGACGGACCTGTAGAAAGACCGCTGCCAACCGTTCTCTTATCTGCTTTATTAGCTCAAAGCTGAATTCGTTCACTTCAGCATCACACAAATCCACATCATCCTGCAGAAGAACCTTGCCATCTCTCTGAATGTTGTTTTAATGTGTTCTGTGCTACGGGCCGAGGGCTTTAATGTCCAGATGGATGTGAAACACAGCTCGTACATTCAGTGTTGCTGGAAGGACACTAACAGCTTCATTTGCATACTAATCTATGAGTGCAAATATTCAGGCTTGCTAATGAAATAACAGCCGGCTCTTCATTTACATCATCAAAGAATTATTGTGTCTGATAAACCTCAAGGGCAAAACCTGTACACAGCCCATGATAAACACATCTTAACATCATCACGTGTTCATAAAAACCACTTACAGTACTTACAAACTCCAACATCATACTGTAAACCAGTCTCATGTAAAGATATAACATGTGCTGTAATCATCTCCAAAACGAATGACGAGTCACGCTTGTGTCATTTACAGCAACAGACACAATTCACAGAAACATGAATTTCACTGGAGACATGAGACAATCAGCCTCACAAAATCAACTCTATTCAGTTCAGTTCTATTCTACTCTCTGTTATGATAAATGCTGCACTGAAAATCATTTCATTCTCACATCACATGACTTTTGTTTGGAAAAGTATTTATATTGTAAAATACATAATGTTATACATTTGTTTAGTGTCTTACAATCCCTCCAGTATTTGAGATATCACGATCCAAAACATTATCAGACAAATGTGACCCTGGATCACAAAACCAGTCTGAAGTAGCACCAGAACATCTGTAGTAATAGTCAAAAATACATTGTATGGGTCAAAATTATCAATTTTTCTTTTATGTCAAAAATGCTCAAGACATCAGGTAAAGTCCATGTTCAATGAAAATATTTTGTAAATTTCCTACAGTAAATATATCAAAACTTCATTTTTTGTTAGTGGATGCAGCAAAATTGCGAACAAAAATGCCCTGAAACACGTCTACAAACTTCACTTGCTGTTGCCGCTCTTTGAGAATTATCCACTCAAGTTTGGTATCTTTGTAAAGATTAGAATTTCATTCATGTTCACGTTCATCTGTTCTCCACAACATTATTACAGCGGTGAGACAAACCTGTTTCTTTCTAGCAGCGGCCTGCTACTGTGCCTTTGGTGAAGAACTTCTTGAAGTCCCCCCCCTTAGAATCCAGTGTTTTAAATTGTTATATCTCCAAACCATATATCAATAGAAATCATATTTATTCAGCTTTCAGATTATGTAAAAATCTCAATTTGACCTTTAAAGGGATCATGATTTACTTAAACCTGATCAATTTCATTGCTAAACACAAAGGAAGATATTTGAAAGAATGTCAGTAACCAAACAGATCTCATCCCTCATTGACTCTCATAGTATATATTTTTCCTTCTATGGCAGTAAATACTGGCAGTAAATACAATAAAAGTCCTGCTTCAGAGTTCATCATTAACCAGGTCTAAAACCTCAGCAGTGTGAAATATAGACAAGACACTATTACACATGAGAGGCCTTTGTCAGTTTGTGTTGATCTTTAGGTAAACTTAAGAGTATGAGGCAGATTCGTGTGTGACTTTGAGCATCAAAACAGAGAAGACAGAATGAAGACTAAAAAACAACATGTGAAATTATGCAGAAATAACACAGGTGATGGTAAACAACGCCGCTGGTCACTTCCAGTGTTGTGTTTGAAGCACTTGATAAAACACAACTCTCACTATTAACTGGCTGTGAAAGAGAGAAAACTACTTCTTTAAGGGCACAAAGTTATTTTCTGCTTGTAGAGCAAAATGTCAAAACCGTGCCCATTGTAAATGGATTTGCTACCAATTAAAAAAGTTGAAAGCATAACATGTCAAAATACCCCCATCAACCCCATGAATGTGCTCTCATAACAGAAAATTCAGCTGAATCAAAACACTTACACCACAACCGTTTACATATCAACTCAACACCAACATAAATCAATAACTAAACACAAGAATTATGTAAATATCCCACAAACCACAGCTGTCAGTCTGTCTGCAACACCTCTCAATCCTATTCCAACAATCAGAAAGACGTTAGTTGCAGTACACTGATGTCAGAAACCGGCTTAATTTCACAATAACAGATGAAAATATGACTTGATGTCGGGGTGAATAAGAGCTGCATGTGGAAAAATGTCTGAATGACACAAATAAGTCCACACATACTGTACTGCCTATAGTTATCTCAGCCATAGTTACTGACAACTTTTATGTAATGTCCTAAACTAGAACTAGTGAATTAAATATTTAATATCTAAAGCCCTATTCGGACGGTAATTGTTTCTCATAGGTACGTAAGATTTTTCATAGGTACGTAAATGGTGATTTTATTGCCATCCGAATCCAGAATGTCTGTGTTTTTCTCACACCACCCTCGGAAAAAACTCTGGCCGAATTACCTACCGTTTTTTGACAAACACCAAAGTCGTGTGGGAATTTAATTGCCGACCGAATCCACAACTCTGCGTTTATGAAGGGGAACAATGCGAAAGTCGTTTTGTAAATTCCTTAAAATATCAATTTGATCACTAAAAGCCACCGTACGGATGCTTTTCACGGTAATTTGATTTGTGGTACCGTTAACTCAAAGAATATTAATGCAAGTGTTTCTTCACGTGTTTCAGTGGCGCTACCTCGTCGCTATGTTGAGATACCATGTGACTGACCACGTGAGAAGCGCATTTCCGGGTTTGCGGAACTACAAACTCACACATCCACCGTAAATATATGTTAATCCAAACGCATGATTCTTATCACAGAGGAGCCTTGTAAATTTGTTTTTACAAAAGTCCCTATGAGAAACAATTACCGTCCGAATTGGGCTTAAAAGTAGGAAACATAACACATACATGTTTTTCTCAGCAACAATGCATTTTATCTAGACTTTATCCTGTTCGAAACCTGACTGGCTGGGGTTGTACTGTAGTTTGTTTATAAGTCTTGAAGATTAGTTTTTTTTTGCCGCAATTATCAATGTTAACGAATACACTGACAAATAAAGTAAATTGTTAAAACTTAAATTTTATACTGGGGCACGTGCTAGGGCTGTGAGTGACAGTGGCAGTTTTTTACCACCGCGGTGGTGCGGTGGTTGGGAAATATACATTATTTAGATAAATAACATAAATAATAAATAAATAAATTATTATATTTGTGTGTAGCAAACACATGACGAGTGAAGGAGAAATATAGGCCTAGACCTTATTTAAATACATTTTGAAATTAGCCTATTTTAAATAAATGAGGATCAAACATCCATCCGTGTTTAATGCGTGAATTCCTCAGTGAAACGACACACTACAGCATATAAAACATAAAACAAACAAGTAAATAATGAAAACTTAAATAATATCAGAAAGTTAAATATTAAATAAAAAAGCATGTGTTGCAGTGACTTTCTTTCGCGTTTTAACCCAAATCCATTTAAAACCAACTGTTTAAACCTACCTCAGATTGCCATTAAAAAGTTACTTTTTCCTACTCGTTGTTGGAAAACTAACATGTTGACATTGTCCAGATTAAGATGTGTACAGCTGCACGAAATGCGCATTCAGAAGAACTCAAAGCACAAATGATTCTCCTGCAACCTGCGCGCTCTGACACCAAGCAAGCGGGTGACAGTCGATTTTGATTTTATGTAACTGTTCATCCACAACAAGTTCCATTGCAGAACCCGCAGAAAAACCTTGGTTTTGCGTGTAGGCCCGCACTCGAACGCACCAACGGAACGGAATGGTAGGCTATGCCAATAATTTCTTGTGTTAATGTAAAATCTTTTAAATAAAACCATCCACAACTGTAAGGCTAAATACCAATCCTTATCGCAACATTGTCATTATTATTACACTTATATTTGTCACAGTGTGTAACGTGCACTACCGCCGGTGGCAGTTCACCACCGCCATGATATGTTACCACCGCGGTGGTGCGGTTGTCACGGCCACCGTCACAGCCCTAGCACGTGCCCTAGTAAAAGAGGTCTAGTGATGCCCCTGGTGTAAACGGATCGCTTCTTATACACAGACAGACACGACTCTGTCGTATTCACTGGAGGGGGGAGGAACTACAATCAACAAAGAACTGCCAAGGTGGGCTTTTGTGTTTAAAACACCTCGCCCGTCTGTCTGAACCATTCACATTTATTTACAGATCGATCGATTCAGATTCCTGCACATCACTTTTATCTCTCCTCACTCGTGATAGTGTAGGTTGCCATGTGGTCTAAAAAAACTAATTTTAAGAATTAATGACCCTGTAAAAAAGTAGGTGACTAAAATAAAGTTATTTGTGACCTCCGACAACAAAACCGGGTAAATTTTTCGAAATTTAGATTTTTACATCATCTGAAAGGTGAATAAATATGCTTTTTATTGCTATATGGTAAAGTTGTCCAAATTAAGTCATTAACATAGCATATTACTCACAAGAAAAGTTTTTATATATTTACGGTAGGAAATGTACAAAATATCTTCATGGAACACGATCTTTACTTAATATCCTAATGATTTTTGGGATAATAGAAAAATCTATCATTTGAATGTTCCCGTGCTCCCTATGACTGGTTTTGTGGTCCAGGGTCACATTTAAGTTGTAAAATGTGTCATTTCATCAGAGCAGAACCTCTTTGACTTGAAATTATTAAATCTTACAGAGTTACAGAGTCAAAAAAAAAAAAAAAGAATATCACAACAAGAAAAAAAAAACAAAAAATAGATTCATTTTGATACAATTCATATAAAGAAAGTGTCCAGGTAAATGGAATGAGATGCTCCTCACCGCTCAGTGTTTCAGACAAATCTCTTTAAACAAGTAAGCAGTTTTTTACTTTGCTCTTTTTCTTTATTTTCATTGTGAAGATGAAACAATGAAGAATTCCCTGAGAGGCGTTCCGCTGTCCCACTGCTCCCAATCCCATAACACATCACTCATAACACTATTGTGATCTTATATCAAAGGATTCCTTTATGTGCTCTTATTGGACCAGCTTTTATGATGTCACAAAGGACCTGAAGGCATTTGAATTACAGACATTTCTTTACACACACACACACACACACACACACACACACACAGGTCGTCCCGCCCTGCTAACAGAGAGAGAGAGAGAGAGAGAGAGAGAGAGAGAGAGAGAGAGAGAGAGAGAGAGAGAGAGAGAGCGCGCAGCTGAACACCATCACAGACTAGGAATTCTGGCCTACATCACTACCAGGGCTGGGCATAAAAAAAATCAATGAATCGTTTTTTTTTTAAATGCGGTCAATTTACCATAGATTCTCAAAAGCCATGAATAGATTTTTTTCTTTCATGTTTCTGCAAGTACTGAACATTCTTTAGCGTGATTGTTTTTGCTACTACTATCCACTAGATGTCACTTTTATTTTTACAACGGGTGGATGTTACAACAGGGAGCATTTCATTCATTCATTGCGGATGCGCGAGTGTGTCGTCAAATTCACCTTCACATAAAAAGCAGCGGTTCATATGATTGCAGCCTCTCTTTACAGGTAATTTTGTAAAATTTTGTTTCTTAAATGTAAAATAACCTGACCCTGTTTGATCAAGGTATGTGACTGCTCTGCTTCAATATACCCACGTGTACCCAAAAATAAAGTTTCATATTTATTATTTCTTTTTTAATTCACCATTTACTGTAAAAAAAAATACTGGCAGAAAATTACCAGTACATTTTCCCTTTATTTTATTGGACACTTCACCTCCCCAAGCTACCTTGAAGGATCTATCTGTGAGATAGGATTTAAGTGAAGTTCCAGTGATGCCCAGTGAAGAGAGGGCAGACAGAAGAATGTGATGGTTAACCGTGTCGAAGGCTGCAGAAAGGTCTAAGAGAATGAGAACAGATGATTTGGACTCAGCTCTTGCGCTCCTTAGGGCTTCTGTAACTGTTAGTAGGGCAGTTTCAGTTGAGTGACCGCTCTTAAAGCCTGACTGGTTGGTGTCCAACCTGTTGGGGTGAGAGAGGAAGGTAGACACCTGATTGAAAACAACCCGTTCAAGTGCTTTTGCTATGAACGGAAGGAGAGAAATGGGTCTATAGTTCTCCAGTAGGGAAGTGTCATGTGTGGGTTTCTTAAGCAGCGGGGTTACCCGGGCCTGTTTGAATGCAGTGGGGAGAATCCCTGTATTAAGAGATGTGTTGATGATATGAGTGAGCGATGGTAGGAGTGTGGGTGAGATGGCTTGTAGTAGATGTGAGGGGATGGGGTCTAACGGGCAGGTGGTTGGGTGAGTAGAGAGAAGAAGTTTAAAGACATCAGCCTCTTTAAGAGGAGAGAAAGAGGAGAGAAGAAGGTCTGCTGAGTGTATGTGTGGTGTGAGATCCTGGATGTGTGGAGCTGAGAATTGTCTGCTGATAGACCTAGTTTTGTCTGTGAAGTAGCTGGCAAAGTCATTAGTCATTAAGGAGTTGGACGGAGGTGGTGGAGGGAGACAGAGGAGAGTTTTAAAAGTTTTGAAAAGCTTGTGCGTCTGAGGCGCTGCTAATTTTGTCATGGAAGAATGCAGATTTAGCAGTGTGGATGTCTGCAGAAAAGATTGAGAGCGAAGCCTGATGCTTACAGAGGTCAGCAAGGTCTTTAGTTCTGCGCCATTTCCTTTCAGTCGCTCTAAGTTTAGCCCGGTGTTCCCGGAGGGTATCGGACAACCAGGGACTGGAAGGAGTAGCACGTGCCTGGAGGAAAGAGGACAGATAGTGTCTAGACACGAGGTTAGTGTTGTGAGAAGTGTGTCTGTGGCAGAATTAACATCAAGTGATGCAAAGTGTGTGAAGGATGGAAGGGAGGTTTCTATCACAGATGAAAGATGGGCAGGAGAAAGGGAGCGCAGATTCCGCCTAAATGAGACTGGCAGAGGAGTTGGTGAGTTAAGGGAATGCAGTATTAAATTAAAAGTGATGAAAAAGTGATCAGAGACATGCAGAGGTGTAACCAAGGTGTTCTCTGTATCACATCTGCGTGTGGATGAGATCGAGTTGGTTACCTGACTTATGTGTACCTGTGGTGGGGACAAGTTGGAGATTGAAGGAGGTAAGCAGAGAGTGGAAGTTTGACGCATAAGGCTTCTCCAGGTGGATGTTGAAATCCCCAAAGACAAGAAGCGGCGAGTCGTCCTCAGGGAAAGACGAGAGAAAAGGCGAAAAGAATAGAGAGAAAAATAGTAAAGTAAAGATTTTTTTAGAAAAGATACTACTGTGCATTGCCGGTGTCGTTGCTCGGTTGAGTCGCGCAGGACGAGTCGAATGGTCTTTACCTCATTGGTCTTCAAGCGAGGAGGGCTAAACGCTTCAGCTGACGCGGCCTCTATCTGTATTAAATAGGTTGCTAATCACGTCATGAGTGGGAACAGGTGTCCGTGCGTTTCAAATTAGCAAGACAAAGCCTAAATTAACACGCAATGGCTCTAATGCGGCACTCTTCTGGATTTAAGTGCTAATTTATCCAAAGGTGAAAAACTTTCCTGTAATCTAAATTCAACTAGCAGTAAACAACACTCCAAAGCACCATAGACTTATAAGGAAGATAAATTCAAAAAAGAAATAATTCTCACTACTTAGCAAATATTTCACCTAAGCATCATACAACAGAAACATATAATATACACCGAACACTTGCGCATGTGCTCTTACCGTGACTACAGACTACTGAGTTCTCCTGTAAGTAACAGGTGATTTACCGGTACGCTGGCATGGGGCATTGTGCGGGTGTTGGGTCTCCTGCGGTCTGTTCATGGCATTACCCCGCTGAACTCATAGATTTACTCTCTCTCCGATGTAGGACGTTTTATTTCTTTATTTTGTTTGAGTTTGGACTTTGTGTGGTGCCGTGGTAAACACGGCCCCTTTTTACCTTTTAACAAAAACTTGAACTAGGAGGAACTGAGGCTGCTGCCTGCTCTGAAGATAAAGGACAGTGCTCGCCCTGAAAGCCTGATCGCCAGAGCCAGGTAAGCGGGTTCTCTTAGTTGGCTTCCCCCTTAGTGGCGAACAACATTACGTACACAGCTTACATGGGTCAAGTTCACATCAACTACACACACCGTAGGGTAAGTTATACGCAGGGTCTGTAATGCTAGCTATTATATTATACCCTAGACTGATTAGTTGTTTGATATATGACGTTAGAGTAGCATTTTGGGTATTCCTGCTCGTGTTGTTGTTGTGGGGCGCTGGGCAGGGAAGGCTTAAAGGCGTGTAACACCACCATCAGAGTCTCTGTACCACAGTGGAGACCCTAAACACCAGAACAGGACTACAGCCGGACTTCACCGACACACAAGGGAGTAAATATATCAACAGCAAACTGACCTGTATTAATAACACATTCTCTGAAATCAACAGAAATAATCATGACCACACTGTTTAATATTTACATCAATGAACTGGCAACCATTCTAGATGGATCTGAAGCCCCCGGTCTCACTCTACATGACTCACAAATCAAATGTCTTCTGTCTTCCTATAGAGATCCCAATTATAATTTGGCTGAAAATATTAGATTCAGATATAGAACTCTGCAAAAAATATCTTACAAGTGCTCCAGCACACAACAAACAATGCATGCAGGGCAGAATTAGGCAAATATCCATTAATCCTAAAGATAGAAAAACGAGCGATGAAATTCTGGAAACATGTAAAACACAGCGACTCTCAGTCATATCATTATAAAGCCCTGAAATACCAAGAGATGAGCAAAGAAATGAATCCAGAGCTTCAGTCCTGATGTTTCAGTCCTAACATCCACTGATGCTCTCAACCACAACAATACTGACAAAATCACACTCAACCAAATTACAACACAAATGAAACAAAACTATATCAGTCATTGGAAAACTCAAACAAAAGAACAGAGTAAAATGCAATGTTATCTGTCCCTAAAGAAAGAATCCAGTATGGCAGACTATCTGCACACAGTAACAGATCAAAAACTAAGAGCCACGTTGACCAGATACAGACTCAGTGGACATAAACTCACTATAGAGACGGGCAGACACAGACAAACATGGCTTCCACAGGACCAGAGACTGTGTCCACACTGTCATCTCAACAAAATAGAGACAGAGCTCCACTTCCTAATGGAATGTACGAAATACACGGATATACGGACAATGTTTTATGGAAAAATCAAATCCATACACGAGACGTTTGAAAGTCTGACAAACGATAAGAACATTTACATTTATGCATTTGGCAGACGCTTTTATCTAAAGTGACTTACATTGCATTATACATTATACACTTGTTTCTGAGTATGTGCAATCCCTGGGATTTAACCCGTGACCTTGGTGTTGTTAGTGCCATGTTCTAATCACTGAGACACATGAGAAACTGCCGTATCTGTTAGGAGAACACAAGGACTGCTGTGAGTTAGCTGCAAAATATGTGTCTGCCTGCACTCTTAAAAATAAAGATGATTGAAAGGTTCTTTAAAGAGTACATACCACGAGATCATCAAAATTACATTTCATACAGCTAAACCATTTACATTTACATTTACATTTATGCATTTGGCAGACGCTTTTATCCAAAGCGACTTACATTACATTGTACTATACATTTGTACATTTTGTATAGTAAGCAAGTGGAGGTTAGGTGTCTTGCTCAAGGGCACCTCAGCTGTTACCCACCAGCACTGAGAATCGAACCAGCAACCTTCTGGTCATGAGTCCAACTCTCTAACCACTGGGCCACGACTGCCCACGCAGTCTGACCAATCACATCAGACTAGACCATCTGACCGATCACATCAGACTAGACCATCTGACCGATCACATCAGACTAGACCATCTGACCGATCACAGCAGATTAGGCCATCTGACCGATCACAGCAGACTAGACCATCTGACCGATCACATCAGACTAGACCATCTGACCGATCACAATGTTCATTACAATTGTCATGAAGTGCTTTGAGCGGCTGGTCCTGGCACACCTGAAGGACTTTCTACCATCCACATTGGACCCACACCAGTTTGCCTACCGCAGCAATAGGAGCACAGAAGATGCAGTTTCCATGGCACTGCACTCTGTGCTCACACATCTGGACAATAAGAACACTTATGCACGTATGTTGTTTGTTGACTTCAGCTCAGCATTCAACACTATCATCCCATCCAAGTTAATATCCAAACTTGAAGACCTGGGCATTGACACCTCCCTATGCAATTGGATTATGGACTTTCTGACCAACAGACCACAGCAGGTGAGATCAGGCTCTATCTGCTCCACCACTATCACACTCAACACTGGTGTACCACAGGGCTGTGTGCTAAGCCCCTTCCTCTACTCCCTCTTCACCTCCGACTGCAAGCCTGTGAACGGATCTAACTCCATCATCAAGGTTGCGGACAACACTACAGTGATTGGTCTCATCAGCAACAACGATGAGACGGCCTACAGGGTGGAGATCCAGCACCTAGCCACATGGTGCAACAGCAATAACCTGCTCCTTAACACCTCCAAGACAAAGGAGCTCATTGTGGACTTCAGGAAAGAGTCAAGAGGCACACATGACACCATCCACATCAATGGGATGGCTGTTGAACGTGTCTCCAGTTTCAAGTTCCTGGGGATCCACATCTCGGAAGACCTGTCCTGGACTACCAACACCTCCAGCCTGGTCAAGAAGGCTCACCAGCGCCTCTTCTTCCTGAGGACACTAAAGAAGAATCGGCTGTCCTCGGCTATCCTGGTGAACTTCTATCGCTGTGCAATAGAAAGCATCCTGACCAACTGTGTCACAGTCTGGCATGGGAGCTGCTCTGTTGCAGAGCGCAAGGCACTGCAGCGGGTGTTGAAAACCGCCCAGCGCATCACAGGGACTCCACTTCCATCCATGGAGGACATCCAGAGGAAACGCTGTCTGCGTCGAGCTCGCAGCATTTTTAAGGACTCCTCTCATCCCGCTCACAGACTGTTTTCTCTCCTGCCCTCCGGCAGGCGTTTCAGGTGCCTCCGGACAAGGACTAGCAGACTAAAGAACAGCTTTTTTCCCAGAGCTGTCTCTTTATTGAACTCTGCCCCTCACTGATCCCACTGCCCCTCATATACTACTACACTCTTCTCTCCCCCCCATTGCACACCTGACTTCACTTGTTATTTGCACTAATGGACTGTCTATACATAACATTTATGTTCATTTGCACTACCAGACTGCTCATTTGCACTGCCAACTGTTCATTTACAGTACCGACTGTTTACTATGCATCTTGCACTCCTACACTTTAACTAAATATGCAATAACTTCTTCCACTGCACTGTTACTTAGATAGCTTCTGTCCATAATTTATTTGCACTACTCTATATTCATCGCACTGCTGCTCACCATAGCCTAACTGTATTATATACATCCACCTGTAATATATCCATCTGTGTTATAGTAATAGACATCTGTATATTATGATCATAGTACATATCCATCTGTAAATCTCTGTTTATAGTAATAGACATCTGTATATTATGTTCATAGTATATATCCATCTGTTAATTTCTGTCTATAGTTAGAGACATCTGTAAATCATGGTCATAGTACATTTCCATCTGTAAATTACTTCTGTAATATTTATTTATGTAATTTATGCAACCACTGTATATCCTGCACTTGCTGCTATTGCACTTCTGGTTAGACCTAAACTGCATTTCGTTGCCTTGTACTTGTACATGTGTAATGACAATAAAGTTGAATCTAATCTGAATCTAATCTAATCTGACCGATCACAGCAGACTAGACCATCTGACCGATCACAGCAGACTAGACCATCTGACCGATCACAGCAGATTAGACCATCTGACCGATCACATCAGACTAGACCATCTGACCGATCACATCAGACTAGACCATCTGACCGATCACAGCAGACTAGACCATCTGACCGATCACAGCAGATTAGACCATCTGACCGATCACATCAGACTAGACCATCTGACCGATCACATCAGACTAGACCATCTGACCGATCACATCAGACTAGACCATCTGACCGATCACATCAGACTAGACCATCTGACCGATCACATCAGACTAGACCATCTGACCGATCACATCAGACTAGACCATCTGACCGATCACATCAGACTAGACCATCTGACCGATCACATCAGACTAGACCATCTGACCGATCACAGCAGACTAGACCATCTGACCGATCACAGCAGACTAGACCATCTGACCGATCACAGCAGACTAGACCATCTGACCGATCACATCAGACTAGACCATCTGACCGATCACATCAGACTAGACCATCTGACCGATCACATCAGACTAGACCATCTGACCGATCACATCAGACTAGACCATCTGACCAATTACAGCAGACTAGACCATCTGACCAATTACAGCAGACTAGACCATCTGACCGATCACATCAGACTACGCTAGCGGAAAGGCGTAGATTAGACAGATGAATCACGGAACGATTCACTTGAGAGTCAATCAAAAAGTAAAGTAATAATAACTGATTATTATTATGAAATAATAGTGTTTTTACACTATGTATGTAGATAAACCTGTTGTCGGACACTCAATAAACCAAAGTAGGCCCTTAAAAATCACAAGCTATTTACTCTTTAAAGAACCATCTCTTTCTTACTTTTTTATAATCTGAAGAAACTTTTTTCACCACAAAGAACCTTTTGTGAAACAGAAAGGTTCTTTAGATGTTAAAGGTTCTTTATGGAATTCTATGGTATCGAAGAACCTTTTAAAAACGCTTTTTTAAGAGTGTGTCATAACAAAAGAGAAATGACTGAATCTGCCCTGACCTGATGTTTCCAATACAGTATATGTACTGTACATATATTATATTACTTTATTGAATGTATATTTTGCTTTTGTAAATCTTTGTTTAAACAGTACTTTATTACTGTTTTTATCTCATATATATTTCTATATATGACTAATTTACTTTAAGTTTGCACTACATACAGCATACATTTTCTGAGAGAGAGAGAGAAAGAGAGAGAGGGAGAGAAAGAGAGAGAGAGGGCAGTGACGGCTGGTTTAGTGATGAGACATCTCCTCTGTAGTTTAACCTGTCCTCTCGCTTTCCTTCCGCACCATTTTACAGCCGCTCAGAACAAAAGACGCCAGCCGACAGCATATAATTACCCACAGACCTGCAGCACTCTTTCTTTTATGTGCCACAATCTCTCTCTCTTCTAGAATAAAACACTACGCTGTGACTTTACACACGCTTATCTGACACTTAAAAACACAATATTTTCTCTTTTCAATACCGCAAAGGCAAAATTTTCTTCTGGTGGACGGCATGAAATGTCAGGATATGAATAAAAATGATGTTTCCCGCTCAGGAGAAGAAAGCATTTTCACAGGTAATCATGTAAGCGGAAACGCTGATGTACGCCTGAGAAAGAGCACAGAGTTTACCTGCGACTGATGCACAAAATCATTCATAAACTCAACACATGTGAAAGGACACAGCTAACAATAATAATGACCTGTGTTGTGTGGTGTGTTGTGTGTGTGTGTGTGTGTGTGTGTGTGTGTGTGTGTGGGGGGGGGGGGGTTCAGGGAAGCTCCAAACAATCAAGGATCTACACACACCTGATTGAACGTGTTTTGAGTTTTGGAGTTTGGCTTAAGCGCCAGTGAGATGAGAGTGAAACAGGAATGTCTCATACGGGTCTGGGTGAATTCATGTGCATTGTGCCTTTATGATGAGAACAGAGCAGCATATCAACACACAAACCCTGCATCTCACAGCTCTGACACACACTTTTCTTCACTCAAGCTTTCAGCAACAGCACTGAAGTTCATGACACACAGAATGAAGATATTCTCTAGAAATGATGTTTGGGTTGAGCAGATGCAGCACCAGATCTAATCATTTGGTTCTGATGAGCGGTTTACAATCACCAAGCCAAACAAAAACACAACTTCATTCTGTTCTCATCACTTACAGGCCGTTAACATTTTGCGTCTAAAACCGTGTGGAAAATGCCAGCCGCACTGTTTTCTCCTTCTCTCCCCCAAGCACCTCGAGTTTGTGCTCTCCTGGCGTCTGTTGTTGCTAAGCAACCATTGGCCACTCTTGCCGGTATTAACAAAGGATATATGGATTATATGCACTGAAAATACTCTGCTACTAGATTTATTAATGATGTGATCATCTGTGTCTCCATCCTCACTGAGCTTGTCTATATTGGTCCACAATAGGTGAAAGCTGGTTCTTGTTACATGACCTTAAGTGCGTGTGCAGCATTCGGAAAAGTTGAAATATTTTCATCTCGATGCAGCGCCACGCAAATTGTTGTTTTTCTGCACAGTGTTGTGGACTTAGGGTGTATATAGCGATGCACCAATCCGATATTCTGGATTGGAATCTGGGCCGATACGGGACTTTTCCGCTGGCTCAGGTATCGAACTGACAGGTTCAATTCATATCTGATCCGTTACGTTACCCGTGGATGTTGCACTTAAGCTTTAAAAAGGACTAACTATCAGGAAACCACCGTAAATGTTTTCAAGCACTTTATTCAAAGTCATGTCATTCGACAGCATTATGCGAGGAAACAAAACAATAATTAAGAAACTCTGACCTCCACTGGTGCTGTTCCAATGAAACGTTCCAATGTTTTCATTATTTTTCATAATCACAAGATAATAGTCTATGGTTTTGTTAAAAAGGTATTTTGCTAAAAATGCTACTCGCTGAGTGTCATCAGTTCAAAGCACTGGAGGCGGTCTGAATGTTGTGCGTTATTCATTCACAATAACTTTCATTAAACCTCTGACTAGTGATGCAGCGATTACCAAATTTCACTATTAACCGCGCTTAAAAACGTCACGGTTAATTAATCGTTAAGGCTCCATTACACCGAGTATTTCTGTTGCACGGAACGGACTGTAGCAACTAGCGTAAAACGAAAAAAGTTACACAAGCGGTGCACCAGCTTAAAGAGCCGTACGTGTTTATCAGAGACACGGAGGCGGCTACGACACACTTTTAACTATGACAAAGAGACCAAACAGCAAATCTTATATGTACATGAACAATTAAGGATATAGTGGTGACAGTTAGGCTTTCAGTGCAACATAAACAAACAAAGCTGCATTTAAGTTAGCGGAGTCGCGCGTCGGATGAGCGCCGCAGACAGCGCACAGGACGCGCACATTCTGTATGCACAAGCTCAAATTCAAAGTCTACTCCTGATGCAAGCTGGACCAATGTAACTTATTATTATGTTATTTCTATTAAACAATAACTGGGCTTTGAACGTTATTTAGCGATTAGGTCTATTATTGTTTGCTATGAACGAAAATTGCAGGGAAACAAAATGCATGTGATCCACACGCAGTAGCTCTTAAAGGGACAGCAGCATAATAAACATAGACTATATGTTTTAATGCTCATCAAACAACAAAAAACGAAGACACAAAATAAAAACACTTTCACTGCTGATGACTGATTAAATTTGATATCTTTAAGGCTTTTATCCATATTTAATTTATACTGTAAAGACTATGAAGTGTTTGTTATTTTACATTTGATTACTTTATTCAGTTTCCTTACCTGATAATCACAGACCAACCTAAAACATCTGAAAAGCACTGTTTATATCATTTGTGTGTTTGCTTTATTACAAATATAAAATACATAAAAGTTCTGTTAGTTAATTTTTATTGTATTATAACCTTATTTATTTAGATTACATGGGTAAAAAACAAACTACTAACAAGACAATATTATTTATTTATACATTGTTTGTGGTAGGGCAAGTAAAAAAATTTGGCAGGGCCGTAAAAATGTTGAAATCAATGAATGCATAATAATCGTCATAATCGTGCAATCATGATTATTTCTCAGACTATAATCGTGCCAACAAAATCTATAATCGTTGCATCTCTACCTCTGACTAAACTGTAAACTGTTGTAAACTGTCCTCTTTGTGTTATAACTGTTATGAACTTGGGGAGCAAATATCCCCGCGACTTCTGAAGGAGAAGTGCTTTAAGCACATCATTATGTGTCCGCCATGCGCAAAACTGTAAATAACGTCGAAGCGCACGCATTAAGCGCTTTAATGCCACTCTGCAATTGACACTTTATGCTGTGATAGTTTTGTGCAATAAACAGAGATAGTAGTATTTTTACTTTTAAGTATCTATACTTTATGAGACTGTTTTTACTTTGTAAAAACTGATCTCAATACATTGTAAAGCATATATCATAGAGTACATTTCATAAATACATTTTTGTATGTTTATTACCTTTAATACAGTACACTTAAGTACATAAAAAATCCAGTACATTTTTACTTTTAAAAGGAAGTGGTACATTTTAACATACTCAAGGATTAAAAGGTTAAAAAAAAAAACATTTATTTATGAAATGTAGTGAAGTAATTGTGACATCACATATAAATCCACAGCTGTCGTCTGACTCCAGTTCTGACCCACAACAACCAGAAAACAGAAAACACCAACCCAGTCCTATTGTCTCAAAATCATTCCAGGGTAAAAAGAACATTTCTGTAATTTCACTGAAGATGATCAAAGATTACTTTCTTTAGTCACAACATCATTCCCAAAGTTACAATGTGTAAAAAATGTTTATAGAAAATTAGAAAGTGACACTAAACGTTAAAAAAATCTGAAAAAGATTCAGTTTACCCTTAAATAACACTCAGACAAAAATAAAACAGAATACAGACTGACGTGCCACAACCTGCACACAATCTCTCTCTCTCTCTCTCTCTCTCTCTCTCTCTCACACACACACACGTGCACACACACACACACACACACACACACACACAGACAGTGAAAGGTGTTTAATAACACTGATGTGAGTGTTTTGTCGAGGCCAAATCTCCAGATTTTGTGGTCAGCAGAGTTTTACTGTCCACATCTGCAGGAGGTGATAAGCCATAAAAATGTCCCACATTTGGCAGAAGACTCATGCTCACACACACACACACACACACACACACACACACACAAAAGAAAGTAAAGCCTATAGAGAAGAGTGTGTGAGCTGAAGAGAGAGAGATGATGGGGTCTTTCTCACATTAACTCATGTGACAGGACACATTACAACACAATAATTATAATGTGAAAATGAAAATAAACATAAACATGTGAGCTGGGGCCTCAGTTTTTTTTTTTAATATTTTTTTTTAATCATTTATTCATCCTCATGTCACATCAACCCTGTATGACTCTCATTCTTCTGCCCAACACAAAGAGAAGATATTCTGAAGAGTTTTGAAGTATCTCTACAGGTGTGTACACAGTCAAGAGTGTTGGTGTTTACTTTTGTTTGTTTCTTTTATTAATCCTAATACGTTCCTGAAAAATTGTAAATGCAACATTTATACATCAGAGCCAAGGACAAAAAACATATAACTTTTAATTGATAACGTGTGTGTGCGTAGACACACACACACACACACACACACACACACACAAACACTTTGTGTGGATCAGAGAGTGCAGAGCAGATGCCAGTGAATCGGCCTAGTCATTAAGCCAGGCTTTAGGGTCCAGACTAGAGCTGGATTTCAGAGGAACTGCCAACACCCTCTCTCTCTCTCTCTCTCTCTCTCTCTCTCTCTCTCTCTCTCTCTCTCTCTCTCTCTCTCTCTCTCTCTCTCTCTCTCTCTCTCTCTCTCTCTCTCTCTCTCTCTCTCACACACACACACACACTGAGGTTAGCTGATAACAGAGCTGAATGGCACTGGGGTCCAGGTGGGATCTGCCGGTGTTTTTCTGTGTTTGTGGATAAGTGAGACTTAGGGTTGTGTTTCATTTTGAGATAAACACAATATCAGTAAATAAATAAAAGCTATCTGTAAACTTCACCACACTTCATTCAATCACAATCTGAAGTATTCATTGATTCTTTAATGAACTGATAAACAAATGCAGGTGGAAGAATAGCTGTATTAAACATATTTTACCAATTTCTTTTGTAATTAACAGTTTGAGTTTCACACATTACATTCTTTTTTTCTAGAAGAACACAACTGTGTTTTATATGAGGCATGAGCTGTCAGGACTGTACTAAAGAGTTTTAAAGGTTTTTCACAAGTATAAAACATCTGTTATATTAGAAAAAAATATACACAAAAGAAATATTTCTGTGTAGTTTATCACATAAATAGGCAGGTAACTGATGAAGGACATTAATGTTACAGTTGGGTAAATTAGGGCCATATAATTTAAAGTTCTGTGTTTTCCATTCTTTTACTATACAATAATTATATATTTGTTCACATACTGTAGTATACTATTATATGATTTACTATGGTAAAATGCACCGATGTATCGTTTACTTTGAAACTGACAAAATTACGTCAAAATTCTCATATTAGCAAGTATCCTTGTAAAAGTAAGTGTTTTTATGAACATAAACAGTTGTGAAACGCATGTGCAGGTGTCCCAGTTTAGAGCCATATATCCATATACTCACTGTTAAAGGGGCAGCAGCATAATAAAGCGTTCTTGTTTATAATGTTCATCAAACAACAAAAGACAGGCCCAAAACACTCACTTATAATAAAGGAATTGTGTTCTCCTCATACGAGTTGTTCACAACAGATAAAGGAAAAAAGTAGCATACAATAATTGTAGTTTGTTAAAGAATATAGTAAAATATGGAATATTCATATATATAAATATAGTTGAAGTGTTGAAAGAGAGTTTGTGTATTATCAATAATGATTTGTATTAATTTGTAATTATTTTATTTATGTATTAAACACGTTTGGATGTAATTTTAGTGTTTCTTTTTTCTTGTCTCACCCCCCGACTCTGGTGCTACCAAATTTAGGGCTGGTGCTACCAGTGCCACCTCTCTGAAATGTGAGTCTAGAGCCCTGGTTGTATGTCTTTTGTATGTCTTTTAAATAATCCAACGTTTTGCTATGGGCAAAATAAGTAAATGCTTGATAAAACAAGATACAATCTGTACAAAGTACAGTTTGTCAGACATGCGTTGGGAAAGCTCTGCCGTAAATCACGTGGGTGATACCAATATCGGTATCGGACGATAGTTCTTTGTTAAAATCGGTATCGGCCCCCAAAAAATCCTATCAGTGCATCCCTAGTAAAAATTCCTCCATTTGCAGATACAATAGTGTTTTTGAACCTTACTATAGTAAATATTAGTTTAGTGAATATACGTATACTCTGGGTGATTCTCACGAAATCTTGCCTTCAAGATGTCAAACGTGATTTTCTTAAAAACACTTGTATTAACAAATTTCCTTTATATTCATTTAAGACAAGGTATGATATGTTTAAAGGCATTAATTTATCAACTTTTACTGTCAGTTTAACACAATTAAAAAAAAGATTTTTTTTTTAAACCTTAAAAATTCTCATTACCGTACCCATTTAAAACTGTTAATCTGTTTTGCTAAAAACAAGTGAAGCCATGATGGTTTTTATTAATCATACATAATCATACTTTCCTCCAATATTTCTTCATTTTTATTATACTTGAATATTCTGTCAATGATTTTTTTGGTCATTTTTTGTAATTTGAGAACGTCTAGTAGAACATCCAATTGTTTTTTTCAGATAGTTTATCAATTTACTACTAGAATGCTACGATTTACTATAGTAAATATTATAATACAATACAGTGTTTTAATCTTGATGTTCAAGTTAAATGCACATGAAATAAACTCTCAAACATTAGTACAAGTCATTGATGTGGAGTGATGAGTTTTTGCTCAGAGTCTGCATTTAAAGTCACACCAAATGTGTCCAGCTGGGTTCAGGACTTGGTTTTATGTAGACCAGTCAAGTTCTTCCACACTGACTGAATCAAGGATTTCTTTCTAGGGATGTAAAGATTCACCGTGAGCCAGAAGATGTTTACATACACTAAAAGCACAACAAATATGATGCAGCCATAGGCGTAATTTGCAGGTGTCACTTTTTGGAAGAAATTAAGAAATGCTTGCGGAAGATGTGTATTGTTTAGTGGCCATTAACATCTAAAACTCGTGGAAACGCAGGATGCGCCGCTTTCTCACAATCTCCCGTTGCTTGCACTCGTAAGTTATTTGTGGAAGACAGAGAGCTGCAAAGTCCAGTTTGAAATGTGTGCATGTCCCCACCACTTTTCAAAACAAAGAAAAAAACTCTCTTATTCTAGGTTTGTTTTCCACTGGATGCAGCATGTAAACCGTCACCACAATGAAAAGCTCCAGTCGCAAAAAGCATACAGAATTTCAGCTAACGTTACTGGTGAAGACACTGGAACCCAGATACACATTTCCATCATGCCCCTACTTTAGCCAAACTGTCATGCCAACGTTTTACAGAGAAACAAACTTCAAGGTGGTTGAGACACTCAGAAAGGCAGAAAGCTAGGAAAAGCACAAATTATTTGTTTATATTAAAGAGACATCTTTTATTTGTGCTTGGAAAAGCACAGTCTTTGTTTATAAAAAAAGACAGGAGGAGACTTCTTTTAAATTGTATTATTCATTTTTTTTTTTAAATGTGCACTATTTTTTATTTGAGAAATAATAAAGGGCACTTGTTCATTTCTAATTTGTCAACTCATTTAGTTAAAAACGTATCGTGAATCGTGACCAATCGTATCGTGAGATCTATATCGTGAATCGCATTACATCGTGAGTTGAATGAATCGTTACATCCCTATTTCTTTCTGAATCTTGTCTCATACACAGGGACATTGTCATGATGGGATAGAAAAGGGCTCTTCTCTTCCCAAACTGTTGCTATTAAACTAGAAGCACACAGTTTCATAGAATATCATGATATGCTGCAGCATTAAGATTTATACTAAACTCATCAAACCTGTTTATTAGATAGAGTGACCCAATACTTTTGCCAATATAGTGTATGTCGTATATGCACTATACAGCCCTGGCTGGCTGTATTATAAGAGTGAAAATCTTCACAGCTCAAGAGATAAAATCATCTACTCTAATGTACTCAAACAACTAAGCTCTTCCTTGACAGTATGTTTCTCTCATTCGATTCTACGCCACCATCACTATTAAAATAAAAAACAATTAATGAAACTGATTCCTCTAACATATAAATATACTGAGAGAATGTCCTGTGAGAGAGAGAGAGATGAGGCTGGGCTGTAAATCTGTTCAGTCATTGCTCAAATGCAGTTAAAGGAGTGTGTGTTCAGCTTTAAAAGTGAACAGCAGATGAAATGATGGCTGTCTGGGAGTTTGAGAAACTTTACAACAGCATTAAACCAGCACAGAGTCATTGACTTTACACACTGAGGAGGAGCGGAGCGCCGACACAAACAGCCCACGGCCACATCACTCACTGCTCGCTGGTGTGTGTGTGTGTGTGTGTAACCAGAGAGCTGCAGAGTTCAGTGGAACCAGTCTGACAGGCTCTGTGTGTGTGTGTGTGTGTGTGTGTGTGTGTGTGTGTGTGTGTGTGTGTGTGTGCGCGCGTGCGTGCGCAGGTAAGAGTCATTGAATAGCTCTACACACATTCCATGCTCTTGTTGGAGTGTTCTTCAGTCACATAATAATTAACCAACACTACAGAGCACTGATCCCAGAGCAGTGTAAGTGAAGAAATCTCACTTCACACTACATGCTCGGGCGTAAAATTGCATATGGGTAGTTGACAAAGAAACCATACATGTGCCCTTTGGTGTGACACCAATGTAGAAGACAAACTCTTAAAAATATATTACATATGAATATTTGTATTTATAATATAAAATTACAATAAAGAGAAGTCTCTCTTATTCTAGGTTTGTTTTCTATTTTTTTGCAGTCACACCATAGGACACATTTATTTGTCAACTAACAACCCATATGCAGTTGATGTGCGTCACTTCTGAAGTGTTGACATCTAGCTCAAGTCCTTGTCATTGTATTGTTGTGTTGTTTTTTTATCAGTGTCGCTTGTGTTCTTGCTTTGTCTGGCAGCGCTGTCTCTCTGCATTCTGAAATTCTCCTGGCACGCTCAGTAACGTCTCCTGACCTTGAATAGAAGATATTAGCCACTGATGAGCAATGAAGATCAGGGCGATTAACATACAGGAGATAAAAATAATTTACAGTGTTTCTCTTCCACAGGCTCCATTCCATAAACACCATCACTAGAGTCTAACTGATCCAGAAACAGATCGTCTAGTCAGAGAAAAGTGATCAATGATGCTCTTACATCACAATGTTTAATAAAGTGTGTGTGGTTTGTGGAGGAAATCTGAAGAGCACACAAACGACTGCCATACAGCAGAGTGGTGTTGGTTTTGAGATTTCTCAAGACCACATGAACACAGCCTTGGTCTGAGCAAAACTCAAGTCTGGGTCAGCATCTGGTCTCGGTTTGGCTCTCAAATGAGACCACAGTCTGTTCTGTTTTGAGCTGCATGCTTCCGTACAAAACATTTCCATGTCTGACTCGTTGCCGAGTTCATTTCAGGTGATGTTCATGTACAGACACTACACCTGTCATCATATCAGTGTTTAAAGAGCATCTCACAGTCACACGGCTGCAGGTGGACAAGCCGTCGCTGTCCTCTCTTTCTCTCTCTTTCTCTTTCTTTCTCTCTCTCTCTCTCTCTCTCTTTTGCTGATCACTGCCTGAGGACACACTTACAGGTCTGTAGGACAGAGAACAGCCCACGGCCAAACACTTTCCCATCCTCCCACTAGCACACACAAATCACTCTTTTATAAATATAAATCCAGATAGTAGACATTGCTTCACTAAAGCACTCGATCGCCTCAGGAAACTCAAGTCACATGATATATGAAGCATCTGAATGTTCTCACTAATGGAACATTCCATTGAAAATCAGATGTGGAAACATGTCCAGCATCCGGCCCCACAGTCAAAAGATCTCACGTTTCAAAAAACCCCAGAAAACATTTGACTGTGTATGATTTTACACATTTGTCAACTCTTTTGAGTTCATTTTTACAATTGACATAAAATGTCTTTGTTGTTCTTAAAGGGATGGTTTACCCAAAACTGGACATTACTACACTGGTTCATAGAGTCCCAGAACTGTTACAAACATTCTGTACTCAAATCAGTGCTGGAAACATCCCATCATTCTCCTGACACAAAGAACAGCGTCAGCTTACATTAGTAACATGAAACTGGGCAAATACAGAGAGATACACACACAGAGACAGAAAGAGAGAGAGAGAGAGAGGGAGGGAGAGAGAGAGAGAGAGAGAGAGAGAGAGAGAGAGAGAGAGAGAGAGAGAGAGAGAGAGAGAGAGAGAGAGAGAGAGAGAGAGAGACACGGTCACAAACCACAGCTCATAAATTAATACTCATAAAAACCCCATGTACACAGACAGATTAGAAATTAAAAGGCAGCTCTTACACACGTCACATATAACTGCTTCTTCCCAACAGCACTGAAGAATCCCAACTGAGGTGTTGCAAAGGACAGGATGTTGTCCTCTGTTTCTTTCCACTTACCTATTCCTGCTGAAACCTCCAGATCTGGGAAGGATAATACTTCCTCCTCTCCAGTAACATCCAAGGACAATATATAGTTCTGTGGCAGTCGTTCCTTCACGTCGGACAGCAGTCTCTGAGCTACTCGTAATAATTTTATACCAAGCTTTTCAGCCAAATTCTCTGCAGACAACCAGCCTTCCTCAGAGGCTAGATGCCCCACCTTAGTGATGTTAGCGGAAATTAGAATATTTTTCAAAAAAAAGATTTGAGAATATCCAACTCAAGTGCTGGGTTAAAAAGCAATGGCTCTTCCTTTATCCACTGAGGATGAATGTCCTTTAAGTTCCGAGAAGTCTTAAAAAGTGTCCATTATTTTAACATTGACCTATGAATGATGTCAGCCCACTTAAGTCCAGTTTATCACCATTCTAATAAAAACAAATGATGATCAAGCCCCATCTTTCCCCCTCTTCTCAGAAGGGCACAGGCAACCTCAAACCAACTCACATCTTCCCCGTACAGGAGTCTTTAAGCTGTCTGGGTTCTAAAAGCTTTGATTCGTGACCTGATGTCAATGAGCCCCTGACCCCTCTCTTGCTTTGGGAGATAGAGGACTGAGGCTTTCAGCCAGTGTTGCCCCGACCAGAAGAAGTCTACCAACCGTTGCTGAATGTCTCTTACCATTTCTTCTGGGGGCTCCAACACCATCATTTTGTGCCACAAAGAAGAGGCGGCCAGATTATTACAGATCAGGATTCTTCCCCTGTAGGAAAGCTGGGGTAGCAGCCAGTGCCAGCGAGACAACTGAGCACACACTTTCTCCACAAGCCCCTCCCAGTTTTGCTTCTTGTACTCATCAGTTCCTAAAAACACACCTATAAGTATTTAAAACCTGCCCTTCCCCATTGCAACCCCTCGGGAAGCAAAGGACCTTTAATGTACTGTCCACACCACAATGCTTCACTCTTTGCCCAATTCACCTTTGCAGAGGAAGCTTTACCATACCATTCCAGGCTTTCTTCTATACAATTAATGTCTCCAGTGTCTCTGATTAAGACCGTAACATCATCTGCAGAAGCGGAAAGTTTAACAGACTGCTGGGGCATAAGTGTATTAATCTGTAAACCTGATAGCTCTCTTCTTAATTTACAAAGCAGGGGTTCAATGACAATGCTATACATTAGCCCAGAAAGAGCTCTGAACCTTTATAGGGACGCTAAGGTCGCCGGCAATCTTAATTAAACAAGTGGCTTCAGAATAAAGCATTTTGACCAGTGAGATACAATGATCTCCAAATCCGAAGGCTGTAAGAGTCTCAAAGAGATAGACATGATCTACCATATCAAAAGCCTTCTCCTGGTCCAGTGACAAGAACCCCACATTGCTGTTGTTAAATGACGCAAAATCAAAAAGAACTCTCATAAAATGCAAATTGTCTACAATAGATCTCCCTTTTATACAATATGACTGATCCTTGTGTATGATTTGTTGCATCACAGTATTAAATCGTTTGGCTAAGCATTTAGAGAGAATCTTATACTCTGAACATAAAATTGCCAAAGGCCTCCAGTTCTTAAACATGGTTAAATCCCCTTTTTTGGGAAGCAATGTTAACACTGCTCGCTGACAACTCTTGGGAAGACTTCCTTCGCTGATAGATTCTTAAAGTACATTAAAAAAGTCATTACCAATAACAGTCCATTACCAACAAGCTCCTATAATCTCTTTTTCAAAGTTTCTTTCTGTTCTACAGTTAAAGCAGGGAGATCTTGAAGGAATTGTTTTCTAAAATGTTCATTTGTGTTATCAGCAGTGTAAAGAGTAGAGTAAAAATCCACTGCCATTCTGCGCATCTGCACTTGGTCAGAAGTAGTATGCCCAGTATTGTCCTTTAGACAGTACATTTGTTTGTCCTGCGCAATTTTGCGTTCCAAGTTAAAGAAAAACGAGGTGGGTGCATCCATGTCTCTCACCGTCAAGAATCTGCTCCTTATAAGTGCACCTTTCACTTTTTTATTCAGAATAGAGTTCAAAGACAGTCTTTTTTCAGTCCACTTATCCTGTAATTCATTGGAATTAGTAACAGTCATGTTTCTCTCGATGGCATTAATTTCTTGTTCCAGTTTCTCTAATGCACTCCTTAAACACAAAGTAGAATATGAAGCATATTGTTGACAAAACATTTTTATATTTACTTTTCCCACTTCCCACCACTGAATTATATCATCAAAACTGGCTTTTTCACCTTTCCAATTTTCCCAAAATAACCTAAATTTTTCAATAAAAAAACTTATCTTCAAGGAGTTTCACATTAAAATGCCAATACAACTGTGTTTTTTGAGAGCGCACTAAAAATGTCACTCTGATGAATCCACTGGGCATGGTGTTCCGTTTAACCATCATATATAAGATTAGATAGATCGTCCAGACGATTTTTGGCATTTTTAAATGAATTTGCATCGGACGATTGTGCTGCTCATTTTTGCCGATCATAGATATTATGAAACGTAACGAAACAAATGAAAAAAACATTTTTTTTAAAAACAATGAGAAATCATGCCACAACTTACTTTAGTATACATTAGTATTTACTAAAGCTGACAAAGAAGAAAGTCTGCAAAATGACATTTTTTAATTAATCGGCATTGGCTGATTGTGCTGCACATTAGGCCAATATTTATTCAGGTGCATCTGCGAGCTGCTAAGCGTTGCTGTGAAACATGTGACGCTGCCTCTTGCAGAAAGCAGCTTTTGTTGACATTCCACCGGCATGATAAAAAAAATACAAAAATCCGCTGGCATGATCGCCCGCATGCTAACCTGGCAACGAGCCCAGCGGCAAAATTATTATAGTAGCCTGCGTTATATAGATAAACTCCGATGTTAACAATTCAGTTTCTGTATCGGAGAATTTCTCTCCGTCTGAGACTGCATGTGAGACCGAGCAGCTCACTCTGCAGCCGTTCCATGTTCACAAAGCTTCAGCTAACAATGACAGGGAAAAAACAGACCATTTCAAACGCGTAACTACATTGTAATCTACTAAAATTGATGCAGACCTGACTATAAGTGCAACAAGTCATTTGAATGTGAAAGTAGAAACGTGTGTAATTCAGACTTAAATGTGTTTGTGACGAAATCATCACTTGTGTCCACTGCACTCTTGGAAAACCTGACAAATTATCAGTTAGCTAACTTAAATGTGTATGTGATGAAATCATCACTTGTGTCCACTGCACTCTTGGAAAACCTGACAAATTATCAGTTAGCTAACTTAAATGTGTTTGTGACGAAATCATCACTTGTGTCCACTGCACTCTTGGGCTCGTTCACAGTCACACAGAACATGTTTCTGTTAGAAACACGAGACACGGGGAATGTTGAACTGATTTTAACTTGAGCGCTGCTTAGAACGCTTGTCATGCGTGAGACGCGGCAAAAGACGCAAGCGCAACAATCATACATTACCGTCTAGCGCGTGTTAGAAAAACAACAACAATGTACATTGGGATGGAAAAACACATTCAGTTTAACCGGTAATGAGCAGCAGGATGTGTGATATGAGTGAACTCTTTTATCCTTGTTATTACTTAGATTATGGCCATTTGACTTAAAGCAATATCTGTCAACAAACATAAACAAAACGCATGCTTCAGTTTGAGAAGGTGCTTAAAAGTTTTGAGCAGTGTATTATTAGGAATTAGGCTACTGTTATTAGTATTTATTGTTTGTACCCTGCAATAAACATTTGCTACTGTGTGTAACACTTCTTTAGTTTATTTTATTTATTATATTATTTTAAATGTATGTTTTTGTGCACTAAAACAGGTTTTGATAATTTTCTGTATTACTTCTTATTAATTAACTGTTAGATTTTATGAGATGAAAGAAAATCATATCAGTACAAAAAAATCGGCTGCCCTGATTTCTAAATATCGGCATCGGCCAGAGAAAAACCCATATTGGTCGACCTCTATATAAGATGTGTTGGATGTGTACTATCAGAGCTTTCTGACTTTCGTTCACATGAAAGGCAAATGTCTCACTCGACGACTCAGTCAGCATTTATGTGAAATAAGGCACCGAAACTTGTGATTTGATTCGGTCCAGGTACATACTAGATATATAGGTGCTGTTTCGGTACCCAACCCTAAATAGATGTTGAGATGTAAACATGAGGGATAAGTGGAATGTTCATGAGCTTTAACATGAAACAGCATCATATGAATCCTTCTGTCATAGCACAGTTTGAGCTGGACTTCAGGTTCAAGGTTTTCCAAATATCACAATAAACAATGTTTCATGAAGTAAAAGAAACTCCCATCGGCCTCTGAACTCCACTCAATGCCTCATTTGTTTTCTCTGAGAAACATTACAGTCATAAATCGCAGTATGCAGGAGGAAGGCCGTATGAGGGAAAAAAGCAGATATCTGAAGAAAATAAAGATGTTGAGAATGCTGACCAGGCTGAAGATGAAAAATCTAAAGCTTTACTCATGAAATTCATATTAGACGGAATTTGCAGCACTGCTAAACAATACAGTCTCTCTCTCTCTCTCTCTCTCTCTCTCTCTCTCTCTCTCTCTCTCTCTCCAATTCAATTCAACTCAATTTCAATTCAAATGAGCTTTATTGGCATGACTTTTATAGTATTGCCAAAGCATTGGCCATAAATAAAACAAAAAATATATAATACATAAACAAAAAATAATAATTAAAAAAAAAAAAATTATATATACATATATATATATATATATATATATCATAAAACTTAAAAAAAACTAAATCTGGAGTTTTCTCCCAAAATGTGTCTTAATTTTTCAGAATTTGATAGTGCCATAAAGTTGGGTGTTATTTGTTGAAATGTAATGAAATATTCTGATCGTATATGTTGATTTTGATCACAGTGCAGGAGGAAGTGTTCTTCTGTTTCTATAGCTCTCTGTGAACACAGTAAACATATTCTCTGTTCTCTCGGTCCTCTTTCTATAACTAGAGAGTGATCACTCAATCTGTATTTACTTTATAGATATCTTTTTCACTTTATGATCTTTCACACAGCTCAGATATTCTGCTGCTTTATATTCACTTTTCAGTTGTAAATACAGTTCCATCTTCTTTTGTTGTATCTTTTAGGATTTTTAACCATGTTTGGACTGGAATATCATATAGAATTGTATTTTTAATCATGTAGAAGACTCTCATTGCTTTTGTTTTCAAATCATTTATAGCAAGATTGAAATTTCCTGTTGAACTTATTTTTAATCCCAGATAGGAGTATTCATATGCATGTTTGAGTATTTGGTTTTCTGCTCTGAAAATATATTTATTTTCCCTACACCTGGATCTCTTTTGAAAAATCATTATTTTTGTTTTTGTTAGATTTATTTTAAGAGCCCATGTTTGACTGAATGTGTCTATGATGTCAAGGAGCTGATCTAGTCCTTCTTTTGTTTTTGACAGAATGACTAAATCATCTGCAAAGAGGAGGCATTTAATTTCGGATTCAGTCAGGATTTGGCCTGGGGCAGTCGAATTATTTAGAGCTTTTGCTAATTCATTTATATAAATGTTAAATAAAGTGGGGCTCAGTGGGCAACCTTGTCTGACAAATTCTGTTCTCTTGGTTCCTATTTTCACTGCACATGTGTTGTTTTTATACATGCTGCAGATTAAATCAAATGTTTTTCCTCCAATTCCATTTTCTAGAAGTTTTAGGAAAAGACCTTCATGCCAGACTGAGTCGAATGCCTTCTCAAAATCAACAAAGCAAGCGAAGACTTTACTTTTGTTTTCAACCGACCGAGAGCTTCTTTTGTATTGTTGCACAGTTAAACTGATAACTTTTAAAGGGTTTCCTTAAAAAGTTTCTGTCTTCAGAATAAGAATGATCAAAATCAACAGGTGGGATGTCTGGTTGAGCTGATACAGAATGATCGTATCTTATCAATCTGCTATTGAATGGCCGTCTACTGAGACAGAAGCTTTTTTGCTCAGAGCGTTTACAGCATCTCCCTGAGGTGTTAACTGGACCATTAAGCAGCCAAACCTCGACACAAGACTTCACCTTTAACCAGCCTCATGTTCAGTAGAATCAGCACATCTGTGCCAAACACAATGTAAATAACTGCTGAAAGAAATTACTCAGCACAGGTGGCAAATTTAAAGACATGGCTTTCCATTTTCCAAGATTTATTTACTTATCACAAGCAGGAACCAGGCCCGGATTAAGGATTCAGGGGCCCCTGGGCACAATGTCTTGTTGGGCCCCCCTAAACAACATTGATTTCAACAATGCTTTTCTGGACCAGCAGCAATAATATCAAGACATTTCCCTGCATGCGTAGTGTAACTCACTGGCATATGCAAGCACATACAGTCCATATCCATATCTATTAATCAGATTCTTCCACAATTCACACGCATACACACTAGGGGTGTCCCCGACTAAGGATTTACATAGTCAAATCAGAATTGTCACGTCTTGCCTATTGTGGACTGACAGTCGAATCGCACGCGTGTGTGTGTGTGTGTGTGTGTGTGTATTATGCTTGTGAGTGCGACACCATGGAAGTTAACAGCGCAACATTGATGCACCGAAAAAACATTCTTACATAAATTTACAAAATTAGTTTAGAACAGAATATACATTTATAGTAATAAAAATCAAAAACGAAATAAGCCAAAATCAAGTCGCAAAATGCGCAAAATAAATGTGTCTGAAATGCAGGGGAACAATGCTGTGTCACTTACTGGACCATATCTTGCCTCAAAACTATATTTAAAACTACTAGATAATAAATAATTATTATTTACAAACGGGAATACAGCACATCCATAACCAATTAACTACAAAATAAAGTGACTTTATTTATCGCATGTAAAGAAGGAATGCAATAAAGCATCTTACCATTTAAACAGTAAAAAGTCGGTTTCACCTCTTTCTCGGTCCTCCTGACGCACATGCTGGCTTTCAATGTAGAGAATGGAAATCTGCCCTAATCTTGCTATATGCGGTGATTTTGGTTATATTACTTGCAGGGCAAAGTTCAGTCTAAGTAACGAACTACGTGCAGACAAAGTGTTCATTCTTCTTTTTTTACTTTGATGTTTTTTACTTTGATATTATTTGATTTTGTAACGCACTATAAATAACAATTATTATTATTGTGGTGACTATTATTTAAATGCCCAAACATTCAGTAAGTGACAAATGTTTAGAAATGGTGTACACATTCATTTGCGAGTCATCTGCAGGTGCGTGCGGATCGTGCTGCTTCTCTTTACCGGCTCACAGCACAGACGACACAGGCACGTCATCCTGCACCGGGTCATAGCCAGACCTCATGCTCATATGCTCCGTTTGAAGAACGTTTGAATAGATGGCACATGTCTTAATAAAGATGCCTCCCTCTTTTCTTGTTCTCTTTATCATTTGCATTAACTACAGTCACTTTTCTAACTCATTTTAAACAAAGTCCGCTTGAGTCTACGCTGGGTTACGCGCTGGCATTGGTACGTGCACTCTTGAGCAATTATATCATTCTGGTTAGCTAAAAAAAGCGGTGTCCTTTTTATTGATTATACGTGGTGTCAATAACAAAAAAAAATCCCTTCCCGTGTGTGCACACCAGGTGCGCATGGGCCCTGGGCCTGTGCCCATAATGCCCATTGGATAATCCGACTCTGGCAGGAAATAAAAAAACATATAAACAAAGAGTTGTGAGTCAGTTCTAACTGGGTCAAATAGAACTGAACAAAATCCAAGATGGCCGAAGTGTCCAAGATGATGTCATCACAGATCACACACAAGAACCAGGTCATTCAAAATGGCCGTGAGCCTGAGAGATCAAGAGCCAAAACACAGAGCAAAAGAGAACAACCAATCAGACATGATTTCATAACCGATCAAATAGCAAAAACTGGACTAATCAGACATGATATTATATATTACAAAAATAATTTTAATCATCCTTCTGTATAACAAAATGAAGGATAACTGAGCTGAAAGAAAAATATTGTGTGTGTGTGTGTGTGCGTGCATGAGTGTGTGTTGACAATCCTCTGATGAAAAATATCAGCCTTGCTTCTTCTCTTCATTAAGTCAAAATATTTCAATTCACATTTTTCATTGACAGTTCTCACCCCCACACCTTCTCATATCTTCTAGCAACAGTAAATAAAACAGTATAAAAAAAATGTTACAAATGCATCAAACCAGCACTAGTTGTACAAAATAAATGTGTTTTTCTTCTTTTGTGTGTACTATGTCCTCAGTTATACAGTGAATTATCATTACAACCCACTTGTGGGGACATTTTACTGGTCCTCACTAAATAAAAAGGCTTATAATTCGGTCAAATAGTGTTTTTCTGTAAATCTAATGTGTTGCACATGTTTGTGTGATTATTAGGTTTAGGGGATAGAATTTATCATAAGCGTGATATAAAATCAATGGAAGTCTATGGAATGTCCTCACTAGTATACAAAAACAAACGTGTGTGTGTGTGTGTGTTTTTATCCCGATGGGGACCTAAACCTGAATACACACCAAATCATGGGGACTCGTGTCACCGTGGGGACCTCAAAAAAAGCATATAAATCATACAGAATGATAATTTTTGAAAATCTTAAATTGCAAAACATTTTCTATGATCTTTAGGTTTAGGGGTAGGGAATAGAATATACAGTTCGTCTATAGACTGTCCCCACGGAGATAATAAACCAGACTGTGTGTGTGTGTGTGTGTGTGTGTGTGTGTGTGTGTGTGTGTGTGTGTGTGTGTGTGTGTGTGTGTGGTGTGTGTGTGTGTGTGTGTGTGTGTGTGTGTGTGTGTGTGTGTGTGTGTGTGTGTGAGAATCTGTCTTAATGCGAGTTGTAGCAGAGACACTTATTTAAGGTGGCTTTAATAAAACACCCAAGTTCCTTTTGAGCCCACACAGACAACACTTCACTCTCTCTCACTATGTGTGTGTCGAGCAGTGTTAGTCCACCTCGAGTGATTGATCTACCCCTCCTCCATGTTTGATGTTTGTTGAAATTGTTGTAACTAGTCTGACTGAGTGCCACTGTCACCTTCCTGTAGGCAAAGATGTCCAGAAATACACCCCACACCCCCACAGACCTTCCCATCTGAGAGAGAGAGAGAGAGAGATGCTGTCCTCGTGATTGCCTGGAAAATCCCTGTTTGTAACATTGTAAACTTTGTTTGTACTTCATTGCTTAATTACAACGAAAGGAAACAATAAGTAAAAAAAAACACACACACACACACACTGTGTGACCTCTGGATTTACAGTATATTAATGACAACTTTCTCCAACATTCTAACTGCTGGTAAACACATGACATCAGCTTGACTCCAGTCTCCAGTGTAATATTATACAAACATCTAAAGTCACCTGTGAACATCACAGTCAAACTGTGACATATTATATTAAATATGTCAATAATTTCTCATTAACAGTGAAGCTGAAATCTCCAGATGTTTCTCCTAAGAAAGAGACACCAGTACTCTCCTCTAGAGCTTCAGAAGAGATCTCAATAATGCTTGGATGTATCTTAAAAACACATATTTTATATTTTTACCAACTGCGTTTTTATATTTTTGTTTTTCTAACAATGGAAAACCTTCAGGAAACCTCAGAGCTAGGGCTGGGCGATTAATCGAAAAGTAATCGAAACCGACATTCAGAACCTCTAACTGATGTAATTTTCCCATGCCGGTTATTTCGATAACTTTCCCTTTAACATCCATGTCGACTGGAGCCGCTACCTCACTTTTGTTGTGAGTACGAAAGCAAATCTGAGTCTAAAACAAACATCAACAGACAAGCACCGTCACACACACACACACACACACACACACACACACACACACACACACACACACACAGCAGGATGATCTAAAGCACGTCACATCAATTGTGGTTTGTTTTGTGTTTGAAAAGATTTACTGACCCTGGCAGCAGCACTTTTCTACATGTGCAAAAGAAACGTGATTATTCTGTGATTTTACACTGAAACATTAACACATTTAAATCGACCTGTTTTCTGTCTGATTTGGTGCATTGTTTGGTTCTATGGTTTTTCTGTCACGTTTGGTGTGAACAGAGCACCGCTGAGGCCCAGAAATCAAGTTAAGGCTGCGTGAGCGACAGACACCGGTGTCGTCTCTTCCTTCAGTCCATCTTTCAGGCTACACATCTGCTCAATAAAACACAGCCATTTGCTGTAAACTTAAAGGAAGCTGAAAAAATTCAGGAACAAATGCATTGCTCTCCTGTTTGTTTGCCTGAAACTGGGTGATTCTCACAAAACCGCTGAAACATTATCAGGGCTCCAGACAAAAAAATCAGTTAAGGAGTCATTGGTTCTTATAGGGGGAAAAACAGGCGCGAAATATGTTTTTTAAGAGCCACATAACATGAGTTTACATTTTTACTTTTAGTTATCCTGTTGTGTGTACATCTTCCATTTCATAGGTTTTGACACAAAGTTTTTTTTTTAAGTTGTTTATACCCTCATAAGCAGGGCCATACAGAATCTGTAGACTTTTTTGTTACTTCTGAAAATTTGGGGAAAATCTGCAGAATAATTTTAAACGTGTTTTTGTACACTTTGTGTAAATGTGTTCAGATTTTAGTTTTAAAATGCTGCCTGTCTAGGCATTTAAATGCAGATGACAGCAGATTTGGTTCTGCTTATTTAAAAAGAGGCAGAGAACCTTTGTTATTGATTGATGCTAAGACTATTTAAAGTCACCATGAAACTGAAGTTGCAATTGTCTTCTTTTCCGTATCGTGAAGTACATCCAAGTAAAATGGCTTCTGAAATTTGAACAAAAGTAGAACGGGACTTTATGTCACCCTCTCCTAATTGATGTAATGAGAATTTTGAAAGGCTTTTTTTTGTTAAATTTTTATTTTATTTTGTTAAAGGCAGGGTGTCCGCTCTCTGAAAACGGCTGTTGTTATTTGAAATCGACAACAAAACGCACTACTACACAACAGGAACACGCCTCTTCCAATGCCAGAATTCCCTCGCTTCCCTCGTCCCTAAGTGAACACGCCCCTTACTGCTGATTGGCTACGAGTTTATTTTAGCACTCGGCCCAACTCAGTTTTCTAAAGTGTTTTCAGAGAGATCGGTCACCCCACCTTTAAACTGTCAGTAGAAGTTTAGAAATAAATGCATTTAAACATCATACCTTGTTTTAAATTAATAAAAAGGAAATTTCATAATACAAGTGTTTTTAAGAAAATCATGTTTGACATCTTGAAAGCAAGATTTACTACAGGATATCCCTGCTCCATCTTTCACAAGAGCTTACTGTTACTATATATGATATTTACAATCAAAAATACATGTGACATTATTATGGTTAAAACATTCCTCAGAGACAAGCAATTGATCACATGTACCTAATATGCACCTTGTATATAATATATATTCTATCCCAAATACAAATCAATAAACAACAAAGATATTATTACTATATATGAATATCAGTGCTACCCTATACAGATGTGTGTAGCCTCAGAATTAAAGGCAATGCTTCTGTCATTTATTAGCATCCTGTCATAGAAAATATTATATTAGCAAGTCAGACATCAAAAATAGGCCAATGAAGCTCTGACATCACCTTAATTCCTGCTAAACTTTCATGCGACCAGGGCACTAGACTAACATTTCAGAGAGGTGGCACTGGTAGCACCAGAGTCATGGGGTGAGACAAGAAAAAAGAAACACCAAAACTACATCCAAAAGGGTTTAATACACCAATAAATTAATTACAAATTAATATAAATCATTATTGTTAATACACAAACTCTCTTTCAACACTTCAACCATATTTGAAACACATCTTTAACAAACTAAAATTATTGTATGCTACTTTTTCCCTTTATCTATTGTGAACAACTCGTATTAGGAGAACAGTGTTTTTGGGACCGTCTTTTGTTGTTTGATGAGATGTTTAATATGCTGCTCCCCTTTAAGAGCGAGTATATGCATATATACAGATCTAAACTGCAACACATGCGTTTGCCAACGGTTTATGTTCATGAACTTTTACAAGGATATTTGCTAATATTGCACTTCTGGTTAGACCTAAACTGCATTTCGTTGCCTTGTACTTGTACATGTGTAATGACAATAAAGTTGAATCTAATCTAATCTAATATGGGAATTTTTACGTAATTTTGTGTTTATATGTCTGTTTCAAAGTAAGAAGACGTGGAAGAGAACTCAGTTTAGTATTTCGCGCTCTGACTGTCTGGCGTGCGCATATTTGAAACAACCTGAGAGAACTGAAGTCTGCATTGATACATATGTTTGGCTTTTATCCGTAACGAATAAAAATAATATAAAATATTAAAAATATAATAAAAACAAATAAAAATATTTAGCATTATGTCTAACATTTTGTATGCTTTGCAGTATATTTATAATAAAATAGTATAGTGATTGAAGTTTACACAAACTGTATTAAATTTTGTTTCCTGCATATCACACTGCATACAACACACGCAACATATTTTGTTGTTATCTTTACTGTTTCGTACCTTAGCCGTAGAAATTCTTGCATTCTGCAGCCAAAACATATTTATTTATTTGCAAAAGTGAGCATTTCACTTGTCTGCTCTGTCGATCCTTCTGCTTCATCTTTAGCATTGAATGCGCTGCTCTACACCCGCGCATTATGGGGGCAGGGCACTGATAGATAAGCGAATGGCTGAAGGAGGGGAGGTGAAATGGAGTGACTGGAAGTACCGCTTGTGCAATATAACATTTCTGGGCATTACATTTATAACGCGCAAAAACAATATATTGATCAGTTTGGCACTGGCAGTCGCACTGGTGCAACCATTAAGAAAAACTGGTCGCACCGGCAGGAAAAAAAGTCCCAAAATGCGACCATTTGGTCGCAGTCTAGAGCCCTGTGCGATGGTAAAGGGCCAATTTTAAAATATGTGCATCTCAAAAGAACATTCGACTGGTAAATCCCTGTGAAACACACACACAATGCTATTTTGTGCACACATCTCTCGACATGTTCAAACTTGATGATATCTCCGAAACGTCACGGTGTTGACACAGATAGAAGACAACCTGCCTCCTGACAGATGAATCACAGCTCTCTCTGTCTCTGTCTGTCTCTCTCTCTCTCTCTCTCTCTCTCTGTCTCTCTCTCTCTCTCTCTCTCTCTCTCTCTCTCTCTCTCTCTCTCTCTCTCTCTCTCTCTCTCTCTCTCTCTCTCTCTCATTTCCACACTCATTTACACTCTTGCTCTCCCTCTCAATTCAGATGTGTCAGGCTATCTCGTGTCTCAGCATGCGCTCGCTCGGACACTCAGAGAAAAACACAGTAAGCTGCCAATCACATTTAAAAGCTGTCTGTAACGCACACATCTCCAGCATCCTGACGCCGTGAAATTACAAAGGTTTGCTGTGAAACTCTAAACACATGAAGGTGAAGTCCACACGAGACATTGACAATTCTGAACAATAATACCAGACTATGATATGTTCGTATGAATGTCTGTTATGAATGATGAATGATCGCGGACTTGTCTAGGGACCTATGATTTCCACAATGTGGAAAACGCGGACAAAATCGTGGAATACTGTATACACAGAATCTGGCAAATGCAGTATTTTTAAACCAGAAAGTAGCACTGAACAGCTAACAAAATTCAAATTGTGCTATGAATAACATTATTCAGATTCAAGAGTGGGGCGGTTGCATGTACTACATGCGCGATGCTCGTGGAGCTTTCATTATCCGTGAATCACTACGAGGACGCAAACACATGAACTGCATTGAAGCTAGTGTCAAACACCCTTTGTGGAGACCTGTCAAAATAAAAGTCTGGTTAACTTCAACAAGTTGCATGATACTATCGTGTATTGATGATAGTCAGACATATCGGCAATAGCTGATTCCTTAGACGATAATGAATGAATGTTGCAAATTAATATTACAAATGCGCATTGCGCATTTATTCGTGCGAAAAGACCTTGTAATGCGTGCGGCTCAGGATTTTCCTCGCAGGAATGTCTATGCGTGTGAGTGTTTAAAACCAGCACACGAGTAGTTCCCATTTCGAAACCAAGTAATAACAGCGCATACGGGCATCAATGACATTGACTTACAGCAATAGTTTCACTTTCTCTCGTTTAAAAGGTTGCGGTGGGAAGTAACAATGTTTTTAGCTGCACTGAACTCACACTCTTATAGAATGCTAACAGGCAGTTTCTAGCCACGTTAGCTTTTGTCTTTTACCCCCAAATACAGCTTATTATATGCGTAAATTGCCCTGCACCTCGATACTAGTGAAAGTGACCTATTTGTCAGATATGGTGACCCATACCCGAAATGTGACCTCTGCATTTAACCCAACCAGTGAATAGTGAACACACACACTTCAAGTCGTGAACACACATACACTGGGAGCAGTGGGCAGCTAACACTGCAGCACCCGGGGAGCAAACGGGGGTAAGATGCCTTGCTCAAGGACACATCAGTTGTTACCTGCCGGTACTGAGAATCGAACTGGCAACCTTCTGGTTACGAGTCCGACTCTCTAACCATTAGGCCACAACAACTACTACCGTGTATTGGCGATCTACAGGCTGGCGATAGAACAATCTGACTATAGAGAGTATCGCCCAACACTACAAATTGGCATGATTTATTAGTGCCTTCATGAAATGTCTGTAACATAATTTGCTTAAAACAAAGTAAGTTTGAGTAAACAAAGCCCTTTTTGCCTGGTCAAAAACAGCTGTGCTCACAGCAACCCGTTTTGGTGTATGTTTCTTTAAATGTTTCCCCAACCAACGGCTCTGACTGCACCCCCCTTTCATCCGGCATGTCAACACAACACATGTGCTTACATGGCAATCGTTTAGCTAAATTATATTTCCCAAACTCCTCCGCTGATAGTCAAGTTTAAAACATTTCAAATCACTCGTCCTCAGACAGAAAATCTGTCAAAGCAAACGCTGTGTATAACTAACGTTACTTGGCTAAAATCCACGGAATCTGTACCTTCAGATCTCAGCGCTTGTCATTGACAAGTAAGTTATAAACACACACAACATGAGCACAATACTAGGGTTGTTTGCGGTGACAGATTTTTTTAGCCTGAGGACGAATGATTAGACGTTAAAAACTAAACTAACCGTGGTTAGTTTAAAAACACTTTATCTCACCAGTTATTAGCAAAACAATAATCATTATTAACAGCTGAGGTGTAGATTAAGGTTTTTAAGGTAAGATTTTAAACATGCGCAACAGTTTTATTGTGATCTCCTGTATTACAGACGCATCATCTGCGTGTTGAATTAATGTTAGTGTAACCGGCTCTACTCGCACCCGCCCCGAGCGGGCCTCGAACCGGGCCGGTCCGGAGAGAGAGAGAGAGAGAGAGAGAGAGCAACTGTCTTTCACTCTGATGAGGCCACGGGTCATGCAGGTTCCGTATTCCTTTTAATAAACGGTTGAAACAACTGATATGTCAAACACAGAACTCACGAGACTCACTGTCTCAATCCATCAAATCAGACACTCAAAACACTTCAGAATGTAAGTGTGCTTAGGCCATTTAGCAAGAGTGGTTAGTAAGATTTAGCCTAAATGATTTACAGTATTTACAGTTTATTTATATGAAAATGTGTAGTAAATTACCTATAAAATCATTTAGGGTGTATTCACACAAGGAAAGTCTGCTAGTTCACTTGCTTTGGTCTGGACCAAATAATTTTTTGTTTGTTTGTTTGGTGCGGTTCGCTTTCACACTGCCTATTTTGCAAGTGAGCCAAAATGTGTAAACAAAACCACATGTGTGCTAAGATCATCCAATCATTGGACAGAAAAAAGCAGAAGTGCAAAAATAGGCTACTCACAAAAATCTTTCGTAGTGCAATTTAAAAACATTTCTAAATATTAAATGGGCAATACAATTTTATGGACATATTTATGCATGTTTATTTTGAGATGGCTTACATACGTTCTCAAGTTAATAAAATATTACATATGTTTGGTTGTTATTTGTTTTTAAGTATTTTGGATTTTAAAAACAAGTAGGCTAGAAAATGTGTTAAATGTGTCATGTCATTTAACCCAAATGAAATGAGCAAACCAGTTAGACATTAAATATGTTTGTTTAATGCAGAACCAGTCACTAGTAAAACAAGTGATTTCCTGTAGCTTAGTGGCGTTAGCAAAGCCAAGGTCATGGTTGCACATACTCACATTGCATTATACTATACATTTGTTTCTAAGTCGCTTTGGATAAAAGTGTTTGCCAAATGCATAAAATAATGTTTAAAAAAAAGTGATTAGAGAGGCAGGTTGCGCGCCTTCCTCACCCCTTTTGTAAGACGCAGGTGCGCGGGTGATGCGCAGCCGGGCGCGAGTATGTCCGAGAGAGATGCGCGCATGCATCAAGTTTAAACAGCTCGCAGGATGTTTTAGGAGACACGCTATTACAGTGGTGCTGCGCAGAAGACGGATTTCTGCAGTTAGGTCGGATCGAGGTCAGGCTATAAGGTGTGAACACCTTAAACGAACCGCACCAAGAGTTTGTTTGGAACCGGACCGAGACCACCACTTCAGGTGGGTCTTGGTACGGTTGTTTGGTCCGCACCCGAGTGCGATTGTTGTATTCACACCTGCCCAAAAGATCCGCACCAAGGGAGAAAACGAATTTGAGTTCGATTCAAACGAACCAAACAAGACATGTGAATAGCCCCTTAGTTTAGACAGGAGAGAAGAGACACCAGAATAAATAGTTGCTGTTGTTAGCTAGCTGCTCATTTAATTTAATTGAATGTGGTGAAAATAAGAACTGGTATTTAAAGTATAGGATGGGTAATAATAGTTTACTTTTTAATGTCCTATGATACTGATATACATTTATATATCAATATTATTATTAAGTCTGGCAAATAAAAATCAATGAATGCCAGTGGGAAAAAATACAGCTCTTTTGCAAAGACAGAAAGAAAGGAGGGATGTGAGAGTAATCTGTCACATAATTCCTGTAGCTCAGTGCTTAGATCACGGCGCTAGCAATGCCAAGGTCGTGGGTTCGATCCCAGGGATTGCACATATCCAGAAACAAATGTATAATGTATAATGCAATGTAAGTCGCTTTGAATAAAAGCGTCTGCCAAATGCATAAATGTAATTTCATACCTATTATATAACTTGGAAAAGGCTGTAAAACTAAATAACATATTCGGCATAACATTTATATATTAGTTCATTAAAAACATTACTTAAATTTACGTAGGAAGTAGAATGTAAGAAACTGCAATAGTAAGATACTGGTTGATTAACATAGTTGTACATTATACCCTTTTTTTTTTTTACATATTTTTCCCTGTATGGTACAAAGTATCTATTGAAGGTTTTATAATACAGTTTATAAGTGAATATGTGGACAAATGTGTTACTACTGTATAGTAAAAGATGGAAAATCCACACAGAATCCAGAAAAATTTATAAATTAAAAAAAAAAAGTGTTTGATCTTTTTCTCAGCAGGAGATTTATAGTCATCTCACTCATATTCCAGAAGAGAAATATCTGTATATTCTTTGCTTTCATCTCAATATGACCTCAAACATGATCTTCATGTTTTAAAGCTCTGTACAACACATGACTCTTGTTTCTCCATTTACGTCTCATCAAAGATGTGAATAGAAACAAACTGATCCCTAAATGGAACATAACTGAGAGGTCCATTACGTCTTCTGAGCTGTGAGACAATCCTCTGGTTTTACACATCATCATCATCATCATCATGATGATGTTTATGGAGATCAGCTACACTCTGTAAAGCCAGAGCACACAGCACAAACAAAATAAAACAACATAACGACTAAACCCTTAATCCCACTTTCTCTTCTTCGGCAGTCTTTTAATCGGACCATCCCCCTGCTCTGATAGGGGCTGTTAGGACGGGGGCTGGTTAGCGCTCCAAAGGAGCTTACAGTCACTGCTGCCCATTACCACTATAATCCACAAAGAGTGTGTGTGTGCGTGCGTGCGTCCTCCGAAGGCACAAACAGCCTCCTCTTTACATCTCACGGCTCCTGCTCCACACATCAGCAGACGTTCACAGAGCTCGAGTGTAAAGACAACATTATAACCCCATGACCCTCACAACTAGAGCTGCACGATTAATTGTTAAAAGACAGAGATCTCGATTCAAACACCCAGATGATCTCATTAATGAAAATCAACGATTCTCCTGTGTCTATTACACCTCTGACTAAAACCATAACGTCCCAATCTGTGTTGGTGCTGGTGCCGCTAAAGCAGAGAAAGCAATAATCATCATTAAGTATGAAACGGTGCCACAAACAGTCTTTTTAACCGCACACTGTCGTTATTACTGTGTCAAATGATCACAGAAGTATTGGATTTAAAGCAGTTAAATTTAAAACAAACAAACGCGTTTGCTTAGCTCTTAGTCTGCCCAAATTAATCTCACACAGGCCCGGCACCAGGCCAGTAATAACAGGGGGACATTCATATTCTGAGGGGGGCAAACCAATGAAAAACTCAACCTCGCCAGGTAACAGAAATACCATTTAATAAATAAACCTTATTTGCACAAATTAATGCATTCATATCAGAAAACACTTGAAAACGAACACATATTTAATCCTCAAAACAATTGGGTTTCGGCCCGCAATGTACCGCATAGTTAAACAGAATTTACAGCGAAACTAATTGTAAAAATAATGTACCTAAACAGAACATATCTGTAGCTAAAGGGGAACAAGATGCACAATTTGGGGAATAAAGAGGTAAAATGTTAAACTTGTACAATTTAATTAAGGTTTACATGCAACCCAATGTTGAACTTTTTCTTTTAATCACTGTAACAGTTCAAGAGAGACTGGCAGGTGAACACGCCACAGACTGAGGTAGGAAGTGATGGTTTATTCCACACAGACACAGCAGGAGAACAAAAATAACCCACGGGCAAGTATTCCAAACAGGTATATTCCACAAAAACGGGTAAAGATTCCAAACAGATAGTCAAAGTTGTTCCATAAAACAGAAGGGTATTTCCAAACAGGTATATTCCACAAGACAGTAGGGTACACAAAACGACATACTGCACGTAATAACAACAATACCGGACCAAGAACAGAACGAAACTGGGACTTAAATACAAACACAAATTCAAGACTAACAAGAAACAGGTGAGTCCAATCAAAATGGCCGACAGGTGATGTGCAAGGGATGATGGGAAGTGAAGTCCATTAGAATGCTGGTGAATCAGAACGGATGAATCGTGGCGTAGATGTCGGTGAAAGGGGCGTGACCGGCGCAGAGGCGGGAGTTGTTACAATCACGAGGCTGTGCCCAACTTGTTTTACCTCATGCAAAATGGGAAAACGTGCTAATAAACCAGACAGCTTATAGTAACTTAAAGAACATATAAACACTTGAGTTGGTTTATGGTTGTCCTGTTTATATTGTTTAAATAGAGGTATAACAACATATCTACATGATAAGGTAAAAGTCGGTCCTTAGCCCAGTCTGTAGCCTATACAGGGACACCTGCTGAGAAACACGCTTCATCTTCCGCCTTAGCATTTTGTGCATTTATTTAATTATAATTGATAAAACCATGGCAAAAAACTGGCGATTGAAGATGAGTTTTAATATGTTTAAAATATAGTTGAACTCTTAAATGTACATTTATGCATTTGGCAGACGCTTTTATCCAAAGCGACTTACATTACATTGTACTATACATTTTGTACATTTTGTATAGTAAGCAAGTGAGGGTTAGGTGTCTTGCTCAAGTGCATCTCAGCCGTTACCCGCCAGCCCTGAGAATCGAACCAGCAACCTTCTGGCCAACTCTCTAACCACTGGGCCACGTCTGCCCAACTCTATTGTTTCCCTTTACCTACAGATGTAGCCTACTGTTTAGGTACATTATTGTTACAAATAGCCTAGTTACGCTGTAAATTATGTTTAATTATGTGGTACATTGAAGGCCATAATCTAAAGCTTTATCAACAATGGTTATGTAGTGTGCAACAATTATGCAATAATTAATTAAACAGGTGGTGGGCGGGTGCATATAGGCTACATACTATCATTTAGGCCTACATCGTCATGGATAGCTAAAATAGTAAAACTTTTAATAGTAAAAGCATTTCATGGAATTACATTGATGCATTACGTGTCCTTTCCACTTAAAATAAGTGTGCGAAACATTAATTGCTTAAGAACAATGTTGTCATCTTTTAGGAATTAGTCAAATATTATTTTTAATTATTTTTATTAGTAAAATATATTTTTGTTATTAAGGGGGACTAAAACACTGGACGCGGAAGCGCTCACAAGTGTCGCACAACGGACACATGTATGCGCAACTCGCGAGATCAAGTTTAAAGCGTAGTACATTTAAAGTGTGAGCGCAAGCTAGAAGTCCAAAATAAACTATACATGTAAAACTATAATGTTGCAGCAGCCTTTGTGATTTAATGTTAAACTATGTGACATGTTAATTTAATGTGAGTGGCGCACTGTGTCACGCCAGGACTCAGAACAGCTCCCAGAGCTCCCGGTGTGCGTACACTCATAGAAAACAATGTTGTCATTTTTAAAAAAGTTGCGCTGCCATGCGCAACACGGCGGGTGTGCGACACGCTTAAAACAGTAGTGAGAATAAAAAAAGTCATCTTTTCCTCAACCATTTTGACAGCGCCAGCCAGGTGCAGCGGTAGCGGTTGAAGATAGGGGGATTTTAGCAGCGGATGTGTTGCCGCAGAAACGCAGAGGTGATACGTGATTGTGCATATTTCATACGTCTATTTAAATTATTTCTTATTCATATTGAATACATAAATATTATTCTAAGTTGAGCATTTTTTTATAAAATAATCACCATAATTTTTACACATCTTAACTGGACAGGTTTGATACAAAAATGTTAATGATTGCAGTTTGTAGCGCTAGAAATCTGCATGTGCGCTTATATCTGTCATTATGGTGAAAACATGTCATGAGAGTTTGTGGCGCTTATCACTGTATTTACGCTAATAGAGAATATATAAGAGCTATAAGAGTTTTTCATCAAGTTGCCCAGCATTTCAATGTTTTCAGGTTACTTTAAACTGTTTATAGTTGAGAATAAAGTGTTGGTAAGTTTATCAATTGTATCTTTCGTTAAAGACCTCTTTCAAGCAATCTGTAGATGTCAAATCTTTCACCTTATGAATTTGTTTTACTGTAGTAATGTAGTTTTTTAGGAAGTTTAACTTTTGCATTTGAAGTAAAACTTAAAACAAAATTAACCACTATAGTTTACCTACAGTATTTGTTGTAAACATTTTCTCGCTCTAGTAACTATAGGTTATCCATGAAATATGTAATAATTTTAAAGTCCTAAATAAACTTTTTTTTGTCAGAACCTTTAGTAAATGATGTATTACTTTTAGTCACCATTTAGAATCGTAAGAGAATTGTGATCACTATTTGAAATCAAAGAATCATGATTCTCAATTTATCCAGAATCGAGTAGCTCGACTCACAACACACACACACACACACACATCCCACTTTCTGCTTACTAATCACGTACATGCCCTCAAAACCCCGCTGTCTTTCACTTTCACACGAGAAGCATTGCAGAAATGTCACAGAATAGGTAAGGGTCATCATAAAAATGACTCAATGTATAAAGACGCTTCAAAATGAAATGCAATGTGTGCATGTACTTCAGAAGATCGATAGTGTCTCAGTTTTACAGCGTGTTGTGTGTAGCAGTTCGTCTTCAATTTGTTTGGCTTTGCATTTGGCATGAGAAACCGTTGAGTCACGTGTTTTTAACAATACTACAGTCACCTAACGGGAGATCAGACCGCTTTCGGAAGACTTGCGTGTTCATTTAGAAATCCAACAAATGTGCTGACAAAACCGTCAGCAACCGCCAAGAGTCTGATTTAACACCGCCGCTGCGCTGGAGCATCTGAAGATCAGGATTAAAAATCCATACAGCCGCATGAAATAAAAGAGTAAAGCAGTCGACAGACTTGTCAGGTATTGATTCTGTGTGCATAATGTAAGAAACTTCAGCCGCTGGACAATAGCTGTGTGTTGTGAATAGATTGTTGTGCAAGTGTGCAGAATAAGCAAGATGCAGTCTCTCTCTCGACTTACAGCTGCTGTCATAAGCAACTCTCACATGCCACAATCCAAACGATACACAACAAAACCAAAGTGCACCTTCTTTTCTTTATGACTCATCTCTGCATGTTCAACCAAAAAAATAATAAATGAATAAATAAATGTTTGTTTTTGTAAACATTCAAACCACTTCCTGCTGATTAACAAACAATCATGCTATAAGCTTATTTATTATTCATGGTCAAATTAAATGATTTGTTTTTATCAAAGACAATCAAAAGAACCACAGAGAACAAAATTATAATGAATATAAAAAAATATATTATGTAATACAAAAACTATGGGTAAAACTGCCTTTTCCTCGAACGGATGAGGAGAAAAATAAAAACCCGCACACGCTCTTTATTCATCATCTCAAACATCACATCCACACCAATAACAAACCGGCTGAAATAAAGCACCGTTATACTGAAATGACACACTAACACACATTAATTGAGGAGCTTGTTTTCTCTGAGCTGTAAGACGGCCCGCAGCAGACACACAGAATATGCCGTTGCTTCCGAGAGCCGCGTGTATGCCTTTCCTTTTCATCCATTTCAAATTCAGCAAAGCAGCTTCCCTACAGAAATGCTGAAGAAAAGCTTTCTGCTTGTGCTTCTCTGTAATCATGTTCCTATGACAGCCTGTACTAAAATTTACTCTGAACGTACCCGCATAAAAATAAGTCATAAAACAAGAGTCCAACACTTTAAATGTGACAAACCAAGAGAGACAATTCTGGGAAGTTATTCGGCTCAGTGTTTAGACCGTTGTTGGGCGACGGTGAGGGACATTGGGGCGAGATCATTGGGTCAATAACTCAGACACATGTCCTGAACAGCTGTTTATGATGATGATGATGATAGCAGCACAGATTTATCACTCACCTTTCTCTGCATGTCCTATTTGAGCTGCGTCCAGAGAAAGAGAAAGAGCGTGATATCACGGATTAGCTCGCTCATTTCCACTCACTCAATCCGCTCTCTTCATTTCCATAACACACTGGCATCATTACACCAGACACTAATCGATCTCGGCTCCTGTAATTTCTCATCTGTTGTTTTTGATTTACTCTAATAGAATTAATCTGAGGGTTTGACTCGCTCATTAATAAATCAGCAATTACACAGACAGCTGTATAGCACCCCCCACACCCAACCCAAGCATCATCCACCCCTGCAGAGGGATCTGTGATACGGGTTACAGTCATAACAGATCAAAAACATCATCATCATGCCTTATCAAACAACAATTACACTGCTACCATTCAAGCTCATAAAATCTCAGCATACAGCGTCCACTGATGTGAGGTGGAATATTTCATTTACCAAAAATTAAACAAATCTGAAATATTGCATTTATGATCAATTAGAATTTGAAATAAATACTAATTCCAACAATAAAAATACCAAAAAGTCTTATTTACATTTACACGTTAACATTTGTTATAGTGAATCCGTGCAGAATGATTTATAATGACAGATTTGTGTTTGTTTGTGTTCGCGTGTATGTATAAATGTCTCATCTAATCACATCGTGTGTGTGTGTGTGTGTGTGTGTGTGTGTGTGTGTGTGTGTGTGTGTGTGTGTGTGTGTGTGTGTGTGTGTGTGTGTGTGTGTGTCAGCATATATATATATATATATATGTATGTATGTAAAAAAAGTATACAACAACAATATTAAAAATAAAATGTTATGCTAAAATTATGATTGGGATTCAATAATTTTCAAAATAACTAAACTTTCATTTTTAAACAAATGTTTTTTTGGTTTTTTTTAATAAAACTGATACTAGCTCTCAAAAACAGCAGAAAGAAAGTGAATATCTTACCTTTTTTATTAAAGACAAGCATGATTTATTTCTTGTATGATTGTGAGTTTAGATGTTAAACTTTATCACTTTTATCCGGATGAGTTCATGCGCATCTTCGCGGACTATATGAAACCAAATCTATACGATAATAACGAAGAAGCATTTCTGACGGATCTCAGTGAGACAAAGAGAGGAAAAGAAAAGGTCTAAGAGGGAAAATTCATTCTTTTCTCTACGTAGAGGAAATATTTTTTCCGGATAATATCTCATTAAAGGACAAATACATAGCTACAGAACAAGTGAATAAAACACTGCGGGAAACTACGCGGACGAGGAAATATCGCGTGCATGTGTTGTGTTGTTGTGTTGTGTTCCCATTAGGAGTCATTCACTGCTAGAGATGTAAAGGTCTTTTTTACTGTGGTAAACAAGCGTGAGGTGAAATACTTTTCCCGTGTGTCGGATAACTGTGTACTTCATCTCCTTATACACCCAAAATCATCCAAAATAATCCACACACCTCACACACCTCACACACACGACCCACCCGAACACACACATGAACTTCTGCTGTGTGAACACACACCTCAGCGCGAGAGCTTTAAGCGCGACGGTCACGGAAACTTTTCTCGGCAAAGGTAAATCTTACCGGGTGTGTACTGGGCTCCCGCGCGTCCGATCGCCGCGTGCAGCAATAACGCGCTCAGAATGACGGTATCCATGTCTGTCGGGTAAGTTGAGAAAGTTTGTAAAGTGTTGATCAATGTTTGTTATTCCAGCCGTTCCGAGCGCTCCATTCTCTCTCTGCGCTCCGAGGCTCTGTTGCGCTGCGAGCGGCGAAAGGGAGCGTGTGACGTCACCGGCGCCGTGGCCCGTCGGGCGTGGACGCGCGCCGCCTACCGACGAGCGCAGACACTGCAGACCTCATTGCTGCTCGTCTTTTTATTCTTATTCGCTGAACTATTCTTTACAGGAATGAAACCCGTCTTTTTAATAGAGGGTATGAACGTGTCGTCACTTTACCACGTGAGGGGCAAAACACTCAGCAAAATGACTGCTTACAATATCACGAAACGCAATTCGAGTAACATTTCAGTGTCAAGGAAAACCTGATTCATTTTCAAGTCGTAGGGAAGTCGTAAGGATCACTGTTGAGTCCAGCTGCTTGTAATTTCAGCAAATAATTGCGTATTTTAATCCTGGTTTCTTTGTTTCTTCTATTCTCCTCGGCCATTTTGCTCAGTGTTTTGCCACTCAAGGGACGTGTGTTCACGTGGGAAAGTGACGTCAATGCATAGCCTCTATAGCGCACTTAACATCTGTCTGTTACTATCAAACAACCCTGAACACCTTGATGAGCTGCTGTAGTTGAGCTGAAATCTGCAGGACAGTAGCTCTCCAGAAGCAGGGTTAGACACCCCTGCTCTACATCATCATTAACTGTTGATGTCCGACTCCAATAGTCAAGAAAGACAAGAACAGAGAATGCATGAAAGTACCTGAATGTGTTCTTGATATCAATGATGCATCGTATGCAGGCTGGTGCGTACAGACCTGCTTGAAGTCGCAAAAGTCATGGGTGATTTCATTTGTGTCTATGTTTGTGATGATGCACTCATTCAACTGAAAATATGAAGTGGTCAGAGATTTGATTACGCAAAAGTGAGGCGGTGCTATCAGACGCTGCATGGTCCCATTCCAAACAAACTCTGCATGGTTTGTTTAAGGTGTGAATATTGCCTGACCTCGATCTGACCCAACTGCAGAAAACATTGCGTTTTTGGAGATAACAGGCTCACATTGTCAAAGTTGCATTAGTGTTGCAAGTGTTGTGTTTGCAACATTTAAAAAAAGAGAGTTGCTAGCTGCGTCTCAATTCAAAGACTGCGTCCTGCGGAGGGCGCATTTGTCGACTGCATACTTCATCAAGGTTGTCTAGTTTCGGTTTAAGACATAATCATTGTAGTTTCATTCTCACCTTGAAAAGTAACGGTTGCTTTTCTGAAATAAAACCTGAAGTAATGAACCTCTATGATGTATGTGCCTGTGAAATGTGACCTCCGAAGGACGCAGCCTTCAGGTTTGACCTGGAGCTCTGAATTTTTCGCCTGAGAATTTCTGTAGAATGAATGGATGATCTTAGAACACATGTGTTTTTTTTTTAAACAAATTTGGTTTACTTGGAAAAAGGGCAGTGTGAAAGCAGACCACACTAAACAAAAAGAAAATCAACATTGTATTTAGCCCAGACCAAAGCAAGTGAACTAGTAGACTTTCCTGATATGTATACACCCTTAGATATGTCCAGATGTTAGAGATAATATATAGAGGTGTTAGAGCGACAGTTCTCCATCTGAACCTGTGAGCAACACAATCATGCACCCTAACAAGAACACACTGAGGAGAGAGACAGAGATATCCATCAATCATAAAGATAGAATAACAAGCGATCAAATTCTGGAAATATGTAAAACACAGTGACTCTCACTCATATCATGATAAAGCCCTGAAATGAGCAAAGAAAAGAATCCTCTCTGTCAGCTGATCCAGAGCTTCAGTCCTGATGTTTCAGTCCTAACATCCAATGATGCTCTCAACCACAACAATACTGACAAAATCACAACACAAATTAAACAAAACTATATAAAACAAACAAAAGAACAGAGTAAAATGCAATGTTATTTGGCCTTAAAGAGAGAATACAGTATAGCAGACTATCTGTACACAGTAACAGATAAAAAAAACTAAGAGCAACATTGACCAGATATGATGATAAACTGCTGTATCTGTTTGGAGAACACAAGAACTGCTGTGTGTTAGCTGCTAAATATGTGTCTGCCTGTCATAACAGAAGAGAAAACACTAAATCTGTTTCCAATATATGTAGATAAAATAATACTACTTTATATTAATTTATTCTCTTGAATGTTTACTTGAATGTACACCGATCAGGCATAACATTTTGAGCACCTTCCTAATATTGTGTTGGTGCCGCTTTTGCAGCCCCATACACACTAAACTGTGATGCTCTGTGTATTCTGACACTTTTCTATCAGAACCAGCATGAAGTTCTTCAGCAGTTTGAGCTTCAGTAGCTCGTCTGTTGGATTGAACCACACAGGTCAGCATTCGCTTCCCACATACATCAATCATGACCCTGTTGCTGCTTCACCACTGTTCCTTCCTTTAGATAGATACTGACCACTGCACACTGAGAACATCCACAAGATACTGACCACTGCACACTGGGAACATCCACAAGATACTGACCACTGCACACTGGGAACATCCTCAAGATACTGACCACTGCACACTGAGAACATCCACAAGATACTGACCACTGCACACTGGGAACATTCTCAAGATACTGACCACTGCACACTGAGAACATCCACAAGATACTGACCACTGCACACTGGGAACATTCTCAAGATACTGACCACTGCACACTGGGAACATCCACAAGATACTGACCACTGCACACTGGGAACATCCTCAAGATACTGACCACTGCACACTGAGAACATCCACAAGATACTGACCACTGCACACTGGGAACATTCTCAAGATACTGACCACTGCACACTGAGAACATCCACAAGATACTGACCACTGCACACTGAGAACATCCACAAGATACTGCACACTGGGAACATCCACAAGATACTGACCACTGCACACTGAGAACATCCACAAGATACTGACCACTGCACACTGGGAACATCCACAAGATACTGACCACTGCACATTGAGAACATCCACAAGATACTGACCACTGCACACTGAGAACATCCACAAGATACTGACCACTGCACACTGGGAACATCCACAAGATACTGACCACTGCACACTGAGAACATCCACAAGATACTGCACACTTCACACTGGGAACATCCACAAGATACTGACCACTGCACATTGAGAACATCCACAAGATACTGACCACTGCACACTGAGAACATCCACAAGATACTGACCACTGCACACTCAGAACATCCACAAGATACTGACCACTGCACATTGAGAACATCCACAAGATACTGCACACTGCACACTGGGAACATCCACAAGATACTGACCACTGCACACTGGGAACATCCACAAGATACTGACCACTGCACACTGGGAACATCCACAAGATACTGACCACTGCACACTGAGAACATCCACAAGATACTGACCACTGCACACTGAGAACATCCACAAGATACTGACCACTGCACACTGAGAACATCCACAAGATACTGACCACTGCACACTGAGAACATCCACAAGATACTGACCACTGCACACTGAGAACATCCACAAGATACTGACCACTGCACACTGAGAACATCCACAAGATACTGACCACTGCACACTGAGAACATCCACAAGAGCTGCAGTTCTGGAGATGCTCTGATCCAGTCATCTAGCCATCACAGTCTGATCCTTGTCAAACTCGCTCTAATCCTTATGCTTACCAATGTTTCATGCTTCTAACACATCAACTTTCAGGACAAAATGTTCACTTCGTGTTTAATATACCCCCCTCCCACTAATAGATGTCGTGATGAAGAGATAATCTGTGTTATTTACTTCACCTGTCAGTGATCATAATGTTAGGCCTGATCAGTGTATATTTTGCTTTTTTAGAAAATGTGTTTAAACTGTACTTTATTTTTCTTACAATTGTATTATTATTGGTATTTTCTTTCTGTTTGTATACATATTTGCATATCTGTATGCAACCCAGCTGCAAATGCTTTGGCAATACAATGTACAATTTTGTCATGCCAATAAAGCACACTTAAATTGAAATTGAAATGGAAATTGAGAGAGAGAGAGAGAGAGAGAGAGAGAGAGAGAAATAGGGGGGGAAAGTAAGAACATACAAGACAACAAAGTGAATGTGTGAGTTGCTTGAGGCTGCAGGTATTGCAGAATGAAAGAGAAAAAAACATTGACGTGTGCTTCAAACAGTCACTCTGATAAACAAGGTTATGTGTACATAGCAGCAGAGCAGTAAAGATAGGCCAGGTTTATTAAAATAACTCCTTTTCATCTCATTTTCCCTCTGGTTTCCCAGTTTGGAGCATATTGAGATTAGAGTATGTTTGGACACAGACAGCAAACTTTAAAACATCTGCACATAGGCTATAATCATATACTTAACCTAAAAAACTCTTAAATCCTAAAATGAACATTTTACTCGCCCTCATGATGTTCCAAACCTTCATCATGAACTTCATCATGAAAGTTAACAGCAGTCTAGTTTTGGTTTCGTGCAGTGAATGGATTGTGTTTAAGATCAAGACTAATCATTTTAATGTGTGCGTGCGTGCGTGTGTTTGTGAAAGTAACGTAATGGACTGAATATAGAAATAAATCCGAAAAGATATTTGCATCAAAGCAAGTAGAGCCTCAGTATCTGTGCAAAGCATTTTATAAAAGCAATAAGACACTCGAAACTGTGTAATATTATATGAGTGAATTGTGTGTGTGGATTATAGCTGAACTTTATGATCATATCAACTTTAATGCTCTGCATAGTTCTCATATAATACGGTACTTCTGGGTCACTTCATATGCTGCTTTCTGTTTCCTTTTGCCTTTATTCTGAATGAATGTTTTTCCTCTCTTTTTTTGGAGCGACGTAGAGAGAAGTTGACCTGCTGGAGTTGACGTGTCTAATATATGCATGAACAACTTGTAACACACCACAGAAACAGGAAAACACCAAATGGTATCATATGACCCCTTTAATAATGTGGATATACCGCTTGTGTTTGAGACTTGTGATTTCTGTGTCTTGTATCGTTTAAAATGAAACGTTCAGTGTCAGATGAGCAAATTTATATCAGTAATCTGTGAGTTGTAATACTCTTAGCACAGCACTTTCTAAAGTGACTTAAACTCACTGTGATGTGAACACATTCTCTCAGATCAGGCTTGTGAATGTGTCTATTGAAATGAAAACTCTTTCTGATCCTCAAGGATGCTGGTTTGACACACATCTTATCTCTCTGAGAGTCAGCCTGTAAAACAGCTTGAAGCTTGAAGTCCTGCTTTTACAACATCTCACACATCAGTCTGTCCGCCAGCACATTTTACATCTGTAACTTGTCCTGACAGCAGGTTATAAAGTGCCGGATTGAAGCAGGGTTTCATGTGCGTTTCACTGCCGTGCAATTATCTGCCCGCCGTTTTCTCACAGATAAATCTGAGGTCTATTAAAACAGCAATGACTTTTCATTGAAACTCTTTAGGATCACTTCAATCTCACAGGACTGCAGGCCAAACTGCACATCTCCCCCCAAAACCCCCCCGAAATGAGCAGCGTTTTCTCCACATGAGAGATGAGTTCATTTCACTCTTAACCACACGTTATTTCATGTCTGTGTGCTACTAAAGACAATAAGATTTCATTATGTAGTAATCTTTTGAATGAAGTTGAAACGTGTTTTATGTGTCTGATAGTGAATGTAAACACTGTGTTGGATGATTGTTGCACCTGTAGTGTTTTACAGATGTTGATGTTGCTGTAAGAAAAGTATTTATTCACATCTGCTCCACTTATTCATTTGAGGATTGTTTTGTAAATAAATACACACACACACACACACACACACACACATATATATATATATATCAACCTTTGGACAGTCTCAGCTGATGTTTTCTTCAACGGCACCCATGCATTCTAATCATTATTATGGGATTGCCTTTAACAGGCTGTGGCAAAATGTCAAGTCATTTATTGATTAAAATGTTGGCAAAAGCTTTAGATTTGCGAGAACACGCGATCCAGCAGCGAGGCTATTTTGCTTTGCTTAATTCTATTTGCATGTGTAATTGCTCTGGCTGTGTCCATAACTTCATTAGGATGAAACTACACAGCCATGTTAATGAGATCTGCTCTTATTGCTGCCTGCCTTTATCACATCTCTCACGCAGCACAGATTAAACTCGCCTGCTTGTTATTCCACCGCACAGCTGAGCTGACAAATATGATAAAACCAAAAGCAAGCGAAACACAGCCGTGCCATGCGAGCGCGCCCCACGCTTGGCCAATCATCCGGAGGTTGCCATACGCCTTTGGTCTTGAGAAACCTCATTAACGCTAACAAAGAAACTTGCATGCTCCTAACACGCTTGTTACTGTAGAAAGAGTGAATTCCTGTGCATTTTATTACCCATTTGCATGCCAAGCTTGATTGTCCGTTGACGTCCTTGGTTAGGTCCATTACATTTGTTATGTTTAGTCTGGACACTTAACATGTGTCTTGCTGGTGATCTTCACTATAACAGCTCTCTTAATATCAATATAATATGAATATATCATTTCTAAAAACACGGGACATGTGCTATGGTACGTGTGGTGTTCTCTTCATGATGAATGAAACAGAATGGCACATGAATGTACAGTGTTATGGTCTGTATCTGATACGTTACAGTACTTTTATTTGTAAAGAAAGTTGCTGTATGATGAATGTGATGAAACGGTTTGACGTTTCTCTATACCTGCCTTCATCTCTGCTTCAAAGAGCACTTGTCCTATTTGCATTACAAATTCTACACAATTAAGTGCTGTGTAATTATCCTCAGCAGCTACTGGAATAGCAACAAAATGAGAGCTTGTCACATGAAAGGTGATAATAAAAAAGAGCCTTTAACATTAGAAATTAACATGTCACATTCTTCACCTCCGCTGCTGCATAAGTTAATGAGGAACGCATAAATATTACTGCTCATCTCCGCGCGCGCACACACACACACACACACACACACACACACACAGAGAAACGAACATCACACATCATACATTTTCTTAACAAATAAATATTTATTCATTCATTCATTCAATTTAAAGATAATTTACTGCCATGATTGTGTACCTGTACTTACAAAATTGCCATAGGCATTAAACATAAAACAAGAAACATATAATAACAGCAATAAAGGTGACATATAAAATAATACAAATATGTAAATAAACATAAACAATTGTATAACAAAATTATACATTTTATTTCAAATATTTATATTTTAAATTGAGGCAAATGAAAAGGAGAGAAAGCTTATTCTATTCTATTCTATTTCTATTAAAGCTGGACTGAAATGAGTTTTTCAGTTATTCATTTGATTACATTTGGTCACATCAATTCATTCTCAGTACATAAATACATCCTTGGTGTAAAATACATTAAATAAAGCTGTTCTTTTTTCTGGATGTGTGTGTGAGATCACACTGTGTATATTTACTGTCCTATTGTTAGTATGAGTTAGTGTGTGTTATATTTTGAAATGGTTTTGTTTTCACAATAACATTTATCATAAAGCACATTTAAATCATTTGCATACAGACTCAGCTTCTTTTGTTTCGGGACAATCACGTCACCATGAGCTCGGGGCAGAATGAGGCTGCCAGTGAGAAGTGTGTGTGTCTGTGTGTGTGTGTGTGTGTGTGTGTCTGCTCAGACAATGCTCTCTTTGTTTATATTCAGCTTAATGTGCTGAAATAACTTTCACCACTGCCAGAGAGAGAGAGAGAGAGAAGAGAGGGAGGGATTGGGTTCTGATATGAAATAGATCATAATATTCCGATCTGCCTCCTAGTGATGGAAGTGTTTTTGTTCTCGTTTCTTTTAATGCAACATTTCCATATGTGAAGAGAACATATGGAAATATGATGGGTCAAAAAAACTAAAACGAATTGTGCACCCAAGGCTGGTGAGTTCCCATGAGTGAAATTACCATAACCGTAAAATCACAACACCATCATAAACACAGCATAAAATACTGTATGCCAGTCAGTGAGAGTATTAGATTCTCTATATGACACATTTCCATTGCATTGAGGACAACAGCAACATAAACAAAAGTTTATAAGGTCACTTTTATATATTGTGACATTTCCGTCTGTTCCCCTGTTCTTTGCACCCGTTCACTTACCGGACCCTTAATCTCTGAGAACTACACTACCCACCACGCACCTCATCTCCACCGCCATGATTATTGTCACCACCTGTTCCTTGTTTTGTTTACACCTGTTTTGTGTCCCGTGCTCTATTTAAGTTGGCTCTTTTGATTAGTTCTTTGTCCGGTCTTGCTCCTGGTTTTGCTATCTATAGAATTATGTACCTGGTTTGCTGAAGCTTGTACCTGCTGGAGTACGTTTCTGGTTTCATTAAAAACCCCATTTTGAGTTGAATCTGTGGTGGGCTCTTCTGCCTGGACCTTGTGACTGTTACATATATCAGAAATTTAATATGGGTTTCATTCTTACATACACATTTATGCATTTGGCAGACGCTTTTATCCAAAGCTACTTAAATTGCATTATACTATACATATGTTTCTAAGTATGTGCAATAATATAGCAATAATATAGGTAGCCGTAGTATTTGGTGGAGACGCTGCTATTTATACCCTTAACAACTGTGTTATTTATTTAACATGAATGTGAAGATTTGTTGTACACCACTGGTCCATGATTGTGTGTATGTGTATTTATCTGCATCTATATTATTTATGTCCCTGTGGATTATTTCTCTTAAGTGGACTTCAGTGTGTGTGTGTGTTTTGTGTCTCTCTAAGTGTGTGAGTGTTGCGTGTGTGTGTGTGTGTGTGTGTGTGTGTGTGTGTGTGAGTTTTGTGTCTCTCTAAGCGTGTGAGTGTTATGTGTTTCTCTGAGTGTGTGAGTGTTGTGTGAGTGAGTGTGTGTTTTTTGTGTCTCTCTAAGTGTGAGAGTTTTGTGTCTCTCTGAGCGTGTGAGTGTTGCGCGTGTGCGTGTGTGTGTGTTGCGTGTGTGAGTGTTGCGTGTGTGTTGCGTGTGCGCGCGTGTGTTTTGTGTCTCTCTGCAGTGTGACACAAACAAAACTTCGCAATGAGTGACTGAGTGAACCGGGTATAAATAGACAGAAGTGCAACAGAAAACAAGACACAGGTGAATGCAATCATGGATAACGAGTACAATGGATTATGGGAAGTGTAGTGCAATGTGAAAGGTCCAGTTAACTTCTGTAGTGTTAACTTCTGTAGTGCCCTCTGGTGGAGCTCGAGGGCACTCCAGCTGAGCAGACTGGTGAAGTGGCTCTTGGCTTGACTGGTGAAGTGGCTCTTGGCTTGACTCTTGACTTGACTCCTGAAGTGCCTCCTGAAGTGACTCGTGAAGTGCCTCCTGGCTTGACTCCTGAAGTGCCTCCGGGCTTGACTCCTGAAGTGCCTCCGGGCTTGACTCCTGAAGTGCCTCCGGGCTTGACTCCTGAAGTGCCTCCGGGCTTGACTCGTGAAGTGCCTCCGGGCTTGACTCCTGAAGTGCCTCCGGGCTTGACTCCTGAAGTGCCTCCGGGCTTGACTCCTGAAGTGCCTCCGGGCTTGACTCGTGAAGTGGCTCTTGGCTTGACTCGTGAAGTGGCTCTTGGCTTGACTCGTGAAGTGGCTCTTGGCTTGACTCGTGAAGTGGCTCTTGGCTTGACTCGTGAAGTGGCTCTTGGCTTGACTCGTGAAGTGGCTCTTGGCTTGACTCGTGAAGTGGCTCTTGGCTTGACTCGTGAAGTGGCTCTTGGCTTGACTCGTGAAGTGGCTCTTGGCTTGACTCGTGAAGTGGCTCTTGGCTTGACTCGTGAAGTGCCTCTTGGCTTGACTCGTGAAGTGGCTCTTGGCTTGACTCGTGAAGTGGCTCTTGGCTTGACTCGTGAAGTGCCTCTTGGCTTGACTCGTGAAGTGCCTCTTGGCTTGACTCGTGAAGTGCCTCTTGGCTTGACTCGTGAAGTGCCTCTTGGCTTGACTCGTGAAGTGGCTCTTGGCTTGACTCGTGAAGTGCCTCTTGGCTTGACTCGTGAAGTGCCTCTTGGCTTGACTCGTGAAGTGGCTCCGGGCTTGACTCCTGAAGTGCCTCCTGGCTTGACTCGTGAAGTGCCTCCTGGCTTGACTCGTGAAGTGCCTCCTGGCTTGACTCGTGAAGTGCCTCCTGGCTTGACTCCTGAAGTGGCTCTTGGCTTGACTCCTGAAGTGGCTCTTGGCTTGACTCGTGAAGTGCCTCTTGGCTTGACTCGTGAAGTGCCTCTTGGCTTGACTCGTGAAGTGGCTCTTGGCTTGACTCCTGAAGTGGCTCTTGGCTTGACTCCTGAAGTGGCTCTTGGCTTGACTCGTGAAGTGGCTCTTGGCTTGACTCGTGAAGTGGCTCTTGGCTTGACTCGTGAAGTGGCTCTTGGCTTGACTCGTGAGGTGGCTCTTGGCTTGACTCCTGAGGTGGCTCTTGGCTTGACTCGTGAAGTGGCTCTTGGCTTGACTCCTGAAGTGGCTCTTGGCTTGACTCCTGAAGTGGCTCTTGGCTTGACTCGTGAAGTGGCTCTTGGCTTGACTCGTGAAGTGCCTCTTGGCTTGACTGTTGAAGTGGCTCTTGGCTTGACTGTTGAAGTGGCTCTTGGCTTGACTCGTGAAGTGGTTCTTGGCTTGACTCGTGAAGTGGCTCTTGGCTTGACTCGTGAAGTGGCTCTTGGCTTGACTCGTGAAGTGGCTCTTGGCTTGACTCGTGAAGTGGCTCTTGGCTTGACTCGTGAAGTGGCTCTTGGCTTGACTCGTGAAGTGGCTCTTGGCTTGACTCGTGAAGTGGCTCTTGGCTTGACTCCTGAAGTGGCTCTTGGCTTGACTCCTGAAGTGGCTCTTGGCTTGACTCCTGAAGTGGCTCTTGGCTTGACTCGTGAAGTGGCTCTTGGCTTGACTCGTGAAGTGGCTCTTGGCTTGACTCGTGAGGTGGCTCTTGGCTTGACTCCTGAGGTGGCTCTTGGCTTGACTCGTGAAGTGGCTCTTGGCTTGACTCCTGAAGTGGCTCTTGGCTTGACTCCTGAAGTGGCTCTTGGCTTGACTCCTGAAGTGGCTCTTGGCTTGACTCGTGAAGTGCCTCTTGGCTTGACTGTTGAAGTGGCTCTTGGCTTGACTGTTGAAGTGGCTCTTGGCTTGACTCGTGAAGTGGTTCTTGGCTTGACTCGTGAAGTGGCTCTTGGCTTGACTCGTGAAGTGGCTCTTGGCTTGACTCGTGAAGTGGCTCTTGGCTTGACTCGTGAAGTGGCTCTTGGCTTGACTCGTGAAGTGGCTCTTGGCTTGACTCGTGAAGTGCCTCCGGGCTTGACTCGTGAAGTGCCTCCGGGCTTGACTCGTGAAGTGCCTCCGGGCTTGACTCGTGAAGTGCCTCCGGGCTTGACTCGTGAAGTGCCTCCGGGCTTGACTCGTGAAGTGCCTCCGGGCTTGACTCCTGAAGTGCCTCCGGGCTTGACTCGTGAAGTGCCCTTTTGGCTTGACTGTTGAAGTGGCTCTTGGCTTGACTGTTGAAGTGGCTCTTGGCTTGACTCGTGAAGTGGCTCTTGGCTTGTCTCGTGAAGTGGCTCTTGGCTTGACTCGTGAAGTGGCTCTTGCCTTGACTGTTGAAGTGGCTCTTGGCTTGACTTGTGAAGTGGCTCTTGGCTTGACTGTTGAAGTGCCTCTTGGCTTGACTGTTGAAGTTCCTCTTGGCTTGACTCGTGAAGTGGCTCTTGGCTTGACTCGTGAAGTGGCTCTTGGCTTGACTCGTGAAGTGGCTCTTGGCTTGACTCGTGAAGTGGCTCTTGGCTTGACTCGTGAAGTGGCTCTTGGCTTGACTCGTGAAGTGACTTTTGACTCCTGAAGTCGCTCTTGACTTGACTCCTGAAGTGACTTTTGACTCCTGAAGTCACTCTTGACTTGACTCCTGAAGTCACTCTTGACTTGACTCCTTGGGGACTTTAGGGAAACCAGCCACCCGCACAGACACCAGGGGAGGATCCGCCAAATTAGCGACTAACCTCCTGTGCCACAAATCTACCAACTTGGTAGTGATCTCGGGTAAGGCGTCCATCTTGCAAGCGGGCTGGTGGCCCTGAAGACTGGATATGCTGGCTTGGCGGCCATGACAACTGGAGAGGCCATCAGGTGAGCGGGTTCTGGAAAGCTCCTCTCAAAGAAGTATTTAGGGGCATCAGTCTCCCTGCTCTCCCCTACTGTAATGGGTGAGCCACAAAACTCAAGGACAAAATTAATAAATTGTGCCGGGTCCAGCTTGGATCTTCCTCAGGTAAATTAAGGCTGATATGCGGGTCTAATCCACCTCAAAACATTCCGTTAAGCTCTCATCGTCCATAGTCACAATTTGGCAATGCTAAAGAAACTCATTGACAAAGTTCTCCATCCTGCGACCATTTTGGCAAACAGAACATAATCTGCTTCATGGATCACCATCAGTACCTGCTAAAAAACCTACTGTACTCAGGTCTGGCTGCTAGATCCATTACGGCGAAGTCTTCTGTCATGAACTGGTCCGAGACATGAAGAATGAGGATCTAAATAAAGTTTAATAGAACCACAATCGTACAGGCAATGATCAGGGCAGGCAGTAAACAAGCAAAAATGGTGAAACAGGCAATGGTTGGGGCAGGCAGCAAAGGTACAAAAAACAAGAAACAATCCAAGGTCAAACACAAACAATACAACAAGGTAAAACGCTCAGAAATGCAGTGTGACTGAGTGACTGAGTGAACCGGGTATAAATAGACAGAAGTTCGACAGATAACAAGACACAGGTGAGTGCAATAATGGATAATGAGTACAATGGATTATGGGAAGTGTAGTGCAATGTGAAAGGTCCAGGCAATTTCTGTAGTGCCCTCTGGTGGAGCTTGAGGGCACTCTAGCTGATGACTGGGACATTACCGAAGAAAACCTGCTCCCAACCAGGTTAGGGTCACAGAGTATGTTTCTATGGTTACTGACTCTGAGTATAAGTTACCTCTCTTTTAGAAATGGACTTGACTTACACCGCTTTCTCGGGTTTGACATACCTCCCATTCTGAAATGGAAAACCCACAGTTTCCCTCATTTCAGGGTTAACATACTCTGAGTTTTAACTTACCCTCCTTTCTGAAACGGGCCCCTGGTCCTTTATTGCACCAAGAGATGTTGTTGTACCAAGGGTTGATGTGTCACTATTGCTGTGTTATAATTTGCTGTGTATTTGTGTGGTTTTGGTTGGTGTGCTCTCTCTTTGCAATAATTGGTGCTGTCATACAAGCCCGTTCCTCATGTAGGACATCTCGGTCCCATGTTTGATTTATTTTTTGTGACTTTTTTGTGTTGTGTTTTGTTTTCCTTGACGTATGTCTTTAGCCTATTCATTTTGGTTGTTAATGATTGCTTGGCTAAATTCTTTTAGCTGTAATAAACATAATTATTTTGTATGGATATTCCCACCTCTTGCCTTTTCTTTTGAATGGAGTAGACATGCTTTCTTCCTCTGGTTGTTTTCCCCATTGATTTGGGGTGGCGTAGTCACTACTAGTTGGCCACTCGCTGCATTATGATCAACCTTTTCAAAGATTGCAGCAGTGATGACATCTTCAACCATTTGGACTACATATATATATATAGAGAGAGAGAGAGAGAGAGAGAGAGAGAGAGAGAGAGAGAGAGAGAGAGATGGTTCAGAAGAACAGTGAGGACTCGAGTGTCTGTTTGAGACGTCATTAATAACTGAAGGATGAAATCCAGCAGAATACAGATGCATCTCTACTTCTCATTGCTCTTTTTTTTTTTGCAACACTTGCTTTGGACAGAGACCTCAATCAATACTTCTCAACTAGGTTAATGTGGCACTTTAGAAGCAGTCTATTCACGGGCCCGGGAGTACACATTCACATAATTGCTTTTTGAATTGCCTTGTACTGATGGGACTGAGACCTACCGCCCTCTGATGGACTCTGATACACGCACGGATTCTTTCTCCTTTGATATCCAGAACGTTCTAGAACAAAAGAAATCAGCTGTTGGATGTGTGCGCACTATACAGCTTTCATCATTACAAAAATTTCGGTAACATGAAGAATGAAGTGTCTGGGAAGGGATGATGTGATATGAAATATTATCCACACTTAACACACAATGCTCTGGAATACTTGATTCTGATTTGCCAATCACAGCATGCTAACACTGATAACACACCACTGATCTGGGTACTGTGAGCAATCTTGAACACTGCACTTTAATATTACACATCGATTCCAACACATCAAATATAAACATGTCTTCTAATTATCCACATACAGTATATGAGATTATATTTACAGACGATTGTGCTTTACATTAGCTGCACTTTTACACAACTACAATCCAAGAACACTTAGAATACTTCATTATACTGAAGCGACATTAGAAGTATATTTCTGAGAAGTATATAAAGACGTAAACTAATAGCACACTTATTTTCTGTAATAACAAACCTAATGCACAAAACGAACCCAAATATAGAAACTCATGTCAGCCAATAAAACTTTGGATATGAAGTTTCACTGGAAAGATTATGTTGTTATCACGGTCACCCAAAGAATTCCTTCATCATTTATTTCTTTTCATGTTTCTTTCTTTTTCAGAACCAAAAAGAAGATATTTTGAAGAACGTTCATAATCAAACAACACAGAACTTCATTGTATGAACACAAAACCACTGAGACATTTCTCAAAATATCTTCTTTTGTGTCTCACTGAAAAAAGAGTCACATACAGATGTACAAACACATGGAAAGGAATTTTCTGTCCAGATCTGTATATTACAGCCCAAAAATTAATCGAAACCCATAGTCTGTGTGTTAGGATGCATTTAAATGTAAGCATTTGACAGATGCTTTTATCCAAAGCACCTTCCAGTTCCTTTAGTGTATGCATGCCTTTTATCAGTATGTGTGGATCAGACCTACGACGACCTCTGTATATATAGCCTATCTTTAATATTGAGACCATGTCAAAGATTAAAGTCATAAAGAAATGAATGCTTGAAATCAAACTTTGATTATTGTTATCTCTTGATAATTTACAGACTGGGTCAAATACAGTATTGTCTGAACATACACCAACAGAACGATAGAGTACATGATGTAATAAAGATAATGTTTCTGCTGGCTTAGCTGAACATATGTGCTTGTCCTCATTTAAAGACATTAAACGGCTGCGTGCGTTCACCTGTGCAGTTCACTCCTTATTCTCTCTGGCCTGTAATGGATTAGTAATTATGGGCTGTCCGCTGTGGATCTTGAGTGATTGTCCTCCGAGTTGCTGCTCAAAGAGTTTGCGTCCGTATTATTCTCGCTATCGATAACGGATGATGGAGGGTCATTATTGCCCTCGCGCCGATATGAGACCACATGGAGCTCCATCACCGTGAGCTCATAGTACACGACCTCAAGAAAGTCAAGATATTTTTCATTTGAAGGCTTCAAACCACCGGCTGACATTTTCTTCTGCTATACAGCGTTCTGTAATCTTTGTCCTCCTGCAGGGCAATATTCCTCAAATCTGCCAGCGTCACGAATAAAACACGGAGCCGCCGGCCGGGCCGATTTGCGCGCGATCGCCGTGCGTGGGCCGCCGTGGTTATATGGAGGTGGGAAGTTGCAAAACAAAGATCAGAGAAAAAAGTGACAGGGAGAGAATAGAGAAGGAAAGCACTTGAGACATGGGCGTTTTGCCATGAAAAATGAAAGCGTATTGAATTTCATGCCTGCGGATTTGGCTGCGTTTAGAGGCTCGCCTGCTCGTGCCAAGTTCACGAATCCGAGCACATCTGTTTGTGTGTTTGAGTCTGTGCTGCTTTAATGAGATAGACTCACACAAACCCACTTCAGCCCCCGCTAGCTTTAGCCGGATATCTACACACAATGTTCTTCTCATCACAAAGACACATAGAAACACATGTAGCCTACTACTGAGCTGAACTTCTTACTGTAGTTGTTACTTTATTCTTTTTATTTGTATTGTATCGAGGGCAATATTGAATCTTTCACAAGAGTTCATTTAATTGTTTGAGTGAAGCGTGACATCACTGCAGGAGAGAGAGAGAGAGAGATCCAAAAATGACAAAAAATGGTTTGATCAGGACTGTCAAACCATTCGCAAAAAACTAAGAACATTGTCAAACCAGAAACACAAAGATCCAAATAATGCAGAGATTCGCCTTCTTTACTGTGAAACATTAAAACAATACAAACATACGCTCAGAACTAAAAAAGCCCAATACACCCAAAAACAGCTGACAATAATCAAGAAGTCAGTCAATACAAACCAATTCTGGGATAACTGGAACAATTTGAAAAAAACGGATCATGAGGAATTGAATTCAAAATGGAGAAATATGGGAAAGTCATTTCCAAACACTGTTTAATAAAGTACAGACAGACACAAACTGTGAGCAAAATCAAACAATCAAACAATTGGAGAAACTAGAATTGGCCATTAAAGATAATCAAAACCTATTAGACTTCACAATAACTGAAAAAGAACTTAAAGAAAAAATTAAAAAACTTAAAGCAAGAAAAGCATCTGGACCTGACGGGATATTAAACGAAATGATAAAACATACAAGCAGTAAATTCCAATCAGCCATCCTTAAATGATTTAATGTGGTTCTAAGTGTAGGTTACTTCCCTCATATCTGGAATCGAGGTTTGATAACACCTATCTTTAAAAGCGGAGATAAATTTGATCCTAACAACTACAGAGGCATTTGTGTGAGCAGTAACCTAGGAAAATTATTCTGTAGTTTAAAAAACGCTCGACTCTTAGACTTCATCACGACACACAACGTCCTGAGCAGAAGTCAAATAGGATTCTTACCAAACTACCGCACAACCGATCATATTTTTACGCTACATACTCTAATCGAAAAACATGTTAACCAAGATAAAGGTCAAATATATGCATGCTTTATTGACTTTAAAAAAGCTTTTGATTCAATTTGGCACCAAGGACTATTCTACAAACTTATTGAAAGTGGCATAGGTGGTAAAACCTATGATCTTATTAAATCAATGTACACTGAGAGTAAATGCGGCATAAAAATCAACATAAAACGTACTAAACATCTTTCCCAGGAGCGTGGAGTGAGACAGAGATGCTGTTTAAGCCCAACATTGTTTAATATTTACATCAACAAACTGGCAACCATTCTAGATGGATCTGAAGCCCCCTGTCTCACTCTACACAACTCACAAATCAAATATCTTCTGTACGCAGATGATCTGGTTCTGTTGTCTCCCACTGAACATGGTTTACAACAGAACCTGGACCTGCTAGAACAATACTGTCAGACCTGGGCCCTGACGGTTAACTTCAGTAAAACTAAAATTATCACCTTTCAGAAAAGAAGCAGATCAAAGCTAACACAACACACATTTACATTAGGTACCAACCAAATAACACACACATCACATTACAATTATCTGGGTTTAAAAATCACATCCACAGAAACTTTAATCCTGCAGTGAATAAACTGAGAGATAAAAAGAGTTTTGTTGAGGAGCTTGAGTATGTGGCTGTCTATCTGTGTGTTGTTGTACGTGATGTACTGTACACTGTTATTGAGGGCTGTGAACATTTGGATAAATTGTCTTTTTAACTTGTTGGACAATAGTTTCATTGTACTTAAACATTCAGCAATAAAGACATTTGAATGGGAGAGAAATACTGAAACTATAAACCACATTATAAACATAAAACGCATGCTGCTCTTACAGCTATTAAACATGTCGAAAGTAAGTTAGATATGATTTTATGTTCATAAATGAGCTTCGTGTTTGTTTTATCGTAACTTCAGCCTGTGTGATTCTTTTAATTCTGAACTCAATCGATATGAAGCTCACATTGTCTGCTGTTTTAAGTTTGCAGCTGTTGTTTTTGTCGGCCTCCATGAGCAAATCAAATTGCAGAGAGAGAGAGAGAGAGAGAGAGAGAGAGAGAGAGAGAGAGAGAGAGAGAGAGAGAGAGAGAGAGAGAGAGAGAGAGAGAGAGAGAGAGAGAGAGAGAGAAAGAGAGAGAAGCACTTGTGATTAACTTCTGTTTTGTAACCTCACACTGTTTAATGGCCTATTAGTTGATAGCAGTATGTTGATCATTTGTTTTTTATTTTATACATTGTTAACTGACTGTCAAATGTCGTTTATTGTACCACAAACCGAGATAGAGAGAGAATGAATAATAAACAGACTGTAGAATGAGACATCATGTGCTTTTCATGCATCATTGATCTGCTAAGTGTGAATGAACAATCAATTCATTAAATCCAAACATCACAATTCTGTCATAATTTCCTTTATTTCATCGAATTTAAACAAAGACATGTGCTCTTCTATGAATGAAACTGTGATCTTAGATCCAGCATCCAAAAACGTGAGTTGTTTTTAACACAAGAACACATGTCATCTCTAAGATTCTGAATTCTTTTTCACCAAAATTTCATTTTTCACAAAAGTTCTACAAGTGATCATGTGTTAAACATCACACTGAAGATCAATCAACAGAGACGAATGGTGCTCTATTTGCCTCCAAACACTCTTATAATTCTTTTAATGGAGCAGATCAGGCCAGAGATGCTACAGAAACAGCCTAGCAGTAATATCATCACATCCAGAAGTTTCTGTCTCATGTGAAGCTGTGTCCACTTCAGCTGTATGTGAAAGAGAGCCGGGAGCATGAGAGTCATGAGCGCTCCAGTCACGCTACCCGTCAAACCCATGAGCAGAGAGAAATGAGGAACATACAGTGACATCATGAGGGTGAGGATGAGGAGAGAGGCACGCAGGACCAGCGTCCATCTCTCAGAGTCCGTCTTCAGGACGCTGTTCTGCAGGATCTCTGCTGCGGCGTAAAACGGCAGCGGGTACGAGAGCAGAGCCTTCGCCAGCAGACACACATTCACCATTATGCTCACAGCCACAGGAAGATTATCTGTTATCACCTGATGACAAATCATTATTGTACAATATTCAATAAACGCACACATGTGACCGCACAACAGGTCTACTGTAAACAGCTGTAATACTTATAAAACATGATAATAAATCATTTGACTCTAAACTACCTGATGAAAAATGATACTTGAAACTAACTTAATTCAATTCTGGACTACTTAAAGTGACAGTTCACCCAAAAATGTAAATTCTGTCATGAATGACTCACTCTCGAGTTGTTTCAAATCTGTATAAATGTCTTTGTTTGGTTAAACACAGAAAAAGATATTTGGATGAATGCTTGTGACCAAACAGTTGGTGGACCTCATTGACTACCATAGTAGGAAAAATAACAATGGTAGACAAAGGAGCCCCCGAATATTTTGCTGTACTACATTCTTCAAAATATCTAATTTTGTGTTCAACAGAACAAAATAAATGATAAAGTAATTTTTCCTACTATGGTAGTCAATGGGGTCCACCTACTGTTTGGTCTCAGCATTCTTTCAAATATCTTTCTCTGTGTTCATCAGAACAAAGAAATGTAAACAGATTTGGAGCAACTCAAAGGTGACTAAATGATGACAGAATTTTAATTTTTGAGTGAACTATCCCTTTAAATACTTACGGTGTGATGAACTGAACTGACTTGAGTAAACATAAACAACCAACAACACTGGGCAGTCGTGGTCCAGTGGTTAGAGAGTTGGACTCATGATCAGAAGGTTGCTGGTTCGATTCTCAGGTCTGGCGGGTAACAGCTGAGGTGCCCTTGAGCAAGACACCTAACCCCCACTTGCTTACTATACAAAATGTACAAATGTATAGTACAATGTAATGTAAGTCGCTTTGGACAAAAGCGTCTGCCAAATGCGTAAATGTAAATGTAAATAACTTGAATCAATTAAGTTCTTCCTACTAAAAGTATTTTTAAAAGTATGACCGATCTCTGAATACGGCTGTTGTTATTTGAAATCGGCATCAAAACACACTACTACACAACAGGAACACGCCTCTTCCTGCTCCATGCTGTGCAATACCAGAATTTCGTCGCTTCCCTCCGTCAATAAGCAGACACGCCCCTTACTGCTGATTGGCTACAAGTTTGTTTAGTACTCGGCCTGATTCAGTTTTCTAAAGCGTTTTCAGAGATCGGTCACCCCACCTTTTAGTAGAGATAACAGGTTTCCATTACGTGGAACCACTGTCCATAAATAAATTAAGTTAGTTTAAGGTGACATAGTTTCTGTTATAGCTGTTATTTATAACACACAATAAATAAACTAAATGTAGCTCTTATTGTTAGGAGTTAGCCAGATGTTGCTTTTGTTACACTCATGGCATGTCTCAAGTAGTTGCTTTTTAATTAAAAAGGTCCTCAACCCAAGCACATGCTCTACAATTTACCACAATGGTAACCCCCCAAAAACTTGAACACACCAGAAACTGTTTGAAATACAAACATAAAAGAGTATTAAACATGAACAAATATGCCTGTTTTATCATTTCAATGCCTAATCAGCCCCGTGCAAAGCATGATGGGACATGGAAATCCTGTTCCTAGGTTCTATAACGCTAATTTAATACAACTAAAATTATTTATGTAAGTGGTTCAAAATAATTCTGTTGTGTTAACTTGATTTATTTATGTACATTGAACAAGCATCAAATGTTATTTTGATCTACTTGATTGTTCTTTTAAAATGTAAATATTTAGTTTTAAGTAATTGTGTTTGAACATAAAACCTAATGCAATGGTGTTTATTTATTGTTTCATTCTTAACACCTTTCCAGCATCTAAAGCTATATTTATGGTGAGAACTAGTCACTCTACAAGTCTGTTCTATACACAAGTCTGTTACACAAATCTGTTCTATACACAAGTCTGTTACACAAGTCTGTTCTATACACAAGTCTGTTACACAAGTCTGTTCTATACACAAGTCTGTTACACAAGTCTGTTACACAAGTCTGTTCTATACACAAGTCTGTTACACAAATCTGTTCTATACACAAGTCTGTTACACAAGTCTGTTCTATACACAAGTCTGTTACACAAGTCTGTTCTATACACAAGTCTGTTACACAAGTCTTTTACACAAGTCTGTTCTATACACAAGTCTGTTACACAAGTCTGTTCTATACACAAGTCTGTTACACAAGTCTGTAACACAAGTCTGTTACACAAGTCTGTTCTATACACAAGTCTGTAACACAAGTCTGTTACACAAGTCTGTTACACAAGTCTGTTCTATACACAAGTCTGTTACACAAGTCTGTTCTATACACAAGTCTGTTACACAAGTCTGTTCTATACACAAGTCTGTTCTATACACAAGTCTGTAACACAAGTCTGTAACACAAGTCTGTTACACAAGTCTGTTCTATACACAAGTCTGTTACACAAGTCTGTTCTATACACAAGTCTGTTCTATACACAAGTCTGTAACACAAGTCTGTTACACAAGTCTGTTCTATACACAAGTCTGTAACACAAGTCTGTTACACAAGTCTGTTCTATACACAAGTCTGTTCTATACACAAGTCTGTTACACAAGTCTGTTCTATACACAAGTCTGTTACACAAGTCTGTTCTATACACAAGTCTGTTCTATACACAAGTCTGTTCTATACACAAGTCTGTTACACAAGTCTGTTCTATACACAAGTCTGTTCTATACACAAGTCTGTTCTATACACAAGTCTGTTCTATACACAAGTCTGTTACACAAGTCTGTTCTATACACAAGTCTGTAACACAAGTCTGTTACACAAGTCTGTTCTATACACAAGTCTGTAACACAAGTCTGTTACACAAGTCTGTTCTATACACAAGTCTGTTACACAAGTCTGTTCTATACACAAGTCTGTTCTATACACAAGTCTGTTACACAAGTCTGTTCAATACACAAGTCTGTAACACAAGTCTGTTACACAAGTCTGTTCTATACACAAGTCTGTTACACAAGTCTGTTCTATACACAAGTCTGTTCTATACACAAGTCTGTTACACAAGTCTGTTCTATACACAAGTCTGTTACACAAGTCTGTTCTATACACAAGTCTGTTCTATACACAAGTCTGTTACACAAGTCTGTTCTATACACAAGTCTGTTACACAAGTCTGTTCTATACACAAGTCTGTTCTATACACAAGTCTGTTACACAAGTCTGTTCTATACACAAGTCTGTAACACAAGTCTGTTCTATACACAAGTCTGTTCTATACACAAGTCTGTTACACAAGTCTGTTACACAAGTCTGTTACACAAGTCTCTTCTATACACAAGTCTGTTCTATACACAAGTCTGTTACACAAGTCTGTTCTATACACAAGTCTGTTCTATACACAAGTCTGTTACACAAGTCTGTTACACAAGTCTGTTCTATACACAAGTCTGTTCTATACACAAGTCTGTTACACAAGTCTGTTCTATACACAAGTCTGTAACACAAGTCTGTTACACAAGTCTGTTCTATACACAAGTCTGTAACACAAGTCTGTTCTATACACAAGTCTGTTCTATACACAAGTCTGTTACACAAGTCTGTTACACAAGTCTGTTCTATACACAAGTCTGTTCTATACACAAGTCTGTAACACAAGTCTGTTACACAAGTCTGTTCTATACACAAGTCTGTTCTATACACAAGTCTGTTACACAAGTCTGTTACACAAGTCTGTTCTATACACAAGTCTGTTCTATACACAAGTCTGTTACACAAGTCTGTTCTATACACAAGTCTGTAACACAAGTCTGTTACACAAGTCTGTTCTATACACAAGTCTGTTCTATACACAAGTCTGTTCTATACACAGGGGAGGGACAGCTTGGAATCCTCAATCAACCTATCCTGCATGTCTTTGGGCTGTGGGAGGAAAGCGGAATACTAAATCTTTATTTAAAAAAAATATTTTTGAAATAAATTACTTGAATCAAATAATGAATTAATAATAGCCAATAAGAGTGCAGTACAGATGGAAATTCTTTCAATAATGTTTAAAAAGCTTCCCAGGTTGAGGGGAATGATAAAATGCTCAATGTATGATTCTGCAAATTCTAGCCAAAGGACTTGACTACTTTAAAGATGCTAAAATAGAATGTAGAGTTCATATAGTTTGAATGCTTTTAGTCACAACGTAATACCCACAGTTACAACTGTGTTATTCAATGGTTTTGATGGATTTACTATTATTCTAAAATAAAGAAAGTGTAAGTGTTTCCAAACTTTTGACTGGTAGTGTAAGTGTTTTTTTTAGTGTGGACTTTTGTAGACAATGTTTTTTTTTACTTTCCTCTCTGCAACATCTGAAAATCTGAAAACCAACATTTGTAATGCTGTTTCATTATGTGTGTTTGTTTAAACATGTTTCTGTGAGACAGATGCTCGCTCAGATGAGATGTGTTTAACAGTTGAAATGTTTTAGTCTTTGTGTGGTTGATCAAGTTAGAATGAATGTGTCATGTTATGAGTGCAGACACCAAGTTGTATAAATTGCCCTTTTGAATGTCTCGTGTATTTTAAAGAACATGTTAAAAAGTAAGATGAAACTATGCCATGAATTTATGTTAAGGGCATCATCTATTGTATATAGAAGGAACCTCAGCATCTTCAGGCCGTATGTTTGTTACTGTTGACGGCAGTTAGTTTTGTATGTAAAGGGTGTGAAAGTACCTCTTTGGTTTGCTCTCCCCATGTGAGGAAGGCCAGTAGAGAAAAAGCAGTCTTGAGTATGCCGGCCAGAGCGTGAGTGCAGTCCATCATTCTGCTGAAGCCCTGTCTGTCCATCATGCTCTCCTCGAGCGTAGGCAGATAAATCTGAGATGTGTAGCTGAAGATGATCACTCCCACTGCCACCTGGAACCCCTCAAAATCCACGGCTACTGTACTCAGACCTCTCCACGCCCACCGAGCCGACGGACGGACACAGTAGCCAATCACGATGAAGGTGATGAGGAATTGAGCCAGCGAGCAGAGGAAGCTGAGACGCGACACCGCTCTCAGGTCACGGATCAGCGTGGAGGGCATCAGAATGAGAAAGGTGATGACGGAGCAGGTCGCCGGGGTCACGGGCAGGAAGAAGAGGCTGTGACACATCAGGTTGCTACCGACGACCAGGTAAAGGATGCAGGTCATGGTGAGCTCCACCACCTGCACAACATTCACCAGCTTCCCCCCGACACCAGGACAGACATTTCCGCAGCAGGCGTCAGCAATGTCCTCGTATGTGTTCCTGACACGGACCGGGCGGGCGCTCTCGTCCTCTTCATACAGACAGGACACCAGAATTTTACCCGTATAACTGCAGATGAGAGCGGCCGATATCATCACAATCAGACCCACGTAACCGCTCTGCTGCAGGGCGAAAGGAAGACCCAACACAAAGAGACCCTGACAAACATACAGAGATGACATACTGTCACATCTCAGCTTCTGCTCATACACGGCAGTGACAGACAGAGACATACAGTAAGACATGTTTCTCACATGTTGAGAAAAGTGTGCTGTTATTTTTGACTTACAAATCAGTCACTGCATAGCAACTCCCCGGCAACCAGAACAACAAGCATTATGAGATAAAGTGAATTATTAAACTCCATTAAGACCAAGAAGCACTAATACTCTCACACACACACACACACACACACAGAGAGAGAGAACGAGAGAGAGAGAGAGAGAGAGAGAGAGAGAGAGAGCAGATGGCAGTAATAAAGACTGTAACTGTTCTCTAAAGAGACATTAAGTGACAGATATTTTATCTCGGCTGTAATTGTTGGTAAATTGTTTTGTGTTAAACACAGTGTATGAAGATGAACATGCAGCGCTGCTTTTGTTTCTTCTTCTAATGACACAATCTCTCCTCAACGCTTCACTCACAGATCCTCCGTTTCAAAACATATTACAGTTTAGATGGGACACATGTTCCTTCACACAACATGTCTTCAAATTCATATCAGTCAGCATCATATGTAACTTTCACACATAACTCCCAGAATGCATTGTGACAAGCGAGCAGCTGTGGTATAAAGAACAGAGAAATGCATTGATTTGGTTCAGGCTGGTTCGTGTACACACACTCGATGCAAATATCACAGACTTATGTTAATACAGCGCAATATATAACAACTCTGATTTGCTGAGAAGAGAGAGTTTGCCATGAAAAGAAGCAGGTGTTCAAAAAACCCCTGCGTCTTGAGTGTTGAAACAAAGAGAGAGCGAGAGAAAGACATGAAGCAATAAAATAAAGCAAAAGGATGAATGAAAAAGCTCAAGCCGTGTGATTATCACCTCGTCTCTAAATATTAGTGTCAGCTTTTAGTGGGAATGAACACATGAGTTAATGGGGTGTCGTTCACATAAACAGGGTTTTGTGCAGCTATAAAAGAAATAAAGCATCTTCAAAGACATTTTACTTTACAACACTGATCTGATACTTAAGGTTTTTATTTACATGCATGACATGCATTCATTAAGATACTTACAGCCAGCTGCACGTAGCTTTGAACGTTTTCCTCTTATTTTGCATTGTCCACATTTTCACACCTCACAATGACAATATGCTTACATATCTAAAGCATGTGTGCCATGTGATGCAGCTATGTGCGCGCTCACCTGGATGGCGTTGGTGATGTTCCAGCCCGCTTCCCAAGTTGTGATTTTTGGCCGTTCGAGAGGGCCGCCATCCTCGTCCGAGAGGAGATCCGTGGCGGAATCGTACCTGCAGTCGGCCAGCTCATCCCCCAGCACCAAACCCTGACTCTCCTCCACATCACCCGCATGAAAGTGTTTCATCCACAGAGACACCACGCGGCTCTTCATCCAGGACATTTCTCAGCCAGTCAATGTGTTTGTCTTCACACCTTACATGAAATGTCTCAGTCTTTCTAAACTCACCTGAAGTCCATCAGAAATGTTTGGCCAGGGTGTCAATCTGAGCGCTGGGAATGCAGAACGGAGATGTGGCCCATTGCACCTGTGAGGAGAAAGCGGCTGTGTGTCAGTTTGAAATGAACTCACAGCAGTGTGCACGACTGACAGACAGATGAACCGGAACATTATAATCACTCTGTGTTTGTTTAAAAAGCATTTCATTGAAATGAAGACAATGTGTTTTTGGTGAATACAGAAGAGCCCCAGCAAATCTGACACTAGAGGGAGTAAAAGAGGGCCTAAACTGAGTAGAACTGCATCAGTCAGATCTCTAGATTTTTGATTGTTATTTATTTACATGCATTATATCAAAAGTCATGCAGATCATAAATTGATCATCACCAAAACCAGTCCAAATCTCTGATTATGATAACAAACCTTTTGTGAAAATATTATATTGGTACACTTTTAACTCTAGTGAGCTTGTCAATCTTTGTAACTTCTGAAGGCCAATTCTTCTATACAGTAGACACAAACCTGACAGAAAGCTTTGCTCCAAAAAGCTTTTCCACACCTTTACTGACCTTGTGACAACTTGCCCCGCTGTATAGAACAAATTCTTCTATGTAGGCTGTATGTACCATTGCCTGGGATCTGGTTTTACTTTATTTGCTGGCTTACCCAAGAATGTGTTTTGTTTTTTTGAAAGCAACATACATAACAACTGCTAATCGTGTTTTTTTATATCGATTAAGCTAATTGCCCGGTCTTCGCTCTATTTTCATTGAGTGAGTGAGTGAGTGAGTGAAACATGATTCGTGCACGGACCGGGCGGGACGCCGTCTCCAAAACTTCTCAAACTCACTGTTGGAGTTTCCTCAGTGTCTGATCTCTGAGCTCGTGCGAGGTTCCTCGTGTCTGATCTCGTGTGAAGAGGAGTCTGATGTGGACATGATGAAGAGTTCGTGCTTTCTTGCTTTTCTCGGTTTGCTGTGGAGATGTGCTGTTTCTCAACAGAGAGGTGAGTACAGTACCTTTGTGTGTGTGTGTGTGTGTGTGCGTGTGCGTGTGCGTGTGCGCGCGAGTCTTTGATTCTTAGAAACAGAAGTTGTTTTTGTCATTTAAATGTCTGTAGAATAAATTAAAACTTGGAATTAAGCACAAAAAAAAAAACTTTCGGTCACGTAGCTAGTTGTCCTTACCTAAGAGAAAAGTTTATCGTTTTATCTTTACTGACATGTCACAAAGCGTGACGAAAATCGCCTTACATCGAATTACAAATATTATACAAGAATGTGATATCTGCTATTGTTTGGTTTATTACTGTACTTCAGGAATATAGTGTAACTGTGACCACATCACACACTATTGTTTGAAGAAGGTGAACTTCTATATTTATCAGATGTACAAAGGGGAAAAAATGTTCGTGTAACAAATGGGATGAATCAAGCAATATGAAAGGAAAGCTGGGTTGTCTGATGGATTAAATCAATGAGACGAAGGGTTTAAATTTAGATGATTCCGTTCAACCAAACCTTAACTGACAGCAGAATGATGGACATTTGTGTAAATCCGGCAGAGACTTGAGTTTAGAAATGATGATGGATGATGTAGATGAACCTACATACAAATGAAAAACTGAATTATTCGGTGTGTAGTTATGACGCTCTGTAATGTTGATAGCATTTGTGAAGCACACATTGTAATGTGTACTGAGACCCATCAGTGGAATTGTCCTCAAAAAGACAAAAACAAATCAAAAGTTGCTGTTTACGCTTCCTACAGTGGAAATAATTGTCAATATGTTGATGAGATTTGCTTATGTAGATGAACGTCATCTCTGCTGACACATGAGCGATGAACGAACTGTTCGCCTTCTCAACAGAGGTTATGAAGCTTCTCTCACTACCATCCCCAGAATGTGATCAATTATTGAGCATCAATACAGTCGTTTTAATATCACCCTGCTGTAAATGCTTTGACAAAATCCATATTGTTTCATTTCTGCAAGCTGAAATTTTCCAGAGATGGTTTTGTGAATGAGATTTCTGCAGCCTGTAATGAATGAGAGTCAGTTCAGGTGACCGGCTGTGACTGCTGTTCTGTCATCAACACTCAGTGACACTGTGTGTCATCAACAGATTTGACTCAATTCACTGAAGAGTGGATGTTAAAGGGTGTTTAGAGATGGAATTACTGTATGTAGTTTTGTCACAAAAATTCTTTTTACTTTAAATACTTTACTTGAATAATATAAACCCAGCGGTAATAATGATTTCACAGGTTTCATGTTTAAAACATTTATTTACATTTACATTTATTCATTTGGCAGACGCTTTTATCCAAAGCAACTTCCAAGTAGGAGAGCATAAAACATTTTGTCAACACACTAAGCAGTACCGATAGTTACTAGGAGGTTTAAGCTGAACTAGGCAAGGAGAAAAGGAACAACATTTTTAGACAAAACATACAGTTTATTTATGACATAGCAGCAAATGTTAACTACTAATCTAAACAATGACCGTTGGGAAGACTTTCCAGCAACATGACACGAGCTCTAAGATTTCTTCATGAATACATTTGGCTTCATCCTAATTAATTTTATTCAGTCTGTGCAATATTTCCAGGATATCAAACCCAAAGGCACCATTACCTGCCAGTCACAGAAACACTTAAAGAAATGATTTAAATGTTATTTCCAGCACAGAGAGCGCTATTGAACACCAGACATGGTTGGTGTGGTGGAAATGACAGTGTTGTGAAAATCATCATAACAGAGAAATGATTTTGAGATGAAGGTGTATTTTGTGCTGGAGGTTTGTAATGTTAGTTATGATGATGGATGAGAATGGAAATAATATGTTTGAAGAGTTCACAGGATCAAATGAAAAAAGACTCATGAGTGAATGTCCGCTTTAGATAAGACACACATGATGCTGTGTGACACATGATGTTGTGTTCCAGCAGCAGTGGATCTGCTTTAGATTTGCTACAGAACTGAGTTTACTCCTCATCTGTGTGTGTGTTTCTCAGCTGTCTGCTGGATTTTCTTCTCTTCTTATTCTCAGTGAAACAGAGAATCATTTGTGTGATTGTTATGCACACTCTCGAGTCGAGCTTTGTCTCTGTAATGCCTCTGTCAAATAAAAACAAGAAAAGAGCCAGATTTCATGACGCTATGAGGAGAAAAATCAATAGCTAATTTCACAACACCACCAATGAATAGCCTCGTCCAATCAGCTTTGACTTTATCCCGGTCAACACTGATGAACGCACGCTAATGTCAGCGCTGACGGATCGTTCTGAATGTTCAACCGATGGCTTGACGTTGAGCTTCTGCCACTGAACATAAATGAAACTCTGGATTTATTTATACTGGATGGGAAAATGTTTTTCCTCATCTCTTCTGATCGTCATGTTTCATTATAGCCTCCATATAGTTCACAGTTTCACCAGCACGTACACAATGAACGTAAAAAAATTGCGTAAAATGATTTGTTTATTTACACCATAATTCTGTCATCATTCACAGAACGTTAATGATTTACATGAGACGAAAGATGGCAAACTTCACATAAGTGTCATAAAGTGTCTGTATAGCTCTTTAAAGAGCAGCACTATGTAGTTTTTTTAAATGTAATTATTTGGGTGGTAGAAGAACGAGTTTTACTGGCGTTGCTACAAGAGCAGGCTTCTATAGCGGCCAAAACCAGACTCTGGAACTTTGGTGTTCGGGTAGGTACACCAAACCCCGCCCATCCCCAGCCATCGACCTGCTTTGCGGCATACGTCACATGATTTACTCATAGCTTGGGTGAAACATCTAACAATACGACGAAGCGGTGTACATTTATGTCATGGTTTATCAAGGACAGAACCCAAGCGCAGGCAGCAGGTGGCAGCAGAAAACACTTTAATAAACAAAAAGCCCACGAGGGGGCAAACAGGACAAAAACAAGAACCAAACTCAAAATAATTAGAACAAAAAACACTAGAACAAACTGTAGAACTAAAACAACCCACGAGGGGGCAAAACAGAAAACCAAAAACTAGAAAGACTAAACACGAGCACGGGAACAGGCAAGACAGGATTCACAAAAACTCACGAACTTTACAAATCTTACAGACTTTACAAAACGAACCAGCACGGGACAATGAACACAAGGGCTTTAAATAGGGGAACAAACAAGGGATAATGACACAGGGTGCAGGTGTGAATCATCAGAAACATTACCAGGGAAAATTACCGGAGAACGAGGGGGCGGGGCTTAGACGCGCGACACGAAAACATGCGGCAAAAGGCGAAAGCACCCGAGCCGCGTGTCTCCCCACCGAACGTAAACACAAAGACAAGATACTGACGCAATCCTGCCCACTAGATCATGAAAACTAGACATAAACAAGGAGGACAGGATTGCGGAAGTATCCGCCCAGGCCACGCGCTTCCACGAGTAACGGCACTGTCATGGCCCTGCCCACAAGGCTCTAGGAATTTACTAGACATGAAGGGCAGAACCATGACACATTTACATCACATTTATTCATTTGGCAGAGACTTTTATCCAAAGCAACTTACAAGTACGAGAGCATAAAACATTTTGTCAACAAGCTGTACAATACCAATAGTTACTAGGAGGATTAAGCTAATATAACGCAAGTCTCCAAACCGACACAATGGCAGAGCCATCAAAGAAACTAAAGAGGGTTTTGTCTGAGGAAGCGAAGAAAAGAAAGAGAGAGAGAAAGTGATCGGATCACGAATCAATATCGGACGGGCTTACACTCGGTGGCGCGAACTGAAAGAGGCAAAGGATTGCAAAATGGACAGAGACCTAGCCTTCCTGATGCTGGATTTGTAAATGTTATGTTTACTTTTTTTGCACTTTTGAGCTTATTTGTTATTAGGCTGTTTTCAGGTTGTTCATAGGTGCACTACTAGTTCACAATTTATAACCGTAAGGCGATAGATAATATAATTTTGCTCGATAGGAAGCATGTCTTGTATCATCACGAATGTGTGTAATGCTTGTAAATATAGACTAACAAACCACAATAAATGTTTTGTGGTAAAATGTTGCAGATTCCTTAGTTCAGAGCAGTAATCCACATAATTGTGGAGCAGTTTAATCGTTAAGTGGGCTAATGCTATGAGTGGGCTATTGTTATCGCATGGTATGTATAGTTACCATGCTCAGCGTTTTTCATAGCAAATTGTTTGTTGTTTTTGCACATACTACACAAAACAAAACGCCTGGTCGTGAGTGTGTTTAGTAACAAACAGATGATTACACATGGGGGTAACCGTGGACCGATGTTCCATGGTGCTGCTTTAAATCTTCTGAAGTCATACCAGCTCTTAAAGCTGGACATGTAGATCTCGTGTGTCATGTGTCTGATTGGGAAAGAGCTGTGATGATGATGATAATATATAAAGAGCTGTCATGTGACAAAATGAGCTTTAAAACAGACCAAATGAAACCAAATGTTGTGACCTTTGACCTCTGCCTCATGCAGGGGCCACATTAAAACCATGTGCAGAAGAGTGAATTCCTCCGACTGGATAGGAATGTTTTCATAGGTGCCTCGATGCAATCTTCAGGAGGTCTCTTTGATTTTCACTTTGATCTCTCTCATCGACATTCATTTTGTCTTGTGTTACTCTTCTCAGAATATAGATATTGTTGATTTAGGCTCATTCTGTATTTTTCTGACCCCTTCACATCAAGAAGAACAATAAACTCTAAAGATAACTCTCATGATATAACCCTATTGGTGTCCAGTCCACCACATTACACATTAGAGGTCGACCGATAGATTTAAATTAATCGGCATCTGCTGATTGTGCTGCACATTAGGCCGATTTATATTCAGGTGCATCTGCGAGCAGCTAAGCGTTGCTGTGAAACATGTGACGCTGCCTCTTGCAGCAAGCAGCTTGCCATTCCACCAGCATGATAAAATCGAAAAATGAAATCATCACTTGTGTCCACTGCACTCTTGGAAAACCTGACAAATTATCAGTTAGCTAACTTAAATGTGTATGTGACGAAATCATCACTTGTGTCCACTGCACTCTTGGGCTCGTTCACAGTCACACAGAACATGTTTCTGTTAGAAACACGAGACACGGGGAATGTTGAACTGATTTTAACTTGAGCGCTGCTTAGAACGCTTGTCATGCGTGAGACGCGGCAAAAGACGCAATCGCAACAATCATACATTACCGTCTAGCGCGTGTTAGAAAAACAACAACAATGTACATTGGGATGGAAAAACACATTCAGTTTAACCGGTAATGAGCAGCAGGATGTGTGATATGAGTGAACTCTTTTATCCTTGTTATTACTTAGATTATGGCCATTTGACTTAAAGCAATATCTGTCAACAAACATAAACAAAACTGAAGGGTTTTAAAGACACACTGATGTTGTTTCTGATTTATCTTCACACTTGTGCCGTCGAACTGTTGTATAAATGCAATATCGCACTTGTAGTCGTGTGATGTTTCTCTACATCAGCACGGCTGTGATTGTTTCCTGTACTCGTGCCTCTGACCTAATCACAGCCGTGCTGATATAGAGAAACATCACACTCCTACTCCAGCCATATTGCATTATTGGCCGCTGCATGTGAGACGTATGACAGAGCAATTCATAAATAAAATTAATGGATAAAATATGGATTCACAGGAAGTTAATGTTTTACATTTACATTTACATTTATTCATTTGGCAGACGCTTTTATCCAAAGCGACTTACAATTGAGGAAAACAGCAAGCGATTCGTCTAAGTAATACAAATGGTTTTAAATGGTCTATACCTTATTTAAGGTTCATACCTCATTTCCACATCAGAGAGACGTCGCTACAGGATCCGTACTAAAGACTCATACTGAAAGTGTGGGATTTCTTAAAGAACTATAAAAACATGAATCATCATATCTGTGTCATGGGTTTTCACTGGGCACCAGTTAAACATCAGCTCAAGTAGTCTGCAGACCAGCACAACCCACCTTAATGTTTGTTTTTAAATGTATACAGCCACAGGAATTCTAAATGTAATCATTTTTTCTAGATGTATTATGGTCATTCCAGTTCAGTATCTGTTGAATTTTAACAAAATCAAACCTCAGGAGTGTCAAAGTCAACGACAACAATGTGAAAGAATGTCAGAATGGCAAAACACATGAAAACTGTGATAAAAATGAAGGTTATCACATGAACAAATAATTTTCAAACATTTCCAAAAACATGTACAAATATCACTGTTGTATTGCTTAAAAGTGAATATGAACTTTCTTTGCAGTATTTGTGTCATGGTCCTGCCCTTCCTGTCTAGCGATCTCCTAGAGCCTTGTGGGCCATGTTAAACACTCCGTGTTTGTTACTCGTTCCGCAACCCTGCCCTCCTTGTTTATGTCCTGTTTTCATGATCTAGTGGGCAGGATTGCGTCAGTATCTTGTCTTTGTTTTTACGTTCTGTGGGGAGACACGCGGCTCGGGCGCTTCCGCCTTTTGCCGCGTGTTTTCATGTCGCGCGTCTTAGCTCCGCCCCTTGTTCTTCCGTAGTCAATCCATCTGTGTTTCATGACTCACACCTGGTGCAGGTTGTGCAGGGTGCCTGTGTCATTATCCCTTGTTAGTGTCCCTATTTAAAGCCCTTGTGTTCATTGTCCTGTGCTCGTTCGTTTTGATTCGCCTGTCCTTGACATCTTAGAGTTTTGATGTTGCTGTAGTCCTGCCTTGTGAGAGTTGTAGTTTGACGTTGTCTCAAGTTTTGATCCCTGTTTTGCCCCCTTGTGGGTCGTTTATGTTTTGCACTTTTGTTTTGTGATTTTAGTTCTAGTTATTTGTCTTCTGTTCTCCCCATCGTGGGTCACCGCCTGCATCTGGGTCCTCCCACCACACCCATGACAATTTGAGGTCTGAAAAAAACAGAGCATCTTTTCTGTTATTGTCACCTGTTCCAGTTGTCATTTTTCAAATAGAATATTTAGTTAGGAGAAATATTGTTAGTAGTCAAAGTCAAAGTCAGCTTTATTGTCAATTCTGCCACATGTACAGTACATACAAGTGGAGGATTGAAATTGCGTTACTCTCAGACCCTATAGGTGCATACAGATAACATAGAATAACATATATCAAAAAAAATATATCAAATTACAAATAAATACAAAATCTATATATGTACACAAAACAACTTTACAAGCAAGGGATATGTAACCGAAATAATTGTGCAGACCAAAGAAATAATCAACAGTGCAGATGAGATAAACAGCAGTGCAGATTAAATAAACAGCAGCGTAGATGAAATAAACAACAGTGCAGATGAAATAAACAGTAGTGCAGATGAAATAATCAAGTCAAATGGTGCAGATGAAATAAACAACAGTGTAGATGAAAATATCAACAGTGCAAATGTAATGTAGTGCAAAACTTATCGGTCTGTATTAAAGTGTCAGTAGAGCAGGCTTGTTTTAACTGACTTAGAGGTAGTTAGTTAGTTGAGGAGGCTCAGACCAATAATGAAAAGGGGTTGAGCAGTCCAATGTTCCATAAAGTGACAAGTGACAAGTGCGGGACAGAGTATGATGTGGGAAGGGATGGATGGGTTCAGGGTTCAGAGATGCGTGTGGCAAGGGAGGGGAGGGGGGGGAGGGTCGGAAGGGAGTTTAGCTTCCTGACTGCCTGGTGTATGAAGCTCTCCTTCAGTCTGCTGGTCCTGGCCTGGAGACTCCGAAGCCTCCTCCCTGATGGCAGCAGACTGAAGAAGCTGTGTGATGGGTGGGTGGGATCACCTGCAATGCAGAGGGCTTTGCGGGTGAGACGGGTACCAAAAATGTCCTGGAGGGAGGGGAGAGAGACACCAACGATCTTCTCAGCTGCTCTCACTATGCGTTGGAGAGCCTTGCGGCACGATGCGTTGCAGGCGCCATACCACACAGTGATGCAGCTGGTCAGGATGCTCTCGATGGTGCCTCTGTAGAAGGTGCACATGATGGGGGTTGGGGCTCTGGCTCTTCTCAGTTTGCGGAGAAAGTAGAGACGCTGTTGTGCTTTCTTCGCCAGTGCTGCAGTGTTGTTAGTCCAGGAGAGGTCATCAGTGATGTGCACACCCAGGAACTTGGTGCTGCTCACTCTCTCTACGGTCGCACCGTTGACAGTCAGAGGAGCATGCTGAGTGTGCGCTCTCCTGAAGTCGACAACAATCTCCTTTGTCTTCTCCACGTTCAGAGAGAGATTGTTGTCACTGCACCACCTGGCCAAGTGGCTCACCTCACTCCTGTAGTTTGTCTCATCTCTGTTGCTGATGAGACCCACCACAGTTGTGTCGTCCGCAAACTTGATGAAGAGGTTGGAGTCATGTGATGGTGAGCAGTCGTGGGTCAGCAGGGTGTAGAGGGGGCTAAGTACACATCCTTGGGGGGCTCCCGTGTTCAGTGTGATAGTGCTGGATGTGTTACTGCCGACCCGTACTGCCGGGTCGGCAGTTCACAGAATAAAAATTTAAACACCTAAAATACCTATAAATAGTAAATTCAGAAAAACTGAAATGGTGTTTAAAATGGTCTCTTATTCTTTGTCCACAGCTGTATATGTTCAGGCTTGTGATGACAGAAGTGTCATTGCCTAATGTCCATTTTGAGTTTTTTAAGGAATTTGTTAATATGGTAGTTTGTGTTTCTAGGTTATACACACAGCATTGAATGCAGATCAGATGAGTGGGTTACAGTTCAGAAATCATGAGTGTAAAGTTGACACTAGAGGTTTTGAGATTTTGCTGTGGTATCAGTTGAGACTGTTTGCCAAACTCTAAACCTTTTCAATATATCTGTTGTTTATGTTTTGTGTTTCAGAAGTGTCAGATGGCTTTGAGAAGCATTTAATGCAGTGCGTGTGTGTGTGTGCGTGTGTGCGTGCGTGCGTGCGTGTGCGTGCGTGTTTCAGACGGTTCTTCATTTCTCTCTCTCTCAGTCTCTCTGAGTTGGGCTAAATGGATTTTCTTATTGTTCAGAACACATGTGGGCTTCAGCTCTTCTTTCCTGATACAGTACAGTAGATATGTTTGCCAGAGTTTTCCAAGCACACAGAGGTGTAGTCCAGTATTGGAGTTCTTTAATAAACTTGTCAATATGCCTATAGGTTGATAAGTCGTAATTGAAATGATTTAGTTTTTCTTAAGATTTTAAACAATCAAACAAAAACTAAGAGGATATTTTTGTAAGACTTTTGTTTGTGTTGTGATATTTGGATAGAAATTTCACGTGTGTGTGTGTGGTGTGTTTATTCTGACGTGCTTTCTGTTTTCCGTTGCGGTGGAATAAACAGCGGACGAGGTGTAATAGCACATTACTGAGAGACATTTCCAGCCGAGTCGTGAGATTGATCATATTTTATAGTGTAACAGGCCGTTCTCTCTGCGCTAGCATTTATTTCACAGAAAAAGAAAATTGCTCGGCCAGTGTGATGTATGGGCATTAAGTGCTCTCTTGCCTTATATTCAGTGTGAGGTTTGTCAGGGCAAACCCTTATTTACACCCGCAGCGTGTCGACAGTGTGTTATACCTGCTTTTACTTTCATTCACAGCAAACAGAAATGAGTCTGCTGCAGTGCCGGTGCTGTGAAATACTGAATGTACATCTATAGGCGCTGTGAAAGACGCATTACCACTCATTTCTGCTTTCTCTCACAGGACTCTAAACTTCTCTTCTTATATTTTGTTTTGGAAACAGTCTAAAGATCGTGTAGGTATGACTGCAACAGAATATTAAATATTGTTTCAGTCAATCCTGCTGTCATGTAGGAAGAGAAAAGGATGAGGCATTGGTTGTAGAAATTCTTTCTTTGGCTGTCGGTCAGAGCTGAAGGTGTATTGATGTAAGTGGGACGCTAAGGTATTGAAAGAGCGAACAGACTCGATGTGATTCACCTCTCAGACACGCGGTTCAGACTCTAGAGACGACAGAGAGAAGGAAATGTTCTGCAGGTCAGTCCGACTCTAATGGATCCAACAGATGGACATGTGTTGTTTTCTTACAGGAGGGGTGGGTTTGAAAAGAACAGTCTGTCCGATCTGTGCTCACCACCGTTCTACTTTTCTCACAAGGGCCTATTACAGTGTATGTGTGTGCGTGCTGCAAGATACACATTCCAGGCACAAAATACAGGAGTCCTACAGGCCTGAGGATCTTCAGATTGAAGAAACATGTGTATGTGGGTGTGTGTCTCTGTAAACACAATAAATCAAAAGTATTCTCACACACACACACACGAACCTTATTTACTTGTCATCAGTATTTTACTTTCTGCATACTTGCCCAATGTTAAAGATCTTGTGGTTGTGTTGTCATAACATAACGTTCCATTTTCACCGCATAGTTTTAATATAGAGTTAGTGTATGTCTGTATATTACATCAAACTCTTTCTTTTCCAAATTTTTAAAATAAAGACTTAAATGCTAATTTACAGTATCTGACCAACAAACATACAGACAAACTTGTTCATTTTCTACAGAGCTTTACCCGTCAAGTCGATAACATCAGCCACTCTCTTCCAGATGTGCCATATGGAGAACATTAAGAGAAAATCAGCACTGAAATGACACAACAACAATGTTCATGTGCTGTCACAATCCAACAACTCAAACAAACCTTTACCGTGACTCACAGAACACTAGAGAACGACACGTCGAGCTGTAACACATGCACACCAGCCATCTTATAAAAGTTCAAACCATGTTGAATGTGTTGTAAATTTCCCATGAGAGATTGAAACAGTAAGTGAAGTGAAAAAATACTGATGCTGAATGTGACAGTGTCTCAGCAGAATGTGTTTGTGTTAAAAATTATAAACAACATGAGTCTGTTAGCACATCTACATGTTACACGTAAACCTTTATATAAAGATTTATACGATTTACTACTGACTGGCTGATGGCAAACAGTGTCAGAAACTTCACTAGTGATAATAAATCAGAAAGTCACAGCGTCTGTTAAAATTCATGTGAACATGTAAGAACTCAACTTCAATGTTTTTCCTCTGGGTTAATGCAACACTACAGTATTAGTCTGTGCTGGTAGATGTGAGAACTACAACATCTTTCATCACAGATGACAGAATGTATTTGAGAAAGCATGATAAACATCAAGGCCCAATTTTACACCCTTTTGTCCACCCCTCACCCCTTGCCCTGTTGAAACAGAGTGACAAGGAGATGGGCTAAAAACATTCCCCTAAGAAATGGAACAACACTACTACACCATCATACATCATTATACCTCACTGCTAGCTGTACAAAGTAGCAAAGTAGGTGCAGGGATGTTTATCACCAACTACCAAGATGCCGCCTTCAGCTGTAGTCATATCAGTTTCGTGGATTACAGCCTAAAGTGACCCTGAACTTTTTCGCCAAAAGCAGCGCACCACACACCCCTCCGTTCATGATTCCCCCGACAGAAAGAGAGACCTACCGAACACGATCCCGCACAGACCGGGTTATTCAGAGCATTCAGAGACAAGAGACTGAACACAACATTAAAGTTAACATAAACCAAATGATTATTTATACTTTAAATCCTTATTAATGGCAAAATAAAGGCTTACATTATACTTGCATATTGGAAAATTTCAAACCCCTTTGTTTGAAGTGAGGTCCCGAAAAATCTTTGTTTGAAGGGCTATATGACCTTACCCTTAACTCCTACCCCTCCAACCAAAAGAGAATCAGGACGGTACAATTGGGATTGGGCCTAAGTGTGTGTTCACTTCCTTCTAAAATGGTTGAAATTGTTCTTTGGCCTTCAGCAAATCATTAAATTACTGTTCAATGATCTGTGATCAACAGGACAACAATTATTGTCATTAACATTTGACATGAAGAGAGCAAGAGACTCGCAACACAAATGTTGGACACACACATTTAAGAGTTAAGTCTGAAAACACATGAAACAAATTCATTTTTATATCAGGCTGTCACAGAACTCTCAGAGAAAATAAAAAATGACAACCATTTAAAAAGAACCTGTAAGTAATAATGTTTATGGTAGTGCATCATGTAGTATAAATATACTCAATTCAGTAACTCATCAAAATAAAATCACTTTTCCTACAGAAACGCACACACACAGAGGTGGGATGAAAGAGTCAGCAGTAATGATAACAGTTAGATGTGAATGATCACCTCAGACATTTACTGCCATCATTTACAGTTCATTCTGATCATCAGCTGCTGACTGTAATAAAACACACGAGAGATTGAGATGATAAATCACAGCCAAGAGCCATCACACACACACACACACACATATAAACATATTCCGCAAGATGACAAAACAGGGTTGGCAAGAAAATCAAAAATCTTTGAAAAAATGGTTTTAAATTCATGCTTTAGGTATTTTAAAATGTCCTTTGTGTGTTTATGTTGATTTTGTGTAATTAAAAATAACATTTGTAGCATTTTTAATGAAAGTTAGGACTGAAGGTACCTCAGGGTGTTTTCACACTTGGGTCCTCTTTAAAAGAACCGAACCCAGACCCCTTAAAGTGGACCAAGAGGAGGACCAAATGAAAAAGGGCCGAGTTCTCTTTACGTTCACACTGTACTTATCCCCCAAAAAGAACCCAGGTCTTTTCTGGTCCACTTCAGCACTAATGGGGTCTCAGACCTTTCTGTGTTCATACTGTTGTTGCTTTTTCGGGACCAAGTCCTCTTGCAGTGCTGTGCATTGTGGGTACAGCAATATGGTGCAAGATGGCTGACCTTAAACATGTGTTAGTTGTACTGTATGAAATGTTTTTAAAAATCAAAGATAGAAATAGCAAACACTCCTCGTCTGACCATAGCACTCCTCTTCCAGCGGCAGCCGCAGCCATGTTTGATAGCGCGTCTTGTACGTACGGAGTCTTGTTACGACCAAAAAGAATGAAAAAGGCGAACAGTAAAACCAAGCGAGCCCAGGGCGGTTTGTGTTCAGACTGCGTGTTTTTAGCGAACCGTACCATAAAATGAAAGCGAACCGTACCCAGACCACCTCCTGAGATGGTCTCAGTTCGGTTCGCTTTAAAGGGGTCTGAGATCGTTTGCTGTGTTCACATATGGGCCAAAAACCTAGCGAACCGTGCTCAGACCCCTGAAAAGGACCATGTGTGAAAACACCCTTAAAACGTCATGTGGTGTAACTGCCAAAACATGAGAAATATTAACTATTTTATCCACCTAGATGGAATGTAAAGATACTAATAAAAACAAATAATTTATTTTGAAATAGCTCACACAAGTAGATTTTATTTAAATGATCTCTAAATATAAATTTTTATGCATTTTTGCCACATTTATTGGGACATATACTAAAAATACCCTTGTTTTTTAAATAATCATGTTTACGTAAATTATGTAAAAATGGCTAAAACCCATATTAATATACTAAAGTAGATGACTTTATTTTATTCCACATCAATGATCCTTTATATAAATATATTTTGGTTTAAAAACTGGTTACACCATCTTACACAAACCGGTTACACCACCTGACCATGTTGTTTCTACAGCCAAAGGCCAGTGTGTATTGAATAAATTAACACTGAAAATTAAACATGACAGGCAACAATTTCAGCTGATGTGGTTTTATTTGTGTGCTGAAAAAAATCTGCCAACAACAACTCAGGGTAAAATCATATGTTCAAAAGTGTGTGTTACTGAACTGCTTCCACTCCTCAGTTGTGAGTTTTGAGTGACGCAAGTTCTGTAGTACACACCTGTAGTAGAACAGGAGGTCAGGTAGATGAGGCCAGGGAAAAAAAGTCAGTCTGGAAGAACTTGACTGGTCTGCATAAAACCAAGTCCTGAACCCAGCTGAACACTTTTGGTGTCATTTTAAATGCAGACTTTGAGCAAAGAACTCATCACCAAACACCAATGACTTGTGTACAGGAGTCGTCATTTTGGGACAGAATAAAGGGGCTTTTGAAACAGTTTTACAAATGGCATTGTAAGGAATTTTGTTTCCATCTCTGTTGCAGCAGTTTTGGAAGAACCTTTATTCTGTCCCAAAATGACGACTCCTGTACACAAGTCATTGGTGTTTGGTGATGAGTTCTTTGCTCAATGTCTGCATTTAAAGTCACACCACATGTGTTCTGCTGGGTTCAGGACTTGGTTTTATGCAGACCAGTCAAGTTCTTCCACACTGACTGAATCAATGATTTCTTTCTGAATCTTGTCTCATACACAGGGACATTGTCATGATGGGATAGAAAAGGGCTCTTCTCTTCCCAAACTGTTGCTATTAAACTAGAAGCACACAGTTTCATAGAATATCATGATATGCTGCAGCATTAAGATTTATACTAAAGTCATCAAACCTGTTTATTAGATAGAGTGACCCAATACTTTTGCCAATACAGTGTATAAGGCTCTAACTGATATTTTTGTCAAATTTCAGTTATATTCTTATTTTTATTCTGTGACAACTTATTTACACTATGTGATGTTTTTCTTCATGTTCTGTACATTTGGGGAGTTATAGAATACGAAGTCAAATGGAATGCAAAAACTTTGGAGCTCAATATTTCAGAACTGCTCAGAATGCATAGAACCTTATAACTCCAAAGTGATGAATTGTAACCTTTGGTAAACATTTCTATAATCACTGAATGTATGTTGAACTTTTTAAAAACACAATGTTGTGCAACATAATTATTTTATCCTAAACACTACAGTTGTGGAGAAAGCACCACTTTCTCAAAACAATATAACATTAAACACTTAAAAATAGTTCCAAATAGTTTAGTTTATTTAACATGTTTAATTAGCATCATAATCTTGTGATATTTGACTAAATGGTCCCCTAACAAAAAGATTTGTGATAGAAGTCAAAGGGTGTAACCAGTCACACTATTTGACATTTCCGTTTAAAATTTGACAGGCATACATTGACACCAATCTAATCACATATGACCTTGATGGGAAGATTTCAAATGAAATTGTTTTGGTAATAATGGTAAATTATCAATGTATATCTGGGGTCATACCATTTGACATGCATACCTAAGAATACCTGACCACACCATAAAAATGTCAAATTATTTTACATTTAAAAAGAGTTCCTAACATTTGCACTCAGCAGTTAGAGTCACCAGAGGTTCTTCTCTGTGGTTTCATTTCCTCTTGTATGTCTTCTTGCACAATATTAACATAATTGCTCCTTAAATGCTGGTTACACCACCCTGACACTTCCTGAATTTCACCTGATTCCCCAAATTAATTCTAATATTCAGAACAATGTTCATAACAATGTTTTGTTACTTTTACTTACTATTAAATAGGATTAATGTAAGATTATGCCCAGCTAGCTGAAATGGTGTTTAAATAAGAATTTCACCTTTTTTAAACAAGATGAATTGTTTGTATCAAGTTTTTACGGTTACACCTCATAGACATTTTTGCAATCATTCCCCAAATATTCTCTCAAAATGATTTAAAACCAGAAAATTTACAACTTGTCCTCAGAAAAGAGAATGTATGCAAGTAATCTGCAAATTTATTTTGAAATTTAAACACTTTTAAATGTGATTAAACCTTAGGGACACAAAAAAATGAGCGTCACGTCATTGACCCCTAAACACTGGTGTACTGCTCGAGTGAATGTACAGAGAACTATGTGATGTGATATCATTATCAGAACACAACTAAAAATAATCAGACAGTACACCATCCCGAAGAAGGAGAGAGAAATATATGAGTATTGCTGCTCCACGGTGAAGGCAAATTACATCTTTTGTTCATTTATTTGACTGTGTGTGTGTGTGTGTGTGTGTGTGTGTGTCTACCTACAGCTGGATGTGGGTTTGTTTATGTGTGTGTGTGTGTGTATTGCTTTACTTGCAGGAATTCTTGACCTGATTGTCCACAAACACACACACACACGTCTAGACAGTTTGTGCCCTTTGTGTGTGTGTGTGTGTGTGTGTGTGTGTGTGTGTGTGGGTGTGGGTGTGTGTGTGTGTGTGTGTGTGTGTGTGTGTGTGTGTGTGTGTGTGTGTGTGTGTGTGTGTGTGTGTGTGTGTTTTCCGGTCTGGTCTGTGGGAATGAGGATGTTGTGATGAGCCTCAGGGGGAGTCTGTTGATCTGTCCTATCATAAAGCCATCAAATAATAGCAAGTTCTAAAGCAAACACTCAGTTTTATTGCAGTGAGATATTGTGGACAGCTTCAGGATATTTCTTTATGGAGCAGTTCTTGTGTATGTTTTATGATTGTTTTTATGATTTATTTTATGACTGTTAGTTTAGTTTATTTCGACTGAGAATGAAATTATTACTAATAAACAATGCAGAATAGAGTTATAGGCGGTTCATAGGCGATTTATGTTTCTGACGGTGGGTACTCTAACCTCCACATAATAACCCCCCACTCACGCCATGCCGAGCTGCCATCACCTGTTCATACTTTCAAAACTCGCGCACTTTTATTTTCTAGAGGTATATGCCTACTTTTCTATTTGCAACCATGAAACTCAATCCGTAGGAAAACATGCATAGAAGACACAAAACATAGCAATGCCTATAACAATACTGTATAGCAAAGCTGTGGAGAAAGAACGTCCCACATTGGAACATTATGCACGTCTGCTTAAATAATAAATAAGTTACATAGACATGAACTTTAATCGACTTTCAATGAAATGAAACAACATCGTCAAAAAACATATGAAAGTGTTCAACCTGTCCACCATTAACATCATAACACAATAATAAGATCTGACGTGCCATAACAAATGGGCTTAACGTTAACGTTACCTGCTCTTCAGCTGATTCCTGTGGGATGTTGAAGGGCCTTAATGCGAGCAAGTTTTTAAGAAATTTACCGCTAACATGCGCTGCGCAGACCGATTGGCAGTCAACGTTATGTGAGAGTGATTTGAGATCAAACCGCTTTAGACATCAAAATAACACAAGAGCTGTTCGAGATAAGACTGTTTCATAGGCTTATGAATCATTCTTGCGGTGCTTTGACGTCATTCGTTGATAGATATGCGGATCGCCGCACAAAGTGGAACATGAAGTACATTATCATATGAAATTCCATGGGTGCTCGAGCCTCCATAAGCACCCACAGGATCAACGCCTATGAGACGGTTCAGAATATTACACATCAACCAAATGATGGTTCTTCATCCAAACTAGTGTTTACAAGAGTAGAAGTGTCCGAAAATGTTTATATTTTACTTCAACACAACATGTCAGAATTATGAGATTGTGCTGAATAAATTGAACTGTTGGGCACAGTTCTAATGTATAACAGGCCAAATGTATAGACATTTCGTCAGGGGCGTCATTTGGGTATGGCAGGGCCGGACTGGTCAGGTCAATTTAAAGTAATATTTTATTGCTGGAGTCTGTGTTTGTGTGACTGGAGATATATGAAGTGCTTGTATCTGGATGTGATGGATTTATGTCCTTGTGTTTGACAGGTGGGTGTGTAATGTTTGCTTCGGTCTTTACTCTTATAAAACTCCATCAGAATCGGTTTCATCAGAAATGAAATGAATGGGAAGAATGAAAGATTTCAGCCGATGTTGAGAATGATGCTGATGTGAGGATGGTGAAAAAATGAATGTTGAACATCTCACTTCTCTGTTCAGTGGGTTCATATGATGTTCACAACATGAGGTTTTCATGTTTTTATGTTGCATCAGCTGAATCATCAACAGCAAACTTCAAAACATCCTGACGTTACTGTATTACACGAGTTCATGAAGTCCTCTTCAGTGAGAAGGAACTAGATAGATAGTGTTGATTTTTTTAGAATTAATCTTTCAAAATATTCAAGAATTTTGTGTAAGACATTGAGCATGAGAGGAAAGGGTTTGTGTGTTCTCAGAGAAGGACAAATTGTGTGCATGTGTGTAGAGACTGGAAATAAATAAAAACACATCCAATATCAAATGATCCTTTATTAAAGAAATGTTCATCTTTAAGTGCTCTTAAGTATGGAGCGATTTTAGTCTCATTAATAGTTACGCGTAAAACAAGATGCACACATGCGTAAACGGTTTCACATGCATAAAACCTCATTTACACGCACAAAGTATTTATATACATGTACAAAAAGCAATTCACGTGTATAAAATAAAATTATATTTTCACAAACATACAACTGTGCACTAAAATTTCCAAAGTTTAAAATGTTTTTTTTTGAGACTCTCCTGGCAGCGCCACCCCTCCCACGTGGGTTGTCGTACTCTTTAGCCAATCAGATTCAAGCTTACCATTCAACCAATCACAACCCGCTGAGGGCGCAGGACTCACGGAAAACGGCACTGCGCACCTTTTATGCAGTTTGGCTCCAATACAACGGAAATTGCGCATCACCTCCACCGCACGTTATCACGAATGTTTTTAGTTTTAAAGCGATTTATTGATCGTATTTATTGATACAACCTAGAGCTAGACAGGCACTGACAATTAAACGACAAAGTGAACAACGTTTGGTGGTGATCAATAGAATTTGTAAATATCTTCCTCAGATAAGGCGTTGATTTGGGTAGGGACGTGTCCAGGGAACACTAATTTGTCCCTTCCAATAATTTCAACCAAACAATTAATCTACATTTATATATAACCACTGATGTCCATCTGTGTCTTGTGTTTTTACCTATTTTTGTCATGGTTCTGCCCGATCTGTCTTGTAGATTCCTAGAGCCTTGTGGGCAGGGCCATGACAGTGCCATGTCTCCGTGTTTGTTACTCGTGGAAGCGCGTGGCCTGGGCGTGGTGCGCCCGTGTCACGCGCTCTCCGGTCTTGCGTCATGACCACGCCCCCCGGATACTTCCGCGATCCTGCCCTCCTTGTTTATGTCTTGTTTTCATGATCTAGTGGGCAGGATTGCGTCAGTATCTTGTCTTTGTGTTTACGTTCTGTGGGGAGACACGCGGCTCCGATCGCCTTCGCCGCGTGTTTTCATGTCGCGCGTCTAAGCCCCGCCCCCTCGTTCTCCGGTAATTTTCCCTGTTAATGTTTCTGATGATTCACACCTGCACCCTGTGTCATTATCCCTTGTTTGTTCCCCTATTTAAAGCCCTTGTGTTCGCTGTCTCGTGTCGGTGCATTTTTGTGAGTTCAGTGTGTCTCATGTCTCGTGTGTTTTGCCCTTGCTGTTTCCCGGTAAAAGATCGTTCTAGTTTTGGTTTTCTGTTTTGCCCCCTCGTGGGGTTTTTTTGTACTACAGTTTTTCTAGTGTGTTTTGTTCCTGTCATTTTAGTTTAGTTTTTATCCCCATTGTGGGTTTTTGTTTCCTGTTTTTTGTGTCCTTTATTTATTAAAATCCTTTTTGTCGCCACCTGCTGCCTGCGCCTGGGTTCTGTCCTTGCCAATCATGACATATTTTATTAAACATTTATTTTTTCAGAAATTATTTAATTGAAGTTAAACATCTTTTACAACCGCTGTTTGTGGAACACAAATGGTTAAATCTCGTTCTCTGCAATGAGAATGGAATTCTACATTAGCGACAGAAGTCAAAGCAAATTATAAAGCCACCTAGGTTAGAGACTTTTGACTTCTCTAACCTACGTCGCATTGACTTCTCTCACTAATGTAGAATTCCATGTGTTCTGGCTGTTAAATAAGTATAATGTGTTGGAGGAAATCTGCTGGTTCATTTTTTATTTACCCTGACAGAATTTTCATTGGCATCACAAAAAGTAAAAAGTTTAACAAATTAAAATGGACCTGTTGTATATTTGTTTTTGACTTGTTCTTTTTATATTTAACCTTATTAATGTTACACAATTTAAAATATTGTTAAAATATTATATTGTTTAAATAAGTTAAGTAAACTGCATTAAACTTTTGCGGCTCTGCAGACCAATTTTATTTATGTCCCCACCAATGTCAAAATCAAAATTTCGCTCTTGCGAATCATAGGCTAATAAACGTGAATGGATCCGTCTTTGTTGCGGGGCATTTTTAAGGATGTTAACTCATACAGTCGGCATGGAGGAATCAAGCCTGTTCTTTTTTTTTTATTATCAACATTATAAATTATAAAAACAGATATTCTTGTTCGGCTATTGTTACCGGGAAACCAAAGAGCAGCGCGTCTTCTCCACTGTCGGCTTTACCGGCTGAGAAACAGACTTTACAAAGTAAAATAGGCTTTTCTATGATCCTTTCAATTATCGTTTAAAATAAATAATTATGCTTTCTGGTTGAAACGACTGTTTGTGTACCTGTCAGATTTACTAACAAGAGTGATAATAATGCAATGACAATGCGGTGGAGGTGATGCATCATTTCCGTTCTATTTGAGCCAAACAAACTGCACAAAAGGTGTGCAGTGCCGTGAGTCCTGCGCCCTCAGTGGGTTGTGATTGGTTGAATGGTAAGCTTGAATCTGATTGGCTAAAGAGTACGACAACCCACGTGGGAGGGGTTGCGCTGCCAGGAGAGTCTAAAAAAAAAACACACACACACACACACACACAGACACACACACATCTTAGGTGATTCACTCGTAAGTGATGATTTGCACATTCACATTACATGATAAACGTGTACATTTTAAACTTTCGAAATTTTAGTGCACAGTTGTATATTTGTGAAAATATAATTTTATTTTACGCACGTGAATTGCTTTTTGTAAATGTATATAAAAACTTTGTGCACGTAAATGAGGTTTTATGCATTTGAAACCGTTTACGCATGTGTGCATCTTGTTTTACCCGTGAATTATTAATGAGACTAAAATCGCTCCATACTTAAGCATCTCATCACAATGAAAACGTGTCAACACGTCAAACACATGAATTTTCTTGACCCTCTATCAGAAACAATATAATAAAAAACCACAGAACATGTGTGTTTGGATGATCCCACAAACAACACATGAAATTATCAAGAGACAAGAGTCAAACCCATGAGTACAGAGCAAAAGCCCAACAGAAGATCTCTGACACCACACACACATCACAGATCCACACAAGCACAATCGCTGATCTCTGTCATTAATACACTTGTGTGATGGAATGTCATGCTTTTGAGCTTACACACACACACACAGTTTTAACCTATCCAACACACAAACCTGGCTGCATTTTTACATTTTCAAATAAACATCATTTAGTTTGATTTATAACCTTATAACCAAAAACTTTGAGAGACATATGGTCAGGGCCGGCTCAGCTTCTGTTGGTGCTTTAGGCAAGATTTTAGATTGCACCCCTATATACAAAATAAATACATTATTAAATAAAATGATCTGAAAATGAACTTTTTTAAAAGCAAAATTCATATTTATTTTAATATAACATAACAACTAAAAATGTTTGTAATAAAATAAAATGTTTAATTACCTACTCATTTGAAAACAAAATAAACCAGATTGTTTTCTCAATAATACTGTATTTGAAAATTAGAGCTCAAAACAAATCTTTGATTAGTATTATTATTTAGATAAAAGTTCATGAGAATGAGTTTTTTTAAACATTTTGTCAACCTCTGCGCAAATGCTGTAGGGAGAAAAATAAAATTGTATTGTTTTGTTTTGGATTTTCTTAAATAAATGGCACGGGCGTACCACAGTGCCAGTAAACAAATTTTGCACTTTACTTAGTTGAAAGCAGTCAAAAACAGCATGTTACCAGTAAAATGCTTCTAAATAGACGCCTTTTGTGTTTGTAAACAATGTGACGCGTTTCTGTGGGCGGAGCCTAACTGGTGGCACAAAGCGTCAAGTGTCGGCGCTAAAATCAGCCTGACAACATAGGAATGTGGATGGTTCAAATGCCTTTTCAAATTATTTTAGTAGTTTATCAGCAGAAAAACCGCTGTCTTACATTGACAAGTTAACACCTAGCGATTTAAATCGGTTGTCTTACATTGATAAGCTAACCCGTAGCAAAAAAGTGAAGTTTGCTGAACCGTACGATCAGGTCTATGGTTGAAGTTCATGTAGCTATGTTGTAATCCGCAACTTTATATTCATCTTACAGTAGCCTACACTGTAAAAAATGTTCCGTAGTTTTTACGGAAAAATACCGTCAGCTGTGGTTGCCAGTAAAATTCCGTAAAAAATACGTGAAAAGCATGTAAACAGTGATGAAGTACTTCAGGGCAAAAACTTCAAGCTATGATTGAATTTATTTCATTTGAGTCTTTTATATTGAGAGCAAATCTTTACATACAATTAAAACATTCACTTAATGCATAAAAGTGAATATATTAAATTTCCTTCACATATTTCCATTTATTTCTTTATTTCGTTATAATAATCAACAGTCACTGTTAAACAAAACAACATGCAGCATGACATCAGAAACTTTTTGCCTGACTTTGACTTAAACACAGACTCCACTCTTCAGCATAGCGGTGACTAAAAAACCATTTAATGGTCAGAAAAGAAAAATCCGTAGTTTTTACAGAAAAATACCGGCAGCCGTGGTTGCCAGTAAACTACCGTAAAAATACGGGAACATCCTGTTTTTATTCATCCAATCAATTCACAGAGGAAACATGAGCCACACCCACTATTCTTCTTCATTAAATATTCAATTTAACTTTGAAATACGTCAGAATAATGAAGACGATCATAACTTCTGCTTCACAGAGACTGAAGCATAACATCAATGAATGTTGTTTAAAGTCACCGTTATTGTGATCAGTGTTTACTTTAGTTGGGCTTTTCACCTGCAATTTGTTAAACAAGTTTTCTTTTGGTTGCTATGCTATGATATGTTTTATAAAACATAATCGTCATAGTAAATAAACACAATAGAAAATGAGAACAGGAGCTTTAGTCTGGTTTTCATTGTTGTAAATACTCAATTAAAAGCATTTTTTTAATGTTTTGAAGTGTTTTAATAACATTGTAAATGAGCTTAAATTTGAGAAACAGCAACAATCATTTGAGAAAAGTTTTTGAGCAGTTTGGAAAAATCTCTATTTGATTTTTAACACAGACATCAAGAATCAGTGTATGAATCTCAACAGTGGTGACCATCAAATGAAAAGCTTCATGCAGCAATGCATCCTGGGAGACATGAATGAGTTTTTCTACTTTGATGGTACCCAGAATGCCTTGCGTTTATCTTATGTGGTCGTTTTTGTGGTTGCCATTGATGAGATGAATAGGTTTATTATTGATATCTGCTAGTCCATTTAGTTCTGTAAATCATGTGTTGTAAAGTCCCATAGCATATTATTCTGACAGTCTCATTCATAACATCAGTGAGCATAATAAAATAACTTAAAAACAGTGAATAAACCAGTAGATGACAACTCTTATGACAAATAACATGATGACAATTTCTCTTAGCTCTTTCCACCATAACAGATGTGTTTTCATCACACAGTTACAGCAGCTAAAGAATATCTAACACAACAAAGCAAACACTGAACACCATAATGGTGACTCAACAAAACCATCAACATCTTCACTTGTGTTCATTCTCAATAAGAACTTTTGTAGATGAACCACAGAAATAAAGTCACAGTGATGTAATAAGTGAATGTGTTAATAGTGTTTGTGGAGTTGTTTAATGGTGAGTTTTTAGAGAAAAAACTGATTGTTAAAAACAAATTTCATTTGAGCTTTTACAACGTGTTTTTCCTAAAAAAAACGACAGAATTTCACTGACAGGTTTTACAATGTGTGAAAGATTTTTTCCGTAAAAATGACAGAATTTCACTGACAGGTTTTGCAACTTGCGATGGTTTTTTTCTGTAAAAACGACATAATTTTTGACAGGTTTTACAGTGTTTTTCCGTATTTTATACGGAATTCTTCTGACAACAGTTTTTCTCAGTGAAAACTACAGAATTTTCCTGTTAATTTCACGGACATTTTTTACAGTGTATATGTGCACGTTTTCTCTACAGTTTGTTGTTTTAAAAACAGTCAATATAGTTCCTTACATCTATGGATTTTGCCTGATCTACATTTTTAAAAACTCAACACTTAATAGGCTAGTAGAGAATGTCCAATAAACTTGATATTTACATTTACATTTATTCATTTGGCAGACGCTTTTATCCAAAGCGACTTACAATTGAGGAAAACAGCAAGCGATTCGTCTAAGTAAAGCAATATTCACGAGAGGTAATAGTAATACAAGGTTTCAAATACAACGTCAAGATAGTATAAGCAAGTATATAGAGAACATTAGAAAAGGAAAAATAGAGGTAGAAATGTTTTTTTTAATTTTTTTTTAATTTTTTTAAACAGTTAAGTGCTCATGGAAGAACATGGAAGATATGAATTTATTACATTTCCACTCTAAATGTTTTGTTTGTTTAACAAAATGGTTAGAAAAAACATGAAACATTTATTTGTGTTGATTTTAAATACATGAAGTCAATAAATGTAATATTAAAGAAATGTTCAATACTTCAAATACAGCCTTGTGAACTTTTGTTCTGACTGTTAAAGTTAATTTGTCACACTATTATGTACACAGCTGACTTGTACTGCAGTAAACAATATTTAAAGAGTATATAGGTACAACTATAGCAGGAATGTGGCAATAAGAACAGACACAAGCATGAACATAAAAAAATATTTTTATTTACTAACATTACCTGAAATAAAATGCACACCGAGAAACGAGAATTCCTGATAATTTCGTCAGTCCAGCCTGTTCGTTTAATGGAAAATTAAACCATAGCATTCCATAGAAAATAATGCCAGAATTTTTGGCATACCTATTCTGACATTCAACAACACAAAAACGCGTTTTTGAAGTAACTGTCTCCTCCGTTTCACTTATTGCTCCTTGGTTTCCACTAGTTTTCTGCCACCAGTCTGCGCGCGCATCTGTCAGTGACGTAATTGTGACGTTGTCTACAAAGGCATCTATAAGGAAGCTGCTTCAAGCGGGATTTGAACTTCGAGCCGGCGATGCATCCGGCATAAGAAGCAGGCGCTCTAACAACGAGGCCACAGGCACTAAAGTAAGCCGCACATCTAGAAGTCGGCCAGTGAGGTTTACCTGCACAGATCACACTAGCTGCACTCAAAAAAATGATTCAAGTCCTTCTTAGATCTGACACATTAAAAATAGGTTCACTTTATTTAAAAATATTTAATTAAGAGCAGTACGCATTTATATTTATTTAGACTAACATAACATTTATTAATAGTGTCATCTATGAGATTTATTTAAATAAGATCAACTCAATTTAATCTAATTAATATTAACGGGGCGGCGTTTGCGCATGTGCTGGGCAAGCTCATGTAAACACGTTCAGCCGCCATTTTTTTCTGTGGGCTCTGCAAAGATTCATGCGAGTTACGACGGGCTCTCTTTCTGTTGGATTCGTTTTTGGTGAGTATTCTTTATTTATTTATTTTTTACTGCTTAATGTTGTGTATATCGTAATGTAGTAATGTAGTAATGCAGAGTTGAAAGTTATGCGAAACGTCCATTCCCTTCGCTTAAATTCAGACTCACGCAATGTGCGACGTATGGGTTGTCGAGGGCCTTTCTATTTAGAGGTTAACTGCAATCGTGCTAACTAACGTGAGCTTACTTGTTATCTGTCAGTTATGAACAAAATACAGTGGATATTTTTCTAAAACTAGACAGTTAGACAACAACTTTCGTCAGCCTCAGAGTTGACGCTTCAGGCACATTGTGTAAGTTAACCTCACAAACTGAAGTCGTCTTTAATGTGCATTTGTGCAAACTGACTTTACCATACGCTGAAAGATACATTTATCTGTTTGGCAATAACGGAAAAACAGCGCATTAATACATAAAAAAAACGTTGTATGTTACCACATCAATAGCAGATAAGCTTACGTTACAGGAGACCATTAACGGATTTGCCAACGTGAGATAGAGCGTATTTATTGATTCAAGTCCACCTACTGTTTAATAAGAAAAATAATATAGGTTTAATCTGGGGTATCCTGCATGTGGAGGAGACAGTTAATTGTAAACAAAAGCATATTTTTATGAGTGACGTTACTTGTTCCCAATCTTAATATACATTCTCTTTTACAGAATAATCAAAATCACCAAGTGAGCAGCAACTTCCTAGTAAAAGTAAGTTATATTTGCTCATATACTTTTTTATGTAATTTCATTAAATATAGTATCTAAATATTTTTTTTTTTCTCCTTTTAGGATTTTAAAAGTGGCAGTGCAAAGTGTGCTCATTGAAATTGGCCAGCGGGTATTTGTTACTGCAGCATTTGTCACTGCAGGCTCATGGACACACACACACACACACACACACACACACACAGTAATGTTTATGGACAATGAATGAAGTAATACAATACTGATATTTCTAGAACTGTAATTCTAATCTGAGGTAGTTATTGGGCTGCCACAAACTATCTGTTTTAAATAATTGTTCAGTTTACCTGCATCTTGAACAGTTTAATTGTTACTTTAAATCTGTTTTATGAATTTTCCACATGCAATTTTCCACATCCACCTTAAAAAGGTTCAAATGTGTACTTTACTGTCACAAGTTTTAAATAATAATTGTGCAGTTTACCTGTATTGTACTGGTGTTGAACTGTGTTGAATATATGTTTTTTAAGTTTAAATAAAATATCTAGATTTGATATAAAACATATTTGTCCCTTTTGCAATATTTTATTTTAAGTTAGAAATTAAGAAAAATCACTCTAAACATATGAATAAATTTCACTTTAACTCTATTTGATAAAATTGAGTTGAACCAACTCATTTATATTGTATAATGTGAATCTTTGAATTTCATGTAAAGTCTATTTAACAAAATTGAGTTGGACCAACTCAATTTCATTTCATTGAACAAGTATATTTTTATGAGTAGAAGCTACACATATTTTTTGGATGGAAATCCTGCCCTCAATTAAACTGAGTTAAACATATGAATAATTTTTTTGAGTGTGGTCTCCGTTACACATTCATAATTAACGCGTTAAGATCATTCATTATAATCGCGTCATGAAGCAGGAGACATTTTGCGCCCTAGGCCACGGGCCGGCCCTGCATATGAACCACACACAGTAGGGTTTACCAGGACCACACACGACTTACAGGCTTAAGAACTGATCGAAAAACCAGAAAGAAGTAAAATACACATGACAGAATCTCCTGTCTGATCTTTCATTCTGTCTGAGCAAACAAACACACAGTCCTCTCAGAAACTGAGGGGTTTACGCAAGTGTGTAACATTATTAACTTATTTTTAGTCTTGTATTTAATGTAAGAATCATACCACGGTTCTGTCTGTGGGATGTTGGTAGACAGGTGACGTGTGTGTGTGTCATAAATGCAGAGAGAGGATGAAGAAATTCATCTTGTGAGAGGCCTGCGGGCAGCTTACAGCTCGTGCCGTATGAAAGCAGAATTGGTTTTGTGGATGTGTATGAAACATCAGCAGTATGAGGATATGAATGAGATGTGTGATATCGATCCGCTGTGACCCTGAGCTCCGTCCTCTCCAGACACTTCTGTTCTCTCTCTGATTAAAACACACATCACACTCATATACATCCCACACACATGTACAAACTGTATATTGTATCTCAGAGTTGAATGTGATTGTATTTACAAGATGAGTGTCATCACAATCATGTTAGTTTGTAGCACAAACATCATGGTATCTCTTTCATGACAACTCTCAGATGGTAGTGTACATGACAATATTAATGTGTTTGGTCGCTGCTGCTGTTGCGGCAGAGCAAGTATCGATATATTGTATACTGTATAAGTATACTGCTGCTGCACATAAAACATAATGGCAATGGCATTTTATTTGTATAGCATTATCAATTACAACCAGTTGACCAATGTGCTTTACATCAAAGAAATAGAAAGAGCATAGGGAAAATAAAGCTGAAAAACAAATAATAAATACAAAAAAACTATTAATTATAAAAATTCTTAACAAAAAGATAGGTCTTTAACCTAGACTTAAAGAAAGACACAGATGGAGCCTTTTTTATTGAGATTGCAAAGTTGAGGGGCAACAAAAGAGAAGGATCGGAAACCCCTGCGCTTTCGACTCATCTTGGCAATAAGCAGAATCTTATCGGTTAAAGGACCGAAGAGATCTAGAGGCCTTTTTCTCAACCAGTAAATCAGAAATGTAAGAGGGAGCCAAACCGTTTAGGGATTTAAAAACAATAAGCAAAATTTTTAAATCTACTCTGTCGCACACAGGCAGCCAATGCAGAGAGCTTAATACAGGAGTGATATGAGCACGTTTATGAGTCCCTGTTAAAAGTCTAGCTGCCGCATTTTGGACCAGTTGTAGTCGGGACATAGAAGATTGACTGATCCCAGCATATATTAAATTACAATAGTCAAGTCTGGATGTGATGAAAGCATGAATCACTTTTTTTGAAAGAGAGAAAAGTCTTAACCTTTGACAGAAGCCTCAACTGGAAAAAGGATTATTTAACCACTGCATTTATCTGCCTATCAAAGATAACACCCAGATCTTTTACACAGTGCTTAATGTGGCGAGGGCCCTAGAGGGGAAAGGGGCAAAAACAAGAAAAGGGGAACACAAGCCTACAGAGAAACAACCTCTAGACTCAGTATGTTTATCTGGGAAATATAAATACTAGACATACAGGTTCAGTTTTCTAATAAACATAAGGACCATGAGACGTGAATGCCAGAATACTGTATCATTTTATTTAAACAATTATAAATAATTTCTGGGGAAAACCAATAACCTCTTTAAAAGATCACAGATTTATTGCAGATACTAAAAGTCACAACTAAATGCGACACGCATATAACAAAAGTAAAAAATAAAGGACATTAAACAACAAAGGACTGGGGATCACCAGCAGGGAGGCAAGCTAGGTGTCCAACCAAGCCACACGTGCCACAACAAAAACAAAAATACATCAAAGTGAAATCCACTGCAAAAACAAAAATCTAAACTAAAAGAACCAAAATAAATCAGTTGAAGAGGTAGGACCAGCCTGCCCCCTTCTGGTCCTCCCCAGCTCCAAACCACCTTGGCGAATTGAACGCCACACGCAGACGGATACAAAATAAGTGAAATAAAACAAAACAGCGTGTAACAAAACACGTAGCAAAAGCCAAAGGAAACAAACCAAAAAAAGCAGGCAACAAACAAAACAAAACAACAACGTTGGAGTGTCACACCAAGCGGCGACAAGGCACCACAAAATGTGCAAAGGCATTGATATGAATCAATATGCGGGAAACACGTCATCCATTGAACAGAACAGCGCCCCCAACACAACCAGGAGGACAGCAGCCACACGCGCAGCAATGCGACCGAAAGATCCTAGAGTTCTGATATTTGAAGCTCTTGAGTGTTACAGGTATCGCCGCAACTAAGCAGCACAATTGCCCTACAAAAGGACGAACAGACACCAGCCCGCAACACCAGGCAGCGGAACACCAGACCACGACCGGAAGTCAGCAGAACCAATGACACAACATCCCCTCGCCCTTAACAGTCGCTTTATATATGCTTTCTCTGTGACATACACTAATTATTGGCGTGGAGTCTAGATGCAAAATCCCATTTCACCACATTAACACAAGTGGACAGCCAACCAAGATTTAAATTTGGGGCAGCCAAAGAATCAGAAGGTCCAAAGACAGTGATTTCGGTCTTATTTTCATTGAAGTTTAGAAAGTTTAGTGATAGCAATGCCCTCACATCAATCAGACAGGCAAGGAGGGTATCCACACCTTCTGAATTTCGCTTTATAGGCAGATACATTTGCATGTCATCCGCATAACAGTGAAAAGACAATCCATATTTTCTAAAAAAGGGAACCCAATGGGAGCATATATAAAGAAGACAAAATGGGGAATGTGGGGAATCCCACGTTAAACAACACTTTTAGAGGAATAATCACTTATATTGACTGAAAAAGTTCCGTTAGCAAGGTAGGATTTAAACCACTTCAAAGCTATGCCTGTAATGCCTGCACACTGTACACATACACGAATAGCCCTGTAGCAGATCTATACAGGCGGAGCTGGGGAAGGTGGAGGGTTTCTGAAGCACACTGCAACTGCTCCAGCAAGCACTAGCCAAGATTTAAATGTTGAGCAGCAAGTTCATTGGCTGCTGATACAGACAGTACCAATCAGCTTCACCATGAGGTAGTGATGTCATTATGTCAGATTGAGTTAGACCAATTGGACTGCGCCATCTAGAGTTTCATGACAGAACTTTGTATTAATGAACAAAAAACAAAAAATAAATGAAATATTTTTCAAACTGTTGTTTCATTTTTTCAAACTGTATCATTAAAGAACCTTTCTGTCTGATCCACACACAATCTGTAAAAGATTAACATCAAAAAGATCAAAAGACAAAAGAAAAAAGTTTTGGATTTTTAGCGGCCATTAGCGTTTCAGTACAGATTTGCAAAAAATCTTTCAGTCATTTGCTCATCCCTCCCTTTCGAAGTACAACGGTGGCCGCAACAGTAAAAAAACATGTCGCTGACAGAGACAGGGGCTGTGATTCTAGCCACACTGTCATGTTACTTCACATGAAATGACAATGCAGTTACATTATTTCTACACTTATAAGGAAAAACGTTCGTCTCTCGTAGGTTATATGCCCATTTGTATCAAATGCTAACGTTACCAAAAAACTGGTTTCACTTTCACAAAAGTTAAATTAACTTACCAGCCCAGCAGAAAACAGGCAACTTTGGCGTCGCGTTGAAAACATTTTTCCTTCATCTGGTAATAGCGACACCGATGTTTATCCTGGATTTCTGCCGTCGTTTGTCTCTAATTTGTCACATTTGCGCTTCACCGACGGAGATTCGCGCTCTGTCGGCTCTTGTGCACAATACGTTTGGTCTTCCATTGTATCAAAACTTCTAAAAACAGAACGATCTATGCTTCAGCTAGATGATGACGACGACGACGACTACTTCTCTTTGTACTACGACTAACTAACTTCTTCGTGGTCTTTAACTCAGTGATGACGCAATTCTGCCTCTATGAATTACTAAATGCGCTCTGTGAGCTGTTTGTCCGTTTAGTGCTGCTGTAACCAAACATGGCCGCACAACATGGAAAACTCCACATATATAGGCCCGCGCTGTATGTAGATAAAACAGGGTTATTCTAAGGTAATAAAAACATAACTGTTCATTACGTACGGTCTTTATACACCTCTGAAGAAACAGTTTTGTATGTTATATTGCATTTCTTTTAATAAATCATACAAAACATCAAGTATTGTTCCTTTAAATAAAGTTTACAAGAGCAAGCATCTACGAATCTTGCTACAACAGCGTTGTTGGCAGTGCGGCCAGAGCGAATCTTGATGCTCTCGCCAGCGGCGGTCTGAACGCACGGTTACACGTTTCATTTATAGCAAGATGGTGAACTTTTGTCCGTCAGATCAAATGATTGTGAGACTTACGTAAGATTTCTCAAGCTTCTCTTAGCTAGATTGTTGTCTGATGTGAACATGCCCATGTTGTGTTTTCCAGGAATTTCTCATGTTAAGTGAATGGTAATATCCGTTCGGCGGTGGCAGCTGCTGTTTGATTGTTGTACAGTGAAACACATCATGATATACTGTGAGAATAACTCAGACAAACCTTTACTTTAGTCCTGTTTGTGTGTCTCCGATTCTTTCAGTGTATGTGCTGCTGAACATCTGTCTGCACAGCTGGAAGTGATTTCTGCACATCAAGCGCTCTGTTCTTTGATTTAAACCCCACAAATACACAACTCAACTGAAGAATTCATACGCAAATATAAACATATATATGCAAAAACACTTCACACATTATAACATTCATGTGAACTACATTTTTGTCTTTTTATTATCAGTGTACACATTTAAAGTTGTTTAATTGTATTTGTCTACATGTTCTGTTCATACATGGCACATAATACTGCTGCTGGATGTTTATACTGCAGAAACTCACTTTCTAATATATCATCTCAGTCTCTCTCTCTCACTCTCGATCTCTCTCTCCGATCTCTCTATCTCTCTCTCTCTCTCTCTCTCTCTCTCTCTCTCTCTCGCACTCTCTCTCTATCTCTCTCTCTCGCTCTCTCTCTCTCTCTCTAGCTCTCTCTCTCTCTCTCTCACTCTCTCGTCTCTCTGTCTGACTCTCGCTCAAAGTTGTGTCTTTGAGCTGTAATGAAATCCTGTTGGCTGGATTTTTCTTCTCTTTGCTCATCAGAAACTCAACAAAGGTTTTATAAAAGCAGATATCAAATGTGTTGCTGTATCATTCTTATGGAGGAAACAAGGGAACATTAAATCTACACGTTTTATTAGTTCAAGTATCTTCTCAGTTTGTTGGTTAAGAAGTTATGATCAATTGAAAGAGTTGGTTTGTGTCTTAACATTCATCACAGTGTTCAAGGTGCACAGTTTTGGAGAGGCGAGTGATAGCAGATGTGTGTGGAGAAATGCAGATACATAGTTTGACAGACAAGTACAACATCCTATTATTCCATTCAGACCGAATTCAATGATTGGATGAACATTTAATGAACCTGACTCCACCACAGAAGATATAAAGATATATTAGAAACACAAAGAGATTTTTAACCAGCATAACAAACAATCATTCTGGACTATAACTACATGTTATATATGTAAACATGTAACTGTAAATTTGTATAATGTTTGTGTTCACTAGACTCTATCATACATAAGTTGTTTGGATGACATGCCTGCGTGTGACACATGTTTTAATGTTGTTTATTTGTGTGTGTGTGTGTGTGTGTGTGTGTGTGTGTGTGTGTGTGTGTGTGTGTGTGTGTGTGTGTGCAGGTCTTTTCCCAGCTGTGTTGAACCTGGCGTCTATGGCAGAGATCACTGCCAATGCAACATGTGGAGAAAGTGGATCACAGATGTACTGTAAACTAGTGGAACATGTACCAGGACAGCCGGTGAAGAACCCTCAATGTAGATCCTGTAACCTGAACAGTCAACATGACTACGGTAACACACATACAACCATCTGATGTGCTCATATTACACACCATCAAGTTCAGAAAAACACACACAGTCATTACAGACATACATCAGTACATGATGGACAGACTTTAAACCTCATGAGGAAACTCTCTACATCAGCATATTCGCAGAATCTCTTGCGATTTACTGACATTCATTCATTCAATCATCTATTTGAATGCTTGTTTGTTTTTTTATTTCTTTAGTTTAACCATTTTGTTAAAGAGTACATTCCACGAGATCATAAACATTACATTTCATGCATTGTGTAATGTTGCCATGTTTGAAAGTAAACAGTCTGCCAAAGTTGTAAATCCGAAGGTGAACGAATAACAAAGTTATTAGCTTGTAAAAATGGGAGTCGACTCTGAATCACACGAACGAGTCGTGACCCGTCCGAGTCTTTAACCTCCGTGTAGCTACGTCTCTAGAAATAGTCCCCACCTGCTCGCGAAAACTTGAACACACGCACTAAACCAATCACAGCAGACTAGACCATCTGACCGATCACATCAGACTAGACCATCTGACCGATCACAGCAGATCATCTGACCGCAGACTAGACCATCTGACCGATCACATCAGACTAGACCATCTGACCGATCACATCAGACTAGACCATCTGACCGATCACATCAGACTAGACCATCTGACCGATCACATCAGACTAGACCATCTGACCGATCACAGCAGACTAGACCATCTGACCGATCACAGCAGACTAGACCATCTGACCGATCACAGCAGACTAGACCATCTGACCGATCACAGCAGACTAGACCATCTGACCGATCACAGCAGACTAGACCATCTGACCGATCACAGCAGACTAGACCATCTGACCAATTACAGCAGACTAGACCATCTGACCAATTACAGCAGACTAGACCATCTGACCGATCACAGCAGACTAGACCATCTGACCGATCACAGCAGACTAGACCATCTGACCGATCACATCAGACTAGACCATCTGACCGATCACATCAGACTAGACCATCTGACCGATCACAGCAGACTAGACCATCTGACCAATTACAGCAGACTAGACCATCTGACCAATTACAGCAGACTAGACCATCTGACCGATCACAGCAGACTAGACCATCTGACCGATCACAGCAGACTAGACCATCTGACCGATCACATCAGACTAGACCATCTGACCGATCACATCAGACTAGACCATCTGACCGATCACATCAGACTAGACCATCTGACCGATCACAGCAGACTAGACCATCTGACCGATCACAGCAGACTAGACCATCTGACCGATCACAGCAGACTAGACCATCTGACCAATTACAGCAGACTAGACCATCTGACCGATCACAGCAGACTAGACCATCTGACCGATCACAGCAGACTAGACCATCTGACCGATCACATCAGACTAGACCATCTGACCGATCACAGCAGACTAGACCATCTGACCGATCACATCAGACTAGACCATCTGACCGATCACATCAGACTAGACCATCTGACCGATCACATCAGACTAGACCATCTGACCGATCACAGCAGACTAGACCATCTGACCGATCACAGCAGACTAGACCATCTGACCGATCACAGCAGACTAGACCATCTGACCGATCACAGCAGACTAGACCATCTGACCAATCACAGCAGTCTACGCTAGCGGAAAGGCGGGTATTAGAGAGATGAATCGTGGAACGAATCATTTGAGAGTCAGTCAAGAAATAAGGTAATAAAAACAGCTTATTATTACGAAATAATAGTGTTTTAACACCATGTATGTACATAAACCTGTTGTCAGACACTCAATAAACCAAAGTAGACTCTTAAAAATCACAAGCTATTTATTGTATGAACATTTCTTGATGACATCATTAAGAGCAATTATTAGGTTTGTTCATCTAAGTGAAGTTCATGTTATCATAAACCCAGATGATGTTTTCTCTTCTGAGAAATACCCTGATTTATTCTAATGTACGTATATTCCATCAAGTCGTTTGAAGTTGAATACTGTTAATGTTTTCCCCTGCAGTGAAGCTCTAAAATAGATGACGAAAGTGTTCTGGACAAAAGCCCGTGACATTTGATAACATTGATGCTGTAATGTCATTGGTTGTCATGTATCTTGTGATCAAACAGCATTAATGTCAACATCACTATGACACTGCTGTGAACTGAATGACATACAGTAAGATTGAGTTACTATAATCATACGGTCATATTCATACTGTATTCAATCATGTTGGGGTGACCGATCTTAAAAATAGACATCATACGCCTATACAGGTGCTGGTCATATAATTAGAATATCATCAAAAAGTTGATTTATTTCACTAATTCCATTCAAAAAGTGAAACTTGTATATTACATTCATTCATTGCACACAGACTGATATATTTCAAATGTTTATTTCTTTTAATTTTGATGATTATAACTGACAACTACTGAAAATCCCAAATTCAGTATCTCAGAAAATGAGAATATTACTTCAGACCAACACAAAGAAAGGATTTTTAGAAATCTGGGTCAACTGAAAAGTATGAACATGAAGAGTATGAGCATGTACAGCACTCAATACTTTTGCCTGAATTACTGCAGCAATGCGGCGAGACATGGAGTCGATCAGTCTGTGGCACTGCTCAGGTGTTATGAGAGCCCATCAGTCTGTGACACTGCTCAGGTGTTATAAGAGCCCATCAGTCTGTGGCACTGCTCAGGTGTTATGAGAGCCCATCAGTCTGTGGCACTGCTCAGGTGTTATGAGAGCCCATCAGTCTGTGGCACTGCTCAGGTGTTATGAGAGAACATCAGTCTGTAGCACTGCTCAGGTGTTATAAGAGCCCATCAGTCTGTGGCACTGCTCAGGTGTTATAAGAGCCCATCAGTCTGTGACACTGCTCAGGTGTTATGAGAGCCCATCAGTCTGTGGCACTGCTCAGGTGTTATAAGAGCCCATCAGTCTGTGGCACTGCTCAGGTGTTATGAGAGCCCATCAGTCTGTGACACTGCTCAGGTGTTATGAGAGCCCATCAGTCTGTGACACTGCTCAGGTGTTATAAGAGCCCATCAGTCTGTGACACTGCTCAGGTGTTATAAGAGCCCATCAGTCTGTGGCACTGCTCAGGTGTTATGAGAGCCCATCAGTCTGTGACACTGCTCAGGTGTTATGAGAGCCCATCAGTCTGTGGCACTGCTCAGGTGTTATGAGAGAACATCAGTCTGTGGCACTGCTCAGGTGTTATGAGAGAACATCAGTCTGTGACACTGCTCAGGTGTTATAAGAGCCCATCAGTCTGTGGCACTGCTCAGGTGTTATAAGAGCCCATCAGTCTGTGACACTGCTCAGGTGTTATAAGAGCCCATCAGTCTGTGGCACTGCTCAGGTGTTATAAGAGCCCATCAGTCTGTGGCACTGCTCAGGTGTTATGAGAGCCCATCAGTCTGTGGCACTGCTCAGGTGTTATGAGAGCCCATCAGTCTGTGACACTGCTCAGGTGTTATAAGAGCCCATCAGTCTGTGGCACTGCTCAGGTGTTATAAGAGCCCATCAGTCTGTGGCACTGCTCCGGTGTTATGAGAGCCCATCAGTCTGTGGCACTGCTCAGGTGTTATGAGAGAACATCAGTCTGTAGCACTGCTCAGGTGTTATGAGAGAACATCAGTCTGTGGCACTGCTCAGGTGTTATGAGAGAACATCAGTCTGTGGCACTGCTCAGGTGTTATGAGAGAACATCAGTCTGTGACACTGCTCAGGTGTTATGAGAGCCCATCAGTCTGTGGCACTGCTCAGGTGTTATGAGAGCCCATCAGTCTGTGGCACTGCTCAGGTGTTATGAGAGCCCATCAGTCTGTGACACTGCTCAGGTGTTATAAGAGCCCATCAGTCTGTGGCACTGCTCAGGTGTTATGAGAGCCCATCAGTCTGTGACACTGCTCAGGTGTTATGAGAGAACATCAGTCTGTGGCACTGCTCAGGTGTTATGAGAGAACATCAGTCTGTGGCACTGCTCAGGTGTTATGAGAGAACATCAGTCTGTAGCACTGCTCAGGTGTTATGAGAGAACATCAGTCTGTGGCACTGCTCAGGTGTTATGAGAGAACATCAGTCTGTGGCACTGCTCAGGTGTTATGAGAGCCCATCAGTCTGTGACACTGCTCAGGTGTTATGAGAGAACATCAGTCTGTGGCACTGCTCAGGTGTTATGAGAGAACATCAGTCTGTAGCACTGCTCAGGTGTTATGAGAGAACATCAGTCTGTGGCACTGCTCAGGTGTTATGAGAGAACATCAGTCTGTGACACTGCTCAGGTGTTATGAGAGAACATCAGTCTGTGGCACTGCTCAGGTGTTATGAGAGAACATCAGTCTGTAGCACTGCTCAGGTGTTATGAGAGAACATCAGTCTGTGGCACTGCTCAGGTGTTATGAGAGAACATCAGTCTGTGACACTGCTCAGGTGTTATGAGAGCCCATCAGTCTGTGGCACTGCTCAGGTGTTATGAGAGAACATCAGTCTGTGGCACTGCTCAGGTGTTATGAGAGCCCATCAGTCTGTGGCACTGCTCAGGTGTTATGAGAGAACATCAGTCTGTGGCACTGCTCAGGTGTTATGAGAGCCCATCAGTCTGTGGCACTGCTCAGGTGTTATGAGAGAACATCAGTCTGTGGCACTGCTCAGGTGTTATGAGAGCCCATCAGTCTGTGGCACTGCTCAGGTGTTATGAGAGAACATCAGTCTGTGGCACTGCTCAGGTGTTATAAGAGCCCATCAGTCTGTGGCACTGCTCAGGTGTTATGAGAGAACATCAGTCTGTGGCACTGCTCAGGTGTTATGAGAGCCCATCAGTCTGTGGCACTGCTCAGGTGTTATGAGAGCCCAGGTTGCTCTGATAGTGGCCTTCAGCTCTTCTGTATTGTTGGGTCTGGCATATCGCATCTTCCTCTTCACAATACATCATAGATTTTCTATGGGTTTAAGATCAGGCGAGTTTGCTGGCCAATTAAGAACAGGGATACCATGGTCCTTAAACCAGGTACTGGTAGCTTTGGCACTGTGTGCAGGTGCCAAGTCCTGTTGGAAAATGAAATCTGCATCTCCATAAAGTTGGTCAGCAGCAGGAAGCAGGAAGTGCTCTAAAACGTCCTGCTATACGGCTGCGTTGACCTTGGATCTCAGGAAACACAGTGGACCAACACCAGCAGATGACATGACACCCCGAACCATCACTGACTGTGGAAACGTGGATTCTGTGCCTCCAGACTCTGGGACCCTGATTTCCAAAGGAAATGCAAACTGTACTTTCATCAGAGAACATAACTTTGGATCACTCAGCAGCAGTCCAGTCGAGACGCTTCTGACGCTGTCTGTTGTTCAAGAGTGGCTTGACACAAGGAATGCGACAGCTGAAACTCATGTCTTGCATACGTCTGTGTGTAGTGGTTCTTGAAGCACTGACTCCAGCTGCAGTCCACTCTTTGTTAATCTCCCACACATTTTTCAATGGGTTTTGTTTCCCAATCCTCTCCAGGGTGCGGTTATCCCTATTGCTTGTACACTTTTTTCTACCACATCTTTTCCTTCTCTTCGCCTCTCTATTAATGTGCTTGGACACAGAGCTCTGTGAACAGCCAGCCTCTTTTGCAATGACCTTTTGTGTCTTGCCCTCCTTGTGCAAGGTGTCAATGGTGGTCTTTTGGACAAGTGTTAAGTCAGCAGTTTTCCTCATGATTGTGTCGCCTACAGAACTAGACTGAGAGAACATTTAAAGGCCTTTGCAGGTGTTTGGAGTTCATTAGCTGATTAGAGTTTTGGCACCAAGTGTCTTTAATATTGAACCTTTTCACAATATTCTCATTTTCTGAGCTACTGAATTTGGGATTTTCAGTAGTTGTCAGTTATAATCAGTGTCAGTGTGTAATGAATGAATATAATATACAAGTTTCACTTTTTGAATGGAATTAGTGCAATAAATCAACTTTTTGATGATATTCTAATTATATGACCAGCACTTGTATGTATATACAGTTCGATGCACAATATAATGATTTTTTCTTTTGATGTTGGGTTGAAATATAATCATTTAATCACCTGTACCAAGCCTGTTCCTCCAGGTATCAGTGTGTGTTATTTAATCTGTTTCAAAGGTCTCAATAAAACATGTGGTGTGACTCACTGGAGTTAAACTGTCACAAGAGAAACAAATCTAATGCTGACATCCAGAGCCACTAATGACTTACATCCTCTAATCTCTCTTTCTCTCTCTTTAAACACACAGAGACAGAGAGTGATTAATATAACATGTAATTAGAATAAGAGAGAGAGACACATGAGCCTTAAGCAGCGGGGGATTTCTTTTAAATGAAACCTAAATCTCACACGTGAATTACACAAGAATAGATGCTGTGAAATAAATGACAAGTTTCATTATCTTTATGTGATGAGTCACTGGAGTTAGACACGTTGACATAAACATTTGAATATTTCAGCTCTCACACACACACACACACACACACACACACACACACACACACACACATTTAGTCTTTTATGTCTTGTCATTGCTTTAATTTGAGACCTTACAGTAGTTCCAATTTGTGCTGTGATAAAATAATTTTCACATTCACACATTTCATGACTTATTTATCAGAAACACGTTCAAACTCTGTATTTCATCTGTGTGGAAATAAAAGTTGAGAAAAGTGGAAATATGCAAGTGAGTACTGAAGTGATGCATCAACCTCCAATGGGAACGCAGACAGTTGAGATCATGTGATGTGTGTTGAGAGTTGATGTTAATGTGAGCCCAGTCTGTGTCACCGCTCTGATAACTGATAAACGCCGAACAAAAGACTGATGTGTGATGATGTGTTTGTCATGTGTACAGAGAGGCATCCCATCGAGTACGCCATCGACGGGACTAACAGGTGGTGGCAGAGTCCCAGTATCATGAACGGGATGGACTATCATTACGTCACTGTTACTCTGGATCTGCAGCAGGTAAATGCTAAAAACAGCTGACATCATCATTCAGCCGGCCAATAAACACACAGCATCATCATAATCATCATCAATCATCATTGTCACTGTGTTTAGGTGTCATTCAGTTCAGTGTGGCAGACACTGGCAGTGAGAGCAGTCAGTGTACAGTTGCACAGAGCGGTGCATGATGGTCAGAATGTAAAGTAACATGCACATCAGGGTCAGAAATTAACTTAAGGATTGGAAGCGATTTCCTGGGGCTTTATCATCTTTAAAGGGAAATTTTATAATTACCTTATTAAACGCTAATGCATTGTCTTTTATGTCAAATACCTAAATGTAATCAATTAATTAAGAATATTCCTACTAAATAAGAATAACGATGTATTATAAATAGTAATATATTAACAACAAAAGCCATCTTTAAACTGCAGAGGTTGCATCTGTCAAAGCTTAAAGAGTAAGTATCTTGTGATTTTTAAAGGTCTACTTTGGTTTATGGAGTGTCCGATAACAGGTTTATCTACATACATGGTATAAAAACACTTGCATTTTCTAATAATAAGCAGTTATTATTACCTTACTTTTGACTGACTCTCAAATGATTCGTTCTGTGATTCATCTCTCTAATCCCCTCCTTTCTGTCAGCCTACTCTGATCTGATTGGTCAGATGGTCTAGTCTGCTGTGATTGGTCTATCGCAGGGGTAGGCAACGTCGGTCTTGGAGTGCCGCTGTCCTGCAGATTTTAGCTCCAACCTTAATCAAACACACCTGAACAAGCTCATCAGTGTCTTCAGGATTATCAAAACTACAGACAGGTGAGTTTTTTTTCAAAGTCGGAGCTAAAATCTGCAGGACAGTGGCACTCCAGGACCGACGTTGCCTACCCCTGGTCTATCGTGTACAGCATGTGTTCAAGTTTTTTCGGGCGGTCAAAGCAAAGCGTAGGCGGGCTTTGCACCGAGTGGCACAAATCAGTCACGGAAATGAAATTGAAATGTCTGACGACTCGTTTAATAGATGAAAACGTACTAAAGGTATAATTGAATCGGTCAGGAGCAGTAAATGTTTTGTTGTTTAATGAACATTAAAAATATAGATGTTTATTATGCTGCTGCCTCTTTAAGCGATGCATGGATCTAATTACTGTTACTCCTGTTACACATGAAGACGTAAAGGATTACTATTACAAGAAAACTTGCTAATATGGGCATTTTGGTATCATTTTGTGTGGATTTGTCTGTTTTAGAAGACAAACAGAATTTGTCTGTTTTTAGATTACGAAAGAGAACTCAAATATCTCAAACAGTTTCAATGTTTATGTGTTTTTGCAGTAGTAAATCTTCACATTTTCTCTTAGTAACATGAAAGACAACGGTTTCAATTCAAACTGGAAATAAACCTGACTGCATGAAACTCCCGTTATAATAAATGAACGCGAGCACCGCGCCGAATTGAGGCGTACACCGGTGACTCATCGAAACATCTGATTGGCCAGTACGTGCAAGCGCTGTTTCTGCTTGTTGTAATACTCAACGCTTCGATCAAAACAAGGAAAAGAAATCTCAGATGCGTGATCAGGTCTGAACGCTCTAAAGGACACTATTCATTTTCAATTTTTGTTTCATATATATAAGAAAGTACAAACCATGGGAAGCAAAGTTCACAGTGAATGAGTTTATCTTAGTGTAACTGTTTTATGTTTAGTTTTATTTAGCTTTATTTAAAACTATGAAATAACATAAATCCAAAATAATTCAGATTATGTTATATTGTTTGAAATGGCAGATATTGCAAATGCAGATTCACATTTTAGTGAGTGAGTGAGTGGGTAAGATAGAGAGAGAGAGGGGCAGTGGGGGGTGTTTGACGGGGTCGATGAGAAAATGAGTGTGACAGTATTCAAGTGTTCATTAAAGAAGCTCTAGAGGACATTTACAGTTAATAAATCAGAGATTTTCACAGTTTTACTTATTCATCCAAATGAATACATGAAGATTGTCTGTATGTGGTCATTGTGGATCTGTGTTTACTCACACATAAACTTCACAATGTTTATATTTTCAGATGTTTTGAATGTTTGCTGCAGAAGTGTACCATAGATATTAATGTTGGTTGTGCTGTTTGGTGCATGTGTCAGGGGGTGTAATAATACACTGGGACAACAAAGACAACTATACTAGACACAGGGTGGTTAACCAGTAACCACAGTAATCAGGGTTAATGACAGTATTAATTGACTTCATTGAAAAAGGAACATGGGAAACACTGAATAAAACCCTGACAGCTTGATGATGATGATGATGATTGTTATCTGTTGATTATTTAATGTCATTGAAATTTACAGTGATGTATTTTTAATTTAAAATCATTCTACTGTAACATGGTAACCAGGCAGGAAAACAGAGAACAGATCTACATGCAGTTTGAAGCAGGCATAATTCATCCATGTTACATTTACATTTAGTCATTTAGCAGACGCTTTTATCCAAAGCGACTTGCAGAGAGATTAGGAAACAATAAAGTGTAACGAAGTAGCACGGCGAAGTAGTAACGTCAAAAATAACTTTTAATAATCAAACAGGGAAACCAGGAGTACATGTAACATTCCAACACTTTTAAATGTAAGACTAGACAATGAACAAGGGAAACACAGGGTATATATAGAGTCTTTGATGATGAGGGGATTGCATACGAGGAACAGGTGCGGGAGCGTGAGGGACGATGGGAAATGAAGTCCATGGGGAAACTCGGGAGAAACAGGCAAGGGAACACACCAGAGGCAGACAGGGATGGACAGGACCTGTTCCTGTATGATGGGTCCTAAAGATGTCGTGTAGATGGAGAAGAGGAGTGGAGTGGTGGACCCCAGTGGTCATGTGATGAGCGGTGGACAGCGAGCCCCTTCATGACACCTTGAAGGATCTGTTAGAGAGTTAGGAAGTGAACCAGTGGAGAGGAGTACTGAGATTCCAAGTGATGACAGTGTTGCTAGCAGTATCTGGTGGTTGACAGTGTAGAACACTGCAGAAAAGTCTAGCAGAACCAGGACAGAGGATTTTGATTCCGCCTTGGCTAGCCTAGGGGGGGCAAAGAAGAGAATTAAATGTCTTGAATACCTGCCGAGTGTTAGGTGCGCTATAAACCTTGGTGGTATAGAACGATGTTTTAGCTGTTATAACACTAGCAGAAAAAGAGGAGAGTAGTGACTGATCTTCTTAAAGGTCAACAGGATTCCTGGTCTTACGCCATTTCCTTTCTGCCGCCCTAAGTGTGCTCCGTTGTTCACGGAGGGTATCAGCCAGCCATGTTAATCTAATATAAATCCATAAAGTGCAGGCAAACCAGGAAACCAGGGGCACGTTCAAGCCCAAACCGGTGTGCAACCGGGTTTGACATCCGTTTTCTCTTGTTTGGTGGGTGTGTCAAAAATGTCAGCCCAATCAGCAGCAACATGTATATAAACCTGCACGCGGTATTAAAGAGATACAGGTATTAAAGTTTTATAGTAAAAATATAGCATATAACATGATGATGTAGTTGTCATGAGAATGGCTTTAGAACAGGGTGTTCAATGCACCACCGTTTTCATTTAAAACACATTTTGCCGGGGCTGAACGCAGCCCAGGTAAAACATAAAACCTACAACATTCAACAATGACTGACAACAGACAACTGAAACACAAGGGCTTAAATACGCACAGTAACAAGAGGACTAACAAGACACATCTAAGACTAACCATGACACAGAACCAATAAACAAAAGAACTACAACAGGAAAGAGGAAGTAACATAAGTCCATAAAATAAAGGGGAAACAAAGACAGGTATAATGACATCTACAGTATCCTGATACACACAGATCTGAATATTTACAGAAGTGTATATTAGTGTATATATATCTTGATTTCCTGACTATAGACTATATTAGATATCTCTATATTCACTCTTCTTAAAGGTGCCGTTCTCCGTGATCCAGTTTTTCAAACTTTAGTTAGTGTGTAATGTTGCTGTTTGAGCATAAATAATACCTGCAAAATAAAAAAAACGTAAAGTTCAATGCCAAGCGAGATATTGTGTTTAACAGAATTCACTTTTTAAGGCTGGTGTTGGACTACAGCCCTCTACTTCTTTACCACCTGACGTCACCATGAGACATTATAGGGTAGTTCAAATGTAGGCATTTGTTCATAAACAGTTTCTGGATATATTACCGTTCATGTTTACACATATTACATGTTGTAAAAATAGTTTAAAGTTTGTTTGCGGTTCACGTAAAGCTGAGAAGAGCTAGCTGCCATCTTGTCCGTGACGTCAAATGACTCATCTCTTTTTTATCATCAGACCGTTTTTATGACAGTGAAAACAGCTGTATAGAGAAAGGTCAATTGTGTGAAAAATGCTGCTTTTTTTTACAAACGAAACATAAACACGTGTTATATTGCGTACCGTAAACACAATCAAAGCTCCGAAAACACCAAAAGAACGGCACCTTTAAAAATTCATTCTCTTGCAGTGGTGGCTGGTGCACAGTTTTTTGAGGTCATTTGACATGTGATGTCAACGTATCATCACTGCATAGCTAAATAAAATGAAGGTTTAACTATCAAAGCATGTAATGGTAATACGTAATAGACAGTAATAGGTGCCAGTCCAAATAAAAATATTGCACTTTATTATTTCTTTTATATTTACAGTTGATCAATTCACTATAGTTAAGTAGTACTATACGTTTTCAATCGTGTTGCTGGCATGCAGTGTAAATACTTTATAGTAAGGGCGAGTAAAGCTCGTCCTCTATCACTGCTTCATAACTTCATAATGTTATGTACTGAGAGAAAGATTCACTGTGAAATGGTTAAGAATCGTCCAATCACATCAGGTCAAACATGTAAAATCAATAATGATATGCTATCAGCAAAAGTAGGAGGGTCACAGAGCTGCGTCCCGATAATGATCTGATGCCAGCCAATTAGAGAGCAGCCTTGAGTCACCTGCCTGCCAAAAGTACCTAAATAAACATAAATTTTTCTGGCGCCCCGCATATATGTTCAATTCAATTTATTTTCAATTCAATTTTATTTATATAGCGCTTTTCAAAATGAGTATTGTTGCAAAATAGCTTTACAGGAGAAAGCAACAGAAAAAACATAAGAAAGGTCAAAATTACCAAACCTTTAAATTAATTTAATAAAATAAAATAACTATAAAAGCAGTCTCCCGGTGAGCAAGCCAACACGGCCCTGTGGCGAGGAACCCAAACTCCAAATGATAAATATATGGAGAAAAAACCTCGGGAGAAACCAGTCTCAGTCGGGAGGGCCAGTTCTCCTATGACGTGTCACAGCTGTACTCAGTGACTTTGATTAATGTTATAGAGAAAATGATTATCATAGAGAGCCTATTAAATGTAATAAGGAAATAGATTTTGTTAAATTTGTTATAAGGAATGTTATACGCAGAAAACGGGACTGTGATGGCATAATGTAACTGAATGCAGCTGTAACTTCAAACTGCTGTCATGTGATGTAAGTTTAGCATTTAATACCAAGTATTGTAATACTGTTAGCATTAATATGACAACAATTAGACCATCTCTGATCTTGGTTGGTAATGGGGTTGCATGAGCTGGAGCTGGGATGGTCAGTCAGACAGAAGGTTATCGCAGGAGGGTGGAACCGGATGTTTGGCTGGAGCTGCTGTAACCTCTAGTTAGGGATCACATAAGGCGTTCGTCCGGAACTCTCCTCACCTCGGGATGACATCCGTCTGGACCTGGTGTAATCTCTCCCTACCTCGGGATGGGCATCCCGAGGAGGGGGAGAGAAGAGACTCAATTAGCGTAGCTGCTGTTCTTAATATTTTATTTGGTTTACAATTCAAGCATTATGTGAAAGCTTGGCTGAAAAGATATGTCTTTAATTTTGAGACTGTGTCAGACCCCCGAACAGTAACAGGAAGGCTATTCCAGAGTTTAGGCGCAATGTATGAAAAGGCTCTACCCCCTTTGGTAGATTTATTTATCCTAGGTGTTATTAAAAGTCATATGTGTCAATATGTGACCCTGGATCACTCTTATGGGTCATATTGTGACAGGCTGTGGGCTATTCTCTCTGGTTCTCGAATCTGATTGGTTGAGAGTCGTGCAATATTCCACTGTATCGTTACAGGAACCGCTTCACTCCCGCTTGTATCACTCCGCCACTATTAGTCAGACTTATGAGACTGAAAGTAAACACAGGAAAACGCATCATCTGTCGCTTGAGGTCGAGTGAGATTTAACCTGTACAACGCTCACACTAGCTGGCCTCCGTTACACATGTTTACATTAAAAAGCAATGGAAAAGTACCGCAGTGGAATGGGAATAACGCATCCTCAGTGAGTTTCCTTTTCCATTCTCTCTCTTTCATTCACACACACACACACACACACACACACACACACACACACACACACACAAGCTTCACATTATTCCTCAGTAATAACTTCAGTGAAGCAACACAGTGGCGGAAGAAAGTAGTTCCCCATTTCCTTTAAAAACTGAAGGGTTTTAAAGACACACTGATGTTGTTTCTGATTTATCTTCACACTTGTGCCGTCGAACTGTTGTATAAATGCAATATCGCACTTGTAGTCGTGTGATGTTTCTCTACATCAGCACGGCTGTGATTGTTTCCTGTACTCGTGCCTCTGACCTAATCACAGCCGTGCTGATATAGAGAAACATCACACTCCTACTCCAGCCATATTGCATTAATATCTCTGTCAGATGTTTGTTTGTCTCTTGTGAAATCTGTGGCCTTTCCTGCTGGGAGAAGCTTGAGTTAATGGACACCGAGGCCTTAACACTTACCACACACACAGTCCACTGGCCGACCTGGCCATTTTCTCATCTAGCTGACGTCTCTCACATACATACCTGTAAACATTACCTGTACTCATTCCTGATGCGTGTGTGTTGGGGGAAGGAGGCAAAAGCCGCAGGTCTTTTCAGCTGAATGTTAAAAGTGATGAATGAAAAAGTAACTTTTTTTTTTCTAAAATGAAAATCTTTTTCATTTTTGTTCCTCCACAGAAAGCAGATAGAAGTCAGATAAAACAGTCAGCTTTATCATAGTGTTTATAAACTTGTGTTTGACAGTAAACAAAGCTATACACTGACAATGAACCTACTAAGTTCACAGAAATTTTATAGTTTTACAGATTTTTTGTTGTTATTGAAGAAAATATACTGTGTCTGCCAACAAGACTTGCGAACAAACACCACCATATCATTTCAACTATATACTGTTAAATATAATGAATGTGAATTTGTTTGTGCATTTGAGTTGATCATATAGTAAAGAATATAAAATAATGGCCTGATGTTTTTCACACAGGTGTTCCAGATCGCATATGTTATCCTCAAAGCGGCAAACTCTCCTCGTCCTGGAAACTGGGTTCTAGAACATTCTCTGGACGGTAACACATATATGCCGTGGCAATATTATGCCATAACAGACACCGAGTGCATCACCCGCTTCAACATCATCCCCAGAAGAGGACCTCCGTCCTACACACATGATGATGAAGTCATCTGTACCTCCTTCTACTCCAAAATCCATCCACTGGAGAACGGTGAGGTGAGAAACACCTTTACTATCACAAATGAGGAGCAGTGCAGTCTTCAGGATTCAAATACTTGAGAGAAATCATGTTTTCAATTCAATGAGCTATTTACAAGTAATAGGTCGTTTGCAATCACGTGGTTTCGATGACACGTGAGGTGCAGCTGGAGGGCAACAAGTGAGTTTCTCCATAGGAATTCACTATAACAAACTCAAAGTACCTATGTTTAACGACCTGTACAATGACAAGGTAATGGATAAAGTGTAAAATCTTACTTTTAACATACCGAAACAATGACTAGAGCAAACCAAAATGTAATATATCTGATATCAAACAAAAACATGATAACAGAAACGTTTTATGTTCTCAGTTTGTCGCTGCCTTGAGCCACATTATGTGATTTCTTTGTAATGAACATCTATGAAGAAGAAACGTGAGACTATCCCCGAAATAAATGCTTGTTCTTTTAACAGTAGCTAGTGTTAATTTTAATTAAGGTTTAATAGTGTTTTTCTGTGGTCGTTGTTTTGGTATGTGCGGTTTCATTATAATGAACTTTATGGGGAAAATACGCTTAATGCAAGATTTTTACTTTATCCGTTTAATAAGGACTCATTCTTCCAACAGCAGCTAGTGTTTATGACAAGGTTTGACAGAAATTAGAGCTCACCTGGTCGTTGTTTAGGTACGTTAAACCACGTTTAGTGTTTTAGAAAGTACGATAGGGCACATTATTTTAAAATCTGTCACCTGTGTCTTGTTATCCTGTGTCAGTCTGTCTATTTATACCCTGTTCTTGCTCTCTGTCTTTGCGAAGTCTTGTTAGTGTTACTCCTGCATCTCTGAGCATTCTTGTATTGTTGGATTACCGTGTTGTTTACTGGACTGTACCTCGCAAGATGGCCACCAGTCCAGAGCCCTCTCGCAAGATGGCCACCAGTCCAGAGCCCTCTCGCAAGACGGCCACCAGTCCAGAGCCCTCTCGCAAGACTGCCACCAGTCCAGAGCCCTCTCGCAAGACAGCCACCAGTCCAAAGCCCTCTCGCAAGACAGCCACCAGTCCAGAGCCCTCTCGCAAGACTGCCACCAGTCCAGAGCCCTCTCGCAAGACAGCCACCAGTCCAGAGCCCTCTCGCAAGACTGCCACCAGTCCAGAGCCCTCTCGCAAGACAGCCACCAGTCCAGAGCCCTCTCGCAAGACTGCCACCAGTCCAGAGCCCTCTCGCAAGACAGCCACCAGTCCAGAGCCCTCTCGCAAGACAGCCACCAGTCCAGAGCCCTCTCGCAAGACTGCCACCAGTCCAGAGCCCTCTCGCAAGACTGCCACCAGTCCAGAGCCCTCTCGCAAGACTGCCACCAGTCCAGAGCCCTCTCGCAAGACGGCCGCCTCTGAGTTCCTTGCCTCATCCAAGATGTCCACCTCTGCTCTACTATCGAGGCCAAGAACCAGCTTCTATTCCCCTTCATGGACCTGACCCTCCGTCCTGCCCTCTGATCCGCCTCCGCTCCACCACCCTCCTGGACTGTCACGGGTTTTGGAGCGTCTGGAATCCGCTCCTTAGTGGGGGGGGGGTTGGCTATGTCACACTTACCAGCTGGAGTGCCCTCTTTGCGAAGTCTTGTTAGTGTTACTCCTGCATCTCTGAGCATTCTTGTATTGTTGAATTACCGTGTTGTTTACTGGATTGTACCTCATTTTTGAACCTTTGCTGCCTGCCCTGACCATTGCCTGTCATGATTTACATGAGGACAGAACCCAGATGCAGACAGCTCTTGACAAAACAATTTATTTAACAAAAGACAAGACAAAAACTCAAAATCCCTCGAGGGGGAGACAAGACTAAAAGACTAAGACAATAAATAACCAAACTTGAACATGACTGACTGTACAATGACACCGACAAGGACCAGACAGGACAAAGAAGACAAACGATCCAGCACGGGACAAAGAATAAAAGGGCTTTAAATAGGGAGACGAACAAGGGATAATGACACAGGGTACAGGTGTGAAGCATGAGACACAGATGGCTAGATTACAGGAGAACAAGGGGGCGGATCTAAAACGCACGACATGAAAACACGCGGCAAAAGGCGGAAGCGCCGAGCCGCGTGTCTCCCCACAGAACGTAAACACAAAGACAAGATACTGACGCAATCCTGCCCACTAGATCATGAAAACTAGACATAATCAAGGAGGACAGGATTGCGGAAGTATCTGGGGGGCGTGGCTATGACGAAAGACCAGAGAGCGCGTGACGTAGGCGATCCACGCCCAGGCCACGCGCTTCCACTAATAACATAAACATAAGACACGGCACTGTCATGGCCACGCCCACAAGGCTCTAGGGATTTACTAGACGAGACGGGCAGAACCATGACAATTGCCTATATCATTGAATTATTAAAGCTGCATACAGATCCTCAACCCTTCAAGGCTCAGAGCAGTTTGTAACATACACCTTAATAAAGCATATTATGTAAAGAAATAGAGATCAACCGATATTGATTTTTTATAACCAATACAGATACCAATTATTTGCATGTTTATGTGTAAACGGCCACAAGATGGCGGCGTTTAATGGTAAATCCGATATTACCAACCCGATTCCCGATGATGGGAAAATGCTTAAATATTGGGGAAATTATATATTGGTTGATCTCTATAAAGAAATGTTGAAAAGCCTATGTGAACGCAAAGCACATTAAAAAAGAATCACTGGACAAAGTGTAAGTGCTTGGCATTCATATTCTAGGCTTCTGCTTTTCTTTACATAATACTGATGACTGGCCGGGGCGTGAGATGGCGAATTTGGGACAGGTGAGGGACTGTAGAGGATGTTGGGAAACAAACCAAAAAACAATTAAAAAAATTTTTTTTTGCTAAGCAGTACCAATAATTTACAAGACCATGTTAGTAGGCAAGGGAGAGAATGAACAACATGAATTTTTTTAAATTATTTTTTTGTTAGACAAAACAGACAGTTTTTGATTAGTCAGATAAATGCGGAACAGGTATGTTTTGAGTTGTTTTTTGAAGGTTATGAAGGTTGCTGCAATTCGAGTGGAGGTTGGAAGATCATTCCACCACAGAGGAAACGAATGTGTGAAGGTTTTTGCAAGTGATTTGGTCCCTCGTTGTGATGGAACAACCAGGTGTCGCTCATTTTCAGATCGAAAGTGACAAGAAGGGATGTAGACCTGGAGCAGTGAGAGGTGAATTTTAGCTGGTCGTCAAACATTACCCCAGGTTCCTCGCAGACTTGGTGGGTGTTATAGTTGAGGATCCGAGCTGAATGGTGAAGTGGTGTTCAGTTGATGGGTGGGCTGGTATAACAAGGAGTTCTGTCTTGGAAAGGTTGAGTTGGAGGTGATGCTCTTTCATCCCATGTGCCTTAATTATTGGACACAGGTCCCTGACATCTTACTTAAAAATATCAGTACTTACAATGTCTTTATCTGCAGCTTTGCCTCGTTCAGTCTGGAGGATTTCCATTGGAAAAAAAATAAATCACTGCTCTCTTGTCTCCTCTGAGGCTGGGAACAGTGTTCTGTGCTGGTCTGTGCATGCTTTGATCTACTTTGCTTACTTTTGCCATGGTGTCGGAGCTAACACACGTATGTTGCTTGCGAAAACAATAATGGCGGCAGCGCCATGGGTGGAATCGTGCAGAGTAAGGGGCGGGGATATTACAATAAGATCCACTTGCAACGTCACAAAGGGGAGCGTAATCTGAAGCGCTCATTGCTAATCTGTTTCTCAAAATTCAACAATGAATCAAATACAACTCCAAGATTTCTTACATGAGTTTGAACACCAGCAGAGAGAGGACCCAAACCTAAAATTCTCATTTTAGATTGGCCTAAAATCAGAATTTCACTATTGCCTTCATTTAATTGCAAGAAATTATTAGCCATCCAACATTTGATCTCTTCAAAGCAGTCAGAGAGCGTGTCCCAGGAATCACTACTGCGTATCATCAGCATAGCAGTGGTACAAGAGCTTATATTTCTTAAAAATGCCACTCAGGGGCAACATATACAGTGAGAAAAGTAAAGGGTCAAAAGTGAAACCCTTGGGGAACACCACATGATAAGAGAACTGGCTGAGAAGAGAACTTCCCAATGCTCACTGAGAAGGTTTTATCCTTCAGATAGGAGGCCAACCACTGCAATGCGACCCCCTGTATACCCACCACCTTTTCCAGCCTATGTAACAAAATGCTGTGGTCGATTACATCGAATTACTTCGATCATGAGCTAGTATCGAGAAGTTGCAACAGATTAAAAATATCTAACGTATTAGACAATTTGACAAAAGAATTTAACTGGGAAAAGACGACTCTCTTTAAAAGTTTCGAGATAAAAGGCAGCTTCAAAATGGGTCTAAAATTACTGAGAATAGAGGGGTCAAGATTAGGTTTCTTAAGCAGAGGGTGGACCACTGCATGTTTAAAACTTGATGGAACCACTCCGTTTGCTAAAAAACTATTAATGATAGCTAATACAGCCGGACTTAAGGTTGCAAACACTTCCTTAGAAAGGCGAGCCGGGATAACATCAAACTCGCAGCTTGAGGACTTAGCCTTAGCAACAATATCAGCAAGCTCCACTGAGGACGCAGGGTGAAAACAAGTTAGCGAATCAGTCGTCAAGTCGCTCAAAGGAGCCTCATAAGATGATGGTTTAATAGCAACCTTAATATCCAGTATTTTGTTTACAAAAAAGTTCAAAGCAGGTTTTTTTTTCCAAAGATGGTTCAAAGGAGGGGGCAGGAAGAGGATTTAATACAGAATCTATTGTCTTAAACAGCATCTGTGGTCAGTTCACATTTTCATTGATAAGATTAGAAAGAAATACAGACTTTGTCTCTTTGACCTCTTTCTGGTAGCTAGTAAAGCAAGCACTTAAACAATCATATGAGACCTGGAGTTGATCTTTTTTCCATTTTCGACTCAGCCTTACGACACTCTTTTGTAAAAGAACGGGTAGTAACATTTAACCACGACTGAGCAGAACCCTTTCACTTTGCTTTCCTAGGCACAAGGGGAGCAGTAGAATCTAAGCAGATAGAGCAAGACTTAGTAAAAAAACTCCACCATCTCATCTGTGTTTAGATTGCCAAAGAGGTCAGCGTCTGCAAAATTCCCCGAAAATGTTTTGAAAATAAGCTGGTCGTCGAAGGTTTAAGACGAGATAAACTTACAGGCTGAGAGCATATGGGAGAAGGAGATGCACAAACACATTCAAACACAATTGGCAGATGGTCTGAAAGAGCAACATCAATCACTTTCAAATTCGTTATTGGAAACCATATGATAACACCAAGTCCAACGTATGCCCCAAATTGTGACAGACTTAGAGATTCGATAAGGCATACAAACTCTTTCACCTGAGGTTTGGATGGACAACAAAGATGAATGTTAATCATCAAGAATCAACAGTCTATCACAACAAGAAACAATATTAGAGAGGAACAATGCTAGAATTGTTGAATAAAGTCCTTTAATTAAGGTTAGACTGACCGGCGAAGGCTGGGATGAAGTCTGCCTTGTTGACAGATGACTGGCAGTTCCAGAGACAAGTTGACTGTGGAGGGCCGGTGCGGAGGAAATGAAGATGCATCTACGGTGGACAGTCTGGATGTACTGAAAAGTACAAATATAGTACTAAAAGTTACTGCTTTATTTATTTTAGTTATTTGTTTATATAATCTATTTTTGGCATTCTGACCTCAAAGTTTTCTTTCGGTGTTAAGGCTGTCGGCATGATTATTTCCACTAATCTCTAAGTGCTTCAGTTTGCCGTATCTTTACAATTTATTTGATATTCCATGTTTAAAATATGGCTACAATTTTGTTTTTGAAGAAAATACTTAGGCTATTTTTGCATTCTGATCCTGAGAAAAAAAGGTTTTGTTAGGCCTTTTTATTTTTGCACTAATGTTTTAGTTTGCTGTTTTGTCCCTAAAATTGATATTTATTGCATCTTTTTTTCTAATTTTCACTAGTTGAATAGTGAAATATTATATTGAGACATATAATCATAAACTTGTGGCAGTGTCACAGCGGATTGTATTTTTTATGCGCTTGAGCACTTAATTTACATTTTAAAGGCTCATTATAATGGGTTTGTATATCGCCGTAGTATAGAACAATGTTAGCAATGATACATAAAACATCTTTTATATCCATAAAGCTTAAACCACCATCCACTAATGATCTAAATGAACAACTACTAGTCGACTACAAAAATCTGAATAAGATGTTCAGGTCCTCTGGTATAAAAGTAGGTCCACAACAATGAAGATCTGGTGATATATTTAACTGAGGACATGAGGCACTTTTTATCCCTGTGTGCATCAAACCCCTCTTGTGTTCTTGCTACCAAAAAACTCTTTTTTATTTCATATGACCATAGACCCCAGTCCTGGTTTAAGTTCCAGTATGGCAGATTAATATGGTGGAGTTTGTTTTTTGCATGAGAGCAGAAGATTTATTTCTTTAACAGTGACCCAAACAACTTGTGCTGATGGAGGTGCAGTTTTCCTTGATTTTTGATTTGATTTTTTTCTGACACTAAAATAAACTGATTTCTGTAATTTTCCATCTGTGATATTTGAAGAGTTTTTGGTCTCCTTGCTGTACATTAAAACAATATAGACACACACTCTCTTTCAGGCAGATTCACAACATCTCCAGTCTATGACTTGCCCTGATGTTGGAAATGAGAATTTTGATTGTTTTAACCATTTAGTTTTTAACCCACTTTGTATTTTGTGTAGCTCAACAATCTTTTGCTGCACATCAGAACTATATTCTGTAGTTTTACTCCTTTTGATGAAAGATTAAGGGGGTTTGGGCTTTGTGTTATTAATATTTATTCTCCTGTGCAACAAGAAGTCATGACTGGACAACATCATGTTTCTAGTCACCTTGGTGTGCTCAAAAATGTAAATATCAATGGGAATATACTATGGGAGATAAATTACTTGTAAGAATTTCTAGGGGTGTCAATAATTATGGTCAGGGTGTATTAGAGAAAAACATTTTTTTCACAATGTGATATTCCCCCCCACTTCTAATTTTTTTACTTTAATGAAACGTTGGAATTTTTTAGATTTTTAAATAAAAGATCAAAACGAGAAACGAAACCGATTTATTTTTATAGCCGCCTTTGCTCATATTTACCAAGAGTGTCCTACAGTAAATTTTAAACACAATACACCCAGTGGTCACACAAGACAAGAGACAATAATGTGTGTGTTGAGATGAAATATTGATTCAGTGTCAATGTCACAGAATCAAAGCAGATCCACAGAGATCACTCAGTTCAATTTGTATAAAAAAATAAAACGTTCTAAATAGGGATGTACCGATACCATTTTTTAAAGGCTGAGTACGAGTACCGATACTTTATTTCTAGTACTCGCCGATACTGATCCCTTTACCTGTATTTTTTCTTTATTTTTTGGTGAGGTGGCAATTTTCCAAGCACAACACAGTGATACTAATAAAAATAGAATAACCTTATAATTACAACTACACCTCAAACACATTATGAAAAAGAAATTATTTTATGTGCTTGTCATAAACTTTAAAAGCACAAATTTCAGTCAGTTATGTCACATGAGGTATCGGTTTTTGGTATCGGTATACTTTTACTAGTACGAGTACGAGCTTAGTATCGGCACCGATACTGATACTGGTATCGGTGCATCTCTACTACTAAATAAAAACAAGTGCTCTAAAATGTAATCTAGATCTATGTTTTACATCAATGCTGTCTACATTTAAAATGATTATAATTCTGAATTATCACATTGGAATATGATTTGCTCAGTTTCTGGTGATGGGCTGGCTCAGGTGAAAAAAGTGCACTATAATGGGTAGTTGACGAAGATAAATCTCTCTTATGCTATTTTCTATTATAAATATAAACCATATAAAATAATATTAATAACAGTTAGTTTTCTAACCCGATCATGCATAACATTATAAGCACCTTCCTAATATTGTGTTGGTGCCGCTCTTGCAGCCCCATACACACCAAACTGTGATTCTCTGTGTATTCTAACATCTTTCTATCAGAACCAGCATGAAGTTCTTCAGCATTTTGAGCTTCAGTAGCTCGTCTGTTGGATTGAACCACACAGGTCAGCATTCGCTCCCCACATGCATCAATCATGACCGTGTTGCTGCTTCACCACTGTTCCTTCCTTTAGATAGATACTGACCACTGCACACTGGGCACACTGGGAAATCCTCAAGATACTGACCACTGCACACTGAGAGAACATCCACAAGATACTGACCACTGCACACTGGAACATCCACAAGATACTGACCACTGCACACTGAGAACATCCACAAGATCACTGCACACTGGGAACATCCTCAAGATACTGACCACTGCACACTGAGAACATCCACAAGATACTGACCACTGCACACTGAGAACATCCACAAGATACTGCACACTGGGAACATCCACAAGATACTGATCACTGCACACTGAGAACATCCACAAGATACTGACCACTGCGAACATCCACAAGATACTGATCACTGCACACTGAGAACATCCACAAGATACTGACCACTGCACACTGAGAACATCCACAAGATACTGACCACTGCACACTGAGAACATCCACAAGATACTGATCACTGCACACTGAGAACATCCACAAGATACTGACCACTGCACACTGAGAACACACACAAGATACTGACCACTGCACACTGAGAACATCCACAAGATACTGACCACTGGGAACATCCACAAGATACTGACCACTGCACACTGAGAACATCCACAAGATACTGACCACTGCACACTGAGAACATCCACAAGATACTGACCACTGCACACTGAGAACATCCACAAGATACTGACCACTGCACACTGAGAACATCCACAAGATACTGACCACTGCACACTAAGAACATCCACAAGATACTGACAACTGCACACTGGGAACATCCACAAGATACTGACCACTGGACACTGAGAACATCCACAAGATACTGACCACTGCACACTGAGAACATCCACAAGATACTGCACACTGGACCATCCACAAGATACTGACCACTGCACACTGGGAACATACACAAGATACTGATCACTGCACACTGAGAACATCCACAAGATACTGACCACTGCACACTGAGAACATCCACAAGATACTGACCACTGCACACTGAGAACATCCACAAGATACTGACACTGCACACTGAGAACATCCACAAGATACTGACCACTGCACACTGAGAACATCCACAAGATACTGACCACTGCACACTAAGAACATCCACAAGATACTGACAACTGCACACTGGAACATCCACAAGATACTGACCACTGCACACTGAGAACATCCACAAGATACTGACCACTGCACACTGAGAACATCCACAAGATACTACTGCACACTGGGAACATCCACAAGATACTGACCACTGCACACTGGAACATCCACAAGATACTGACACTGCACACTGAGAACATCCACAAGATACTGACCACTGCACACTGAGAACATCCACAAGATACTGACCACTGCACACTGAGAACATCCACAAGATACTGAGAACATCCACAAGATACTGACCACTGCACACTGAGAACATCCACAAGATACTGACCACTGCACACTGGGAACATCCACAAGATACTGACCACTGCACACTGAGAACATCCACAAGATACTGACCACTGCACACTGAGAACATCCACAAGATACTGACCACTGCACACTGAGAACATCCACAAGATACTGACCACTGCACACTGAGAACATCCACAAGATACTGACCACTGCACACTGAGAACATCCACAAGATACTGACCACTGCACACTGAGAACATCCACAAGATACTGACCACTGCACACTGAGAACATCCACAAGATACTGACCACTGCACACTGGGAACATCCACAAGATACTGACCACTGCACACTGAGAACATCCACAAGATACAACTTTCAGGACAAAATGTTCACTTCCTGTCTAATATATCCCCCCCACTAATAGATGTTGTGATGAAGATATAATCTGTGTTATTCACTTCACCTGTCAGTGCTCATAATGTTAGGTCTGATTTGTCAACAGCCCTAATACACAGATGTTTTTAAAGTGCTCTATTTTCCCACACTAATCTTGTATTTAATATACAACAATTAGTTTTAGTACTACGTAAGATAAACTTAAAAAGGTAAAAGTGTACTCAACTGTGCTGTTTTGAGACAAGATGAATAGAAGTACAAAAATATATATATTTACTGTTTTAAGTAGAAAATGAATGTGTGACAATAGAGCACTTGAACATTATGGAAGTGTACTGATGCTGTGTTCAAGACTCCTGGTACGATTCAGTCAATGTTTCCCCTGTCAGTTTGGACTTTTAATTTGTACTCCTTAATTCTTGTTTCCTGTGTCTCCAAAGTCAGCTTTATTGTCAATTCTGCCACATGTACATGTGAAATTGCATTACTCTCAGACCCCAGGTGCATACAGATAACATAGAATAACATATATCAAAAAAATATATCAAATTACAGATAAATACAAAATCTATATATATACACAAAACAACTTTACAAGCAAGGGATATGTAACCGAAATAATTGTGCAAACCAAAGAAATAATCAACAGTGCAGATGAGATAAACAGCAGTGCAGATTAAATAAACAGCAGCGTAGATGAAATAAACAACAGTGCAGATGAAATAAACAACAGTGCAGATGAAATAATCAAATCAAATGGTGCAGATGAAATAAACAACAGTGTAGATGAGAAACACTACAGTGCAGATGAAAATATCAAAAGTGCAAATGTAATGTAGTGCAAAGCTTATCGGTCTGTTTTAAAGTGTCAGGAGAGCAGGCTTGTTTAACTTGCTGTAGTCTTTTGTAGTTTCTTTGTTCATTGGTTCTTTGTGATCGTCTACCCAGGTGTTTCTTGTCTGCTTGTTTTCCGTATTAGTTTGACTATATAAGCCTCTTGTGTTTCTCTGTTTATTTGTGAGTTGTTGATGGTTGTTGGATGGTTCTGCTCTGGATGTACCTTGTTCCATGTTATTGGTTTGTTTTATTAAATATGTCAATTCAAGTGGATCTTCTTGTTTTTCTCCCTGCCATCTAGTAATGGGAAGTTCGGCTCTTTTCAAAGATGAGGCTCTTTTGGCTCGGCTCCCTTAGAAGAGCCGGCTCTTACGGTTCCCAAATGGCTCTTCATTTAGTATCACTCAGAGCCTTCTATTTTTGTCCAATTAAACAATTGTTTAACAATTAAAATCTGTCACTCTGTGTACCTGGCCTTTACCACTACACTCGCTATCTTCGGAGCGTGTCGCCTTCCTTCATTTACATAATGGTATGATCCTAGTCTGTCCTCCCATGTGATTGGCCGCATGGTGTGACTGCCCATCCAAATAAAGTCCTGCCCCTGCCTATGGCTGAAAATTCGGCTCTCTCCGATGGGAGCCGGCTCGTTCGCGAATGACACATCACTACTGCCGTCCATGACATTTCATTACAACTCCTCAGATTTCAGATATTTCCCAGCTCAACGCAGAAATCATTTCTGTAACAGTGCTGTTTTAATGTTAATAATCCAGACATTACTTCCAGGTTTGTGGTGGGAAATATCTCAAATCCAAGTTGTCTTGAAGGCAGCATTAGTGCAGTTTTTATCTGGGGGAAGGCAGGACAGGGTTTGTCCATCAGTGCTGCTGGCATTTTAATGACTGTAAATGTTTGAAGAGAAATGAGTTTGTATGTTTGAGGTTGGGATATCTGAAGTATGTTTAGAAAGACACAACCACTGAACAATTCTCATTTTTTTATGATTAAGAGCATCTTTAGAGAAAGTCTGTATTCATTTCTGATTCGTTCCGAAATCACGGTGAACAGAATGTATGTGAATGTGGAATGATTCTTGTGATTTGTGTGTTGTTTCAGATACACACCTCGCTGATAAATGGCCGTCCCAGTGCTGATGATCCCTCACACACATTACTGAACTTCACCTCCGCCCGCTACATCCGCCTGCGCTTCCAGAGGATCCGTACCCTAAATGCTGACCTCATGACCCTAGCCCTGAATGACCCTCGAGACATCGACCCCATCGTCACCAGACGGGTGTGTGTGTGGATCACTCACATCCCCTATCGTGTGGTCTGGAGCGCACACATATAGAGTTTCATTAAATTGGTTCAGTAATGAACACATCACACACTACTATACATCCATTAACTCCATCATTGACCTGTTTTCAGCAAACATCTTACTACATGAAGGATGAAATGATAAACAATGAAGTTTGTGTGACTTTCTGCAGTGGTTTTATCATCGTGTTTGTGTTTCAGTATTATTACTCCATCAAGGATATATCAGTGGGAGGAATGTGTATCTGTTACGGTCATGCTAAAGCCTGTCCTCTCATCCCAAACACCAAGGTTTGTCTCATCTTTATTTTCAAACACTTCTCTGTTTGCTCTTTTATGATATTTGGAGTTTGATTTGGCAACATCCACATGATATTGAAGTTTCCTGAACTGCTATTTAATGAATCAAAATGCAAACTTCTTCAAAGGATATGCTGAATTACAATTCTGTATCGTCAGATCAGATTCAGTCCAAATGCAGAAAGTGTAGTCATTGTTCTTTCAGTGGTGAATGTCTGGTGTGTTTGACAGAAGTTTAGCTGTGAGTGTGAACACAACACATGTGGGGAGAGCTGTGACCGCTGTTGCCCTGATTACAACCAGAAACCCTGGATGGCCGGAACCTTCCTGACACGGCACGTCTGTGAAAGTAAGAGATCTCGAAATGACAATTGTCTCGAAGGGTCCTCGGCCGATCCCGTATGTCCACCCAATGCTTTCCTGTCTGTCCTTCTGTCACATTAAAGACATAGAAGATGATTATGTTTGATCGTTTCTCCAGTGGTATTTTAACACTCATTTACCACACACGGTGAATCTGGATCTCTCCATCACTCCACCTGTGTGTGTTTGCCCAACAGCTGGTCATACTGTGCACAATGTACTTTACTTTTTTATGTACTAATGTTCAACTGTTCTTCATAAAGGTGTTGGTGATGTCGTACTGAATTTTCCGTGTTCTCGTGTCTACGGCCCAACAGCTCATTTCACTTGAGTCTCATGTGTAATGTGTTCATTTACAGAGTGTAACTGTCACGGTAAAGCAGAGGAATGTTATTATAACCAGACGGTGGCCGATGCTAAACTAAGTTTAAACCTTCATGGAGAATATGAGGGAGGCGGAGTCTGCATCGGTTGCTCTGACGACACAGCTGGGATTAACTGTCAGTCATGTGCTGATGGATACTATAGACCAGCTGGGGTGTGTGTCATCTCCTTATGATATATACCGACCGTATGATATCATATATCATCAGTTATCACCTGAGAGTTGATGTGGTGTGTGTCTTTATTGTCAGGTGAGTGCGGATGAAGATCGACCCTGCAGACGATGTTCTTGTGATCTGAGAGGTTCTCTTCATTCTGCATGTGTTCCTGATGAGAGGCAGGCCACCACAGGTTCAACACACACACACACACACACACACACGCTCATAAAATGCTCATGCTCATAATGTTCATGCTCATAAAAGTGTACTTCCTGTCTCGTGTGAACAAATGGAGTATTGACTCATTGACAGTGTTTGTAAGCCGTCCGCTGGGAGATTCCTGCAGTGTGTGTTGAGTGTTTTATTGTGTAGTGTACAGTACGTGGTGTGTTTTTGTGTGTCTTTACAGAGCTGGCTGTGGGCTCATGTGTCTGTAAGCAGGGATACGCAGGTGAGAAGTGTGACAGGTGTGTGTTTGGATACACTGGATTTCCTCAGTGTGAACCCTGCCCCTGCAGCAGAGAGGGAAGCATCAACCAAGACCCATGTCAACCGCCCTGTGTGTGTAAGGTACAACAGTGTGTGTGTGTGTGTGTGCGTGCGTGCGTAAGGTACAACACTGCGTGTGTGCGTGCGTAAGGTACAACACTGCGTGTGTGTGTGTGCGTGCGTGCGTGCGTGCGTAAGGTACAACACTGCGTGTGTGTGTGTGTGTGTGTGTGTGTGTGTGTGTGTGCGTGCGTAAGGTACAACACTGCGTGTGTGTGTGCGTGCGTAAGGTACAACACTGCGTGTGTGTGTGTGTGTGTGCGTGCGTGCGTGCGAAAGGTACAACACTGCGTGTGTGTGTGTGTGTGCGTGCGTAAGGTACAACACTGCGTGTGTGTGTGTGTGCGTGCGTGCGTGCGAAAGGTACAACACTGCGTGTGTGTGTGTGTGTGCGTGCGTAAGGTACAACACTGCGTGTGTTTGCGTGCGTGCGTAAGGTACAACAGTGTGTGTGTGTGTGTGTGTGTGTGTGCGTGCGTAAGGTACAACACTGCGTGTGTGTGTTTGTGCGTGCGTAAGGTACAACAGTGTGTGTGTGTGTGAGTGTGCGAAAGGTACAACACTGCGTGTGTGTGTGTGCGTGCGTGCGTGCGTAAGGTACAACAGTGTGTGTGTGTGTGTGTGTGTGTGCGTGCGTAAGGTACAACAGTGTGTGTGTGTGTGTGTGTGTGTGTGTGCGTGCGTGCGTGCGAAAGGTACAACACTGCGTGTGTGTGTGTGCGTAAGGTACAACAGTGTGTGTGTGTGTGTGTGTGTGCGTACGTAAGGTACAACAGTGTGTGTGTGCGTGCGTGTGAAAGGTACAACAGTGTGTGAGTGTGCGAAAGGTACAACACTGCGTGTGTGTGTGTGTGTGCGTGCGTAAGGTACAACAGTGTGTGTGTGTGTGTGAGTGTGCGAAAGGTACAACACTGCGTGTGTGTGTGTGTGTGTGTGTGTGCGTGCGTGCGTGAGTAAGGTACAACAGTGTGTGTGTGTGTGTGCGTGCGTGCGTGCGAAAGGTACAACACTGCGTGTGTGTGCGTGCGTAAGGTACAACAGTGTGTGTGTGCGTAAGTAAGGTACAACAGTGTGTGTGTGCGTAAGTAAGGTACAACAGTGTGTGTGTGTGTGTGTGTGTGTGTGTGTGTGCGTGCGTGCGTGCGTGCGTGCGTGCGAAAGGTACAACAGTGTGTGTGTGCGTGTGTAAGGTACAACACTGTGTGTGTGTGTCTGTGTGTGTGTGTGCATTTTTGTGTGATTTGTGGACCGGTTGGGATGCTTAGACTAACCGATAAATCCTCTGTAGAATCTGTCTGCATAAGTTTATCTTATGGTCGACTCTGCTTGATCTTCCCATGAGATGATCTTCTTTTCCCTTTTACTTCCGTCTCATGCCACTGAAGTTTTACTAAATGCTTGCTTGAATGTTGAAGATTGAGATGAGATCCTTATTGTTATGTATATTGTTAAATGATTTCATTGCTTTATGACGATAGAGAGTAGTCTAGTGTTACTGTAGAGTAGATGAGTAGAGCACAGACGTATGGATTCAGTCCACATCAACAAACGTCCTGATGCCAATCACTTTACTATACAGAAATCAATGAAGAAAGCAGAACAAGATGAACTGATTGTCCAGTCTGGGATGTCTAGAGTAGAAAATGTCATCTGAAAAATTAAGAACACATGTACAGTTGGGGACAAAAATATTGGCACCCTTGGTAAATATGAGCAAAGAATCCTGTGAAAATAAATCTGCATTGTTTCTCGTTTTGATCTTTTATTTTTTTAAATAACAAAATATTTCATTGAAGTAAAACAATTGAAAGTGGGGGGGAAGTAACATTATGAAATCAGCATTTTTCTCTAATACACTCAGGCCACAATTATTAACCCCCTTTCATTTAATTCTTTTAGCTACTACCATTTGCAAGAAAAACAGCTCTGAGTCTTCTCTTATAATGTCGATGATGTTGAAGAATACATTACAAATGATCTAAGTCTATTCCTCCATACAGAATTTCTCCAGATCCTTCAAATGTTGCTCCCTCTTTTTAGTTCATCCCACTCATGTTCTATAGTGTTCAGATCAGGAAACTGGGATGGCTATGGCAGGATCTTGATTTTGTGTTCAGTGACACATTTTTGTGTTGAATTTGATAGTTATTTTGAACCATGTGCTGATGGAAGATCTAACCGCGACCCATTATAAGATTCTAGAAGAGCAAGTCAGGTTAAGATTTTTTTATCTGTTGGTATTTGATATAATCCATGATTTCATGTATCTGAATAAGATGTTCTGGTCCTCTTTTATAAAAGTAGGTCCACAACAATGAAGATCTGGTGATATATTTAACTGAGGACATGAGGCACTTTTTATCCCTGTGTGCATCAAACCCCTCTTGTGTTCTTGCTACCAAAAACTCTTTTTATTTCATATGACCATAGACCCCAGTCCTGGTTTAAGTTCCAGTATGGCAGATTAATATGGTGGAGTTTTTTTTGCATGAGAGCAGAAGATTTATTTTTTAACAGTGACCCAAACAACTTGTGCTGATGGAGGTGCAGTTTTCCTTGATTTTTGATTTGATTTTTTTCTGACACTAAAATAAACTGATTTCTGTAATTTTCCATCTGTGATTTTGAAGAGTTTTTGGTCTCCTTGCTGTACATTAAAACAATATAGATTTTTGATTTGATTTTTTTCTGACACTAAAATAAACTGATTTCTGTAATTTTCCATCTGTGATATTTGAAGAGTTTTTGGTCTCCTTGCTGTGCATTAAAACAATATAGACACACACTCTCTTTCAGGCAGATTCACAACATCTCCAGTCTATGACTTGCCCTGATGTTGGAAATGAGAATTTTGATTGTTTTAACCATTTAGTTTTTAACCCACTTTGTATTTTGTGTAGCTCAACAATCTTTTGCTGCACATCAGAACTATATTCTGTAGTTTTACTCCTTTTGATGAAAGATTAAGGGGGTTTGGGCTTTGTGTTATTAATATTTATTCTCCTGTGTAACAAGAAGTCATGACTGGACAACATCATGTTTCTAGTCAGTTGATGTGCTCAGAAAATGTAAATATCAGAATCTATATTTATAAGAAGAATTTCTAGGGGGGCTAATAATTGTAGCCAAGGTGTATTAACATTTATTATATAATGTGACTCCCCCCCCCCCCACTTTCAATTGTTTCACTTCAATGAACATTGGATTTTTGTGAAAATTTTAATAAAGATCAAAAGGAGAAGCCATGCAGATTTATTCTCTCTCTCTCTCTCTCTCTGTCTGTCTTTAGGAACATGTCGAGGGGCAGAACTGTGACCGCTGTAAACAGGGATTCTATCATCTCCGTGGAGACCGTCTCCGTGGATGTGAGAAGTGCTACTGTTCTGGGCTGGCCAGCCTGTGTGCAGAATCCCACTGGGACTACCGTAATGTATGAGACAAGCCCCGCTGCGCGTGTGTGTGTGTGTGTGTGTGTGTGTGCGTGCGTGCATGTGTGTGTGTGAGAGAGAGACTCACTTCTCATTAGTTACACATCCTATATTTCAGCTTGACTAGTGGGATTCAGCCTTATTATGCAGGAATAGCACTTCTTACACACGTTTGTTTTTGTATACTAGTGAGGACATTCCATAGACTTCCACTGATTTTATATCAGGCTTATGATAAATTCTATCCCCTAAACCTAATAATCACACAAACATGTGCAACACATTAGATTTACAGAAAAACACTATTTGACCGAATTATGAGCCTTTATATTTAGTGAGGACCAGTAAAATGTCCCCACAAGTGGGTTGTAATGATAATTCACTGTATAACTGAGGACATTTGGCCCTCACTAATATAACTAAACCTGTACACACACACACACACACACAGTTTAAAATGAATCTCTTGTTATTTATTTTCAGTGTGTCTGGAGGAGAGGTTTTATAGACCTCAGATTAAATTGGTGTGTGTGTGTGTGTGTGTGCGTGTGTGCGCGTGCAAGTTTGATTAGACTAGAGAGGGACGATGTCCCCACAAATCAAGTGAAACCTGTCAAAAACAAACTTAGGAGGACATTTGATATACAAATCATGCTTTGCTTTAAATCTGAATGTCAACAGAATTGTGTAAGGTTTACTTTTAGGTAGTGTGCGTGCGTGCGTGCGTGCGTGCGTGACCTAGAAAATATCTTTTTGAGGAAAAACTCCATAACTCACATCAGATGACAAACTGTCAGACAAAAACTGTACATTTGTGTTTAAAGAGAGAATGTGTGTATGTAGATGCTGTGACTGATTACACGTGACGTTATCATGTTGAATCTCAATGAATGCGAGTCATGACATCTGCATGTATATTTATACAGGAATCATAAAAGTGTTTCAGATGCAGCTTGTTCCACTGCTGTCAATGACACACACACACACACACACTGTATTTTCACTTCACTAGTCATTATAATTGAAGGGTTCATCATACATATTCATAGTTTTTTCTCCAGAGGTCAAAAGAGAAATCATACTATTAATATTGAATCAATATACATTGACACTCAAGTATTGATTCTCATGAAATAACTATTGACATATTTGCTAGTGATTATAATAAAATGCTTCTAAATTGACAAAAATGAGAAGAAATGAGTAGCAGATACAGTTGTTCTTCTGTCCTGTGTATCTCACATTATATTGTGTGATATATGTCGGCTTTTTATGTTCTCTTATCATACTATCAGAGATTGTTTTTCATTAGAAAACTAAATGTTTGTTTGTGTTTGCAGGTGACACACATGTCTGGCTGGTATCTCACAGGAGCAGAAGGGGAGGGGCTAGTGTGGGCGGTGCCCAGCAGAGACACACCCGATCAGGTCACTGTGAGCCAATCAGATGCCCAGACTCACCTAAAATACCCCTACTACTGGAGCGCCCCTTCCGCTTACCTGCGCAAGAAAGTTAGTCGTGTGTGTAGTCAAGTCTCTTGTGTGTGTGTGTTGAAGTGTCTGGCAGCACACTACACTGATGTTTCCTCAAGTGTTGTAATAATCAGAAATCATTTATCATCATTACATTACTGCCTCATTTAGCCTTTTATTTGCCCTTGATTTTAGGGAGAGAGGTGTGTGCTTGTCTGCAGGGAGAGAGGTGTGTGCGTGCGCGCGCGTCTGTGTGTGTTGGGGGTAGTTTAAAGATAATGGGAGTACAGGAAGAAAATGCACAAACATGCGCACGCGTGTGTGTGTCTCTCTCTCTCTACAGCTAATGATCGCATTACTCCGAGTTTAAAGTGACTGTCAGCCTTCATTTCACAGCATTTTAATATCCAGACACATTAGGCCGCGTGTTTCAATGACTTTAAGATGTTTAAATGAAAGCTCCGGCAGGTTCAGCGTTCTCACTGAATGCGTTCAGAGCATTTCAAGGTCAAACTCATGAAACCTGTCAGGAACAAATCTCAAGTCTCATATTTCACCTCAAATATAACAAGAAAAAAATAAATATGAAATTATGAAAAGTAAATGGAGCCCATTTTGAGATGTTTTGCATTATTGGATTATTTTTATAATATCTAATGCAGAAAAATCATATTTTTATTTCTGTAAAGCAAAAATGGCTCCGTCCTTTAGGCATGTACGGTATGTATATACTGTAATTTATGCAAAATGATTTTGTCCGGACGGAATTAGATTTTCATGACTGTATTAAGGAAAGAGGAATGAGATTATGTTTGCATTAGAATAATGAGAATTGGGTGAATGCAGAAATAAAATCAGATGAACTTTAAAGTAGCTTTAAATTTTCTTCATGCAGAATACATACGGCACGCTCTCTGTTTAAAGAGATGAGCACACAAACACACGTTATGCTCAGATTGTCACGGAAAGTTTTTATATTTCAGCTGGTTTCAGGTTTTACTAGCCCACACACATCTGCAAACATACGGCCATATTTACTCTGCTCCACACAGCACAGCACGTCACACAACATTTACAATAAAATCACACACGCACAAGTTGAACTCTTATACGTTTTTAAATTAAATTCACAGATTACTTTACACACATTTTCTCTGATCACTGTGTAGCTACACAGATTTGACAAGGTGTTTAGCAAGACATTTTGTTTCTATGGCAACAACCTCCTTGAGTAAAATGATATAGAATTTAAGACAGAAAGTGTAACTTGAGCTGTTTTTTTATTTGACAACATTCAGTATCTGTGAATCTGTGTTTTGATACTAAATAAGATTGGTTTTTTTACACTGAGGAATTTTAATCATTAGTTTAAGAACACAGGTGCTTTTTCAGTGTTTGTCAAGCGATCACATAACATACACAGTATTTTTATTGGGCATATTTCTCCAGAAGGTTTTTATTAAAGTGTTGTTTGAAGTGGGAAACACTTTCATGATGTGACAAGCTATAATCTGATTGGTTGATTTCATGCACACAGGACTTTTATCAGTTTGGCTGGAAATCAAATGAAAGTTTCATGAGGCCAGAGATCCATGTTTAGTTGTGTGTGCGTTTATGATCGCTGGCTCCTCTACAGCCACAAATTCTCAGACTGCTTCTCACCAGATGTGTGTGTTGCTTTGAACTGTAACACAAACACACAAAGCACAGAGTGTGTGTGTGTGTGTGTGTGTGTGTGTGTGTGTGTGTGTGGTCTCTGTCACGGTGCAGACATGAGGAGGGTAAGAGAGGTCAGAAGCACATGGCATGGGGGTGGGCAGAATTGTTTTGAAAGAGCTTTTTCGGTGGATGGCCTGTTTCTCATTTCCTGTAGGATGTGCTGCAGATGATGTTGTCATTCTCTCCCACTCTCTTTTCATTTTTCCATCAAGTCTACATCTCTCTCTCTCTCTCTCTCTCTCCCTCTCTCTCTCTCTCTCTCTCTCTCCTCTCTCATCTCTCTCTCTCTCCTCTCTCTCTCTCTCTCCTCCTCTCCTCGTTCTTCTCGTCCCGGGGGTCTTTCTCTCATCTCTCGTCTCTCCTCTCTCTCTCTCTCGTCCTCTCTCTCTCTCTCTCTCTCTCTCTCTCTCTCTCGAGTCTCTCGGGGTCTCTCCTCTCGCGGCCTGCTTCTCATCGCTCGTCTCTTCTCAGTCCGTCTCGTCTCTCAATTCGGTCTATTCTCTCCCGCCGAGCTCTCCTCTCTCTTGCTCTCTCTCTCTCTCTCTCTCTCTTCTCCTGTATGTGGGCTTTTTGAGTTGAATTGTTGCAGACGAACACAGAATCTGGTTTATTCTATTAGACATTTCTGGATTTCATGTGATATGATGTTTTGACATTGAGGATATGGACATGATTAATCTCCTGATCTATAATCTATATGAACCAATGCAGAATAACTCCTGTATCACACATACTCTGTTTGCAATTTTTGCAATCCCCCCCCAAGTACATGATTTTAGAGGTGCAGGACCACCCCAGCTCCACTGCTTGTGAATCTGTGGATTGTGTCCATGATTTTCTTTCATTGCATTTACATTTACATTTATGCATTTGGCAGATGCTTTTATCCAAAGTGACTTACATTACATTGTACTATACATTTGTACATTTTGTATAGTAAGCAAGTGAGGGTTAGGTGTCATGGTGGGGACAGAGGACCCAGATGCAGGCAACGGTAGGGGTAACAAAAAGGCTTTTATTATAAAAAAACCTGAAACTAAAACAAAACTTCGCACGAGGGGGCAAAACAGGAACAAACAAAACAGATGAGACAGAGACAATGACAAAGGCTTGACTTGACTGGACTTGACTTGACTTGACTTGGCAAGTGAGGGTTAGGTGTCTTGCTCAAGGGCACCTCAGCTGTTACCCGCCAGACCTGAGAATCAAACCAGCAACCTTCTGGCCAACTCTCTAACCACTGGGCCACGACTGCCCCATTGGAAACATCATTGTGACCGAAGTAAACCTATTTAATAACTGAATGAGTCACAGGTCTGCTGTTGAGAGAGGTCACTGTACTACAGAAGCAAATGTCATGAACAAATCCAGTTCAGAAACAAAAGGAAAGGGGTTCTTTTGGAAAGTGTTGATAAGAATTTAGTTAGGTTTTGCTGCTCATCTCATTTGAATGTCATTTCTTGGATGTCAACAGCACTGGAAATCTAAAGTTGAATGATGTTGGTGTGGACATGAGCAGATCTCTTCTCTCCTCTCTATGTGTCAGACATGAGAATAGATGTTGTGATGTTTTGTCAGTCTGAATTCAGTGCTGGTTCAGCGTGTTATAGAGATGTCACCTCTACACACACTTGCGTGCTGTGTGTAGTCATATCAACACTCACTGCATGTTTTCTTGAGAACATACAGTTTCTGTCCTGTATCTCCTTGTGTGTGTGTGTGTGTGCGTTTGTGTGTCCCAACAAAGATGGCAATATCCACAATTGTTGTTCTTATGGGGACATTTTTTTGTCCCCATAAGGAAACAAGCCTATAAATCATACATAATGATGTTTTTTGAAAATCTTAAAGAGCAGAAAGTTTTATGGATTCTTAGGTTTAGGGGTAGGGGGTATAATATACAGTTTGTACAATATAAAAACTATTACGTCTATGGAATGTCCCCATAAAATATGGAAACCCAACATGTGTGTGTGGTGTGTGTGTGTGTGTGTGTGTGTGTGTGTGTGTTTTCAGCTGTTGTCATATGGAGGCAGGTTGGTGTACAGTGTATCTGATGTCACTGAAGTTCTTCACGTCTCCTCTGGTCCTGATGTCATCATAGAGGTACAGTACATCTGTCCATCATTCACACATTCAGAGTTTCATCACATCAAACTTTTCAACTCTCTGCACAAGTAATACACTGTACTAGACTTCACACTCTTGATGAGAGGAATATTATCCTAATATTTAAGAATGTCATGAAATATTTAAAGTTGTGTTGCTTCGAAACACAATCATGACAGATCCGGCTGGACCATCATGTTTCATTTACAGCTCTACACTCGCTTTCACATGTTTACATCTGTGTTTAGTCTAGAATTGTTGTGTTTGGATCGCAGCTGTGCTTTGGTCTGTGTGTAAGAGCGTGCTGGAGTATTCATTTACTCTACCTGTGTGTGTTTGTGTGTGTGTGTGTGCGTGCGTGCGTGGGTGCATTTTTTGTATGTGTTTGTGTACATTTGTGTCTGTTTTGCTCAGCCAGTGTGAGTCAGATTCATCTTTATTTAGTCTCGACACTAAAGCATCTCCTAGCATTTGATTCATTCATATAAACACACTACATTTTGATTTCTAAACTCTCAACAATTATGATTTTATTTTTAACATTATTAAATACAAAGATATTTTGTCACTGACCCACAGAAGAAAGCACAAAGCTCTTTCTTTTCCAATTGTTTGTCCTAAACAGAGAAGACTTTGGGTTTATAAAAAAGGCAGTAATGTCACATGTGTCTCATGTAAAGTCTCAGAGGAGATGTGTAAATTCAGATTAGTCTGAGATCTTAAAATGAACTTAAAGATTTCTGCTGTCCACATTCATTCTAAACTCTAAACTTTCAGAGCTCGTCTCAGTTGTGTTTGTTTTTATTTCTGCTTATCAGGAGAAAACACTAATAAGTCTTCTGAGCTCTGAAAGAGCAATTTCTGAGCAATAACATTTTACTCTAGGAATGCCAATCTTGTTATTGTAATGCATGCATTAAACCTGCATGTGTGCGTGTGTGTTATAGACACACAGTTTCTATGCCAGTGTTGTGTTTTATTAATGTGATGTGCGGCAGTGGTGTGTGTGTGTGTGTGTGTGTGTGTGTGTGTGTGTGTGTGTGTGTGAGATGTGCATGTGCTCCTGCGCTCAGGTGTGTATGACAGGTAATTATTGTTCGTTAAGCCCTGTTTTGCATGTGCATACCTCATTAACTCAGTGCAAATAGAGAGTACAGCTCCCATAATTCCTCAATCTTCCTGCCGTGTGTGTGTGTGTGTGTGTGTGTGTGTGTGCGCGCATGTCAATAAACGCTGATTTTCCCAGCAGTTTGTGTGGTGGAGAGGTAAATAAACCAGCAGAATGAATCGTGTCCCATAATGCTCTCGGATGAGTCCCTTCACAGTGTCAGAGAGGATATATATGGGTTACCTGTTATTGCATCAATACACACACACACATCTGCACAATTCTTCACAATTTATTAAACATTTCACTGCAAACATTTCACCTTCCATCAAATACGTCTCTTTCCGCTTTCCTACACACACACACACGCTGTCTGTCTGCCTTTCCGTACCTTTTCATTAACACACACGTCTGAATAATCACATATCTCTACATCACCTATAATGTTGTTTTTATTTAATCATTCACACCAACCCTTTATTTTTGAAGAATTATTACATTTGTTTTTTCTGAATGAGGACATCCTCAAATGTCTCTAGACCGAGGTTTAGTCTGATTTAGCCCAGTAAACAATCGCTGTATGTTTATTTGTTCATGTGTGATTTAGGAAAGTCAAGACTGAAGTGATTCACAAACATTGTTGTCTGTTAGGGTGGTGGTCTGCGTTTGATTGACAGCAGGTCTGGTGTGATGGTGTCTACAGCCGAGCAGAGGATACATCTTCTTCCAGATAGTTTTCAGCATCAGACATCAGGATTGGCTGTCAGTAAGAAAGACTTCCACACTGTACTCAACAACATCCAGCGTGTGCTCCTGCGGGCATCTTACGGTCAGGAACACGTGAGCGCCATCTACAGGTCAGCTCCAGTACTGAGGCTCGTGCACACAAACACACACACACACACACACACACACACTAGAGGCCGGAGAGGTGTTAACATTTCTCACATAAGAGGACATTTTTCATTTTCTTCAGCCCTTCCATCAAACATTCAACAACTGAATAAATGGATGAATCTCTCTGTCTGTGGCTCTGTGTCTCAGGTTAGGTACGGTGAGCATGCACGTTGCTGCTGTGGACGCTCACACTGGTGTTCAGGCCCGCGCTGTGGAGGTGTGTCAGTGTCCTCCTGGATATGATGGCACTTCCTGTGAGGTAAGCAAGTCAAAGGAAGTGACATAAAAGACCAACCATATAGTGTTCTGCATTTACTTCTCGACCGTTGATGCCACACGCACTGATCGCTGAAAATGAATACATTGTGTTCATATCACATCCATTTTCATTTTCAACTTCCTCTTACTGTAGTGATCAAAAGAGACTTTAGATGACTGACATCATCACATCTTTATGCAAATACTTTAATCAAGATTCATTAAAGAACAGACAGAGTTCAAGAGAACGACTACAAAATATTCTGATCAACAGATATTAATAACAGATTTAATTGTAGTCAGTGTTTGGGTTTTTTTTGTATATTGAAATAAAATTGGACAGTAAAGGTCCATTACACTTGTATTGACAGAAACAAATGTTGTTCAACATTAAGTAAATGAAAAGTCAGTGATTCATTCATTATTCTGACACATCCAGCTCCTCAGACACTTTACTCTTGTATTCATTTCCAGACGTGTGCTGTGGGTTACCGCAGGGTGAACGGGACTGTGTATCGTGGTGTGTGTGAACTCTGTCAATGCCACGGACACGCAGAGTGCTGTGATGACATCACCGGACACTGCCAGGTAACGGCAACACTGAGGGCCCTCTATCGTACACCCGGCACAAGGCGCAACGCAAGTGTTTTAGCTAGTTTCAGCCCGACGCGGTTCTCATTCTCACGTCCTGCGCCGTGTTGTTTAAATTGCAAATGCATTTGTGCCTATTTGTGCGCCCATGGGCGTGCTGGTCTAAAAAGAGGTGTGTTCAGGCGCATTGATATTTTGAGGAACTGAAAATAGACTGTGCCATAGACCAACTCAAACCTGGTCTAAAGTCTAAAGCAATTTTTTGTTATTTAAAGAGCGTGTTAGTAGAAAATGCGCCTCTGTGCGGATGAACAATGTGCGTTCACTTGCTTATTACAAAGAGGGAAGCACAGCAGCACACAAGCGTTAAATATGAAACGATAAAAGATTATTATTGTGTACATAAATATAAAAATGCCTACATGTCATAATGGATAGTCATTGCATGTATCAGAATTAGTCTAACTATTTGCTGTTCAGCCTACTTATAATGACTAATCAAATTGGCAAAATCAGCAAATCAGTTTCTTCACTTGAGAAGCGTTCAGCTTTTCCGCCAACAAACTCCGCCATGTAAATAGCGTTCCGCCATGGCGCGAGCGCAACTGCCACTTAAAGGGAATGGGAGATGACACTCTGATTGGTTTATTACATGTTACGCCTATTACTCATTAAGAAAATAGGGACAGACTGTTTTCCTTTCATTAAACTAGCAAAAGTGGATTTGGACACGACCTAAGAGCACTTGTGCCGTGTGCTTTAGAGACCATGCGCTTAGATCCTTAAAATAATGTTGAACTGAAGGGCTTTATGTTATTTCTTCACACTGATTGGACAGAATCAATGTCCTGTGGTGTGGTTTGTTATCGGTGGTTTTTTGTTAGTGTTGCTGCTGTTTGCCTCATAATAACACAAACTGATGCGACATACACAACTGTTTCATTACATGTGTGTTTGTCTGTCTCTCTGTTTGTCTATTTCAGTTCAATTCAAATAGCTTTACAGACATGACAAAAGTATATTTGTGACCCTGGACAACAAAACTAGTCTTAAGGGTCAATGTTTCGAAATTGAGATCTTTACATAATCTGAAAGCTGAATAAATAAGTTGTTTATTGATATTATGGTGTGTTAGGACACTATTTGGTCAGGATATAACTATTTAAGACTCTGGAATCTGAGGGTGCAAAAAATCAAAATATTAGCTGATAGCAGGCCGCTGCTAAGAAGAAACAGGTTTGTTTTAACTCTCTCTATTGTCTTACCGCTGTAATGATGTTGTGGAGAATAGATGAACCTGAAAGCTGAAATTCTAAACTTTACATAGATACCAAACTTGAGTAATTCACAAAAAACGACAGCAGCAAGTGAAGTTTGTAGACGTGTTTCAGGGCATTTTTGTTAGTGATTTTGCTGCATCCACTCACAAATATAAAGTTTTGATATATTTATATATTTTGATCTTTATTTCATATCTTAATGATTTTTGGCGTAAAGAAAATGTATAATTTTGACCCATACAATGTATTTTTGGCTATTGCTACAAATGTTCTGGTGCTACTTAAGATCATTGTATTGCCAAAGCATATAAACAACATAGGAAATCATTTCTAACTACTGACTGAACAGCTGAAATACAGTAGCATGTAAACAAACAAAACAAAAAAAGTTTGAGAAAAGAAAAACGATTATTCGGCGATACAGAAAACATGTAACAAGTTTCTGTTTGTGTTCTGTAAGCATTTCTCTCTCCATCAGTTAATCTGTCGATGTAAATTCAGAGTAAATGTCACAGGTGTTTATGTGTATGCAAACACAAATGAGGTCTGGCTTCATCTGACTTCTGTGTATTGAATCATGTGCAAGGTAAACAACAAACACATTAGCAACCCCTCAAATCATCAATCAAACATCAACAACACATCTACTGTAAATGTTCATTTCATCAACATCACAAAATCATCCTGTGAAGTGCACGTTATATCATCTGATGAATGTTGTGTGATGGTAATAAAAACACAAAATTATAAATGAGAGAACTGGTTGTCACAGAAGATGCTGTGAATGTGTTCGTAGGACTGTAGGAACCACACCGAAGGAGCGAACTGTGAGCGATGTGCTCCTGGTTACTACGGCGACGCCACCCAGGGAACAGCCAATGACTGCCAGCCGTGTGCCTGTCCTCTTCTGACTCCATCAAACAAGTATCTGTGACCAGATCTTACTCTAAAACTAGCTCACAGCCCGTAAATGAATAAAGATATATGTTATGTTAAATGTCAAACATTGTGATTGCAATGTTAAACAGTGAGTAATCACACTATACTATACTAGTACTGGGTATCGGTGAAGGACTAGTTAGAGGACAGCAGCTGAAGTGTGTATGAGAGATTTAACAATAGCTGAAGCTGAAGCTGAAGCTTTCCCATTCTCAACAAAAATACACTAAACCGATCGGACACAAGACATGAGTGTTTAAAGAAACAAAAGTCGTGTCCATGTGTTCGATTGTTTGTATTTACTCTGGTAACGGAAACCTTTAGACTGTATATAGCACGCTGAGTTTGTGTCGCAGAATTCAACAGCTGAACATTCCAGGTCCTCGAGCGGCTAAAGAAAGCGCCGCTGTCCTTCTGCCCTGTGCATTCCTGAAGTTGAGCTCCGGTGTCATCTGAAATAAATGTACACCACCTGACCTGTGGATCAGAGTCAGACGTTAGTTAGACTCGCACCGATCACACTGATGAAGAATGTTTCTCATTCACCTCTCTTTCCTTCTTCTTTCTGTACATTTGTTGGCTCAAAAACATCACAGTTTTAGTCCCACGTGTCACCTGGACGGGAGAGGTGACGTGTTGTGTGACAGATGTCCGGCCGGTTACACCGGTACACGCTGTGGCAGGTAAGACCTCCACACACATTGCATACTGTTGAATAACACTGAGATTTGTGTTGTGTGATTGTGTGTATCAGACAGGATTAAACAGCATCCGGTTTTTAAAGACACTGACAGAGACGATGTCTGTGTCGAGCCTTCAGTCATTTACTGTATAAGGCTTCACTTCAGTTTGGAAGCCGTTGATATTGTGTGATCAGTAGCATATGTTTGGAGTCTCATGTGGATTGTGTCTGTGTGAGTAGACTAGTCCAATAAATTCTAATCTCTAGTCCATGTGGATCTCTCTCTCTCTCTCTCTCTCTCTCTCTGTGTGTTGTGTGTGTGTGTGCCATATGAAATGAAAAGCTTGGATTAGAAAGATCAGATCATACAGCACAAGCCAGCTTACTCATTGGCTCAAAACCACTGATGTTTATCCATCAGTTCATTTGAACCTGAAATTATAGACAATATTACAGTTTTTATAAACTATGGTCACGGTTTAATGTCATGTTAGTGAACATCTTTATCTTGTTGTATTGTGTTTGATAGTCATTCATGTGTGTATATCTCATGTGTTCCCCGACATGACTTGTGTCCCATAGAAACAGTTGCTAATGAGCAGAGGTGGAAAGTAATTACAAGTGCTTTCGTTACAGTACTTGAGTACTTTTTTATTTTTTTATTTTATTGAATTGGCATATATAATCTCTCTCTCACGCTCTCTCTCTCAAGATTCAAAGAAGCTTTATTGGCATGATACAAATCTAGGTTAAGATAGAAATAAAATAAAAGTATATAAGTATCTATATATACATATCAATACAAGTAGAAAAATGATTAAAGTTCTCAGTTCTCTAAGTTCCTCTCTCTCTTTCTCTCTCTCTCTCTCTCTCTCTCCCTCTCTCTCTCTCTCTCTCTCTCTCTCTCTCTCCTCTCTCTCTCTCTCTCTCTCTCTCTCTCTCTCTCTCTCTCTCTCTCTCTCTCTCTCTCTCTCTCTCTCTCTCTCTCTCTATATATATATATATATAAAGGGACATACTCATCCTATCCTTCACCAATAGCCAACCTAAAGTTTTATGCAGTGCACTTGTATTAGCCCTTCGATTATAATTTCAAGTAAGTCGTGCAGCTCTGTTCCGAACTAATTGTAGCTTATCCATTTACATGTAAATTTTTTTTACATTTAGTCATTTAGCAGACGCTTTTATCCGAAGTGATTTACAGACAATTTAGGAAACAATAAAGTGATATGTCATACAGGGGCAATAATACAATAAGTGCTAACACCAAGTTACAAGTTGTGAAGGAGAAATCTTTACGTGATGCACTCAAACACACGATAGGACAATAATCGAATTGAGTAAGAACCATTGTTTGTACAATCTGAGCAATGCACTGTTGTGGTCTTTTAATAACTGACAGGCCTTTACTCATAAGCGTTACCATAATTTCTATCTGTTTTGACCACTTTAACCTGCTATCTAATATTATTCCAAGAAGTCTTGTTTCCTCTACCTGTTCAATATGCACACCATTCACAGACAGTTTTAACTGTGGTTTGGGTTTACATTTAGAATTTAAAGCAAACACAATACTTTTTGTTTTTGTCACATGTAGAACTAATCTATTATTCCACACCCACACATTATTCCTTATTCACAGCAGTAGGCCCTTGCTCAATTGATGTTGCTGATAAATCTAATGCTGTATCATCGGTCTTCAAGAGGAAGATCATTGGTAAAAATAGAAAATAATAATGGTCACAAACAACTGCCTTGAAGTACACCACATTGCAAATCTTTCTCATCTGAATAACTTCCATTATAAAATACACATTGTCCCCTATTAGACAGGTAACTTTTAAACCACTGTACAGTACGATAAGTACATTTATAACACTTCAATTTGAGTTCAAATCTAACTTCATACTGTTCCTACTAAGTTAGTATCATCAATCTGTGCCAAGCAATCATCTGTCATCTGTGTTAATGCTGTTCCTGTTGAATGTCCCTCTCGATAGACATGCGTGTTGTGGATTAGCGGGTGTCTGGGTGGAGGAGAGGTCTGTGATGTTCTGCGGCTCACTGAAACAGATGGAGCGGGACCGTGGCGGTGCCAGTGCTGAGGGGGGTAAAATCTAACTGGCACCAAAGCTCTCCACGCTGACCCATTAGTAATGTGAAGAGAGAAGAAAATGAGGCAGATGGAGGTTGTGTTAGAGAGTGAGAGAGAGAAGAGAGAGAGGGGGACGAGTGGAGAACAGGCCAGAGAGAGAGAGAGAGAGAGAGAGAGAGAGGGACAAACACACATTAATGGGGCACGATGGGAGAGATCCATCACTGCCCAGACGAGGGCTCAAACGGCTCTGTCCCACGAGACACCCTGAAAGAGACGTGAAGGACACGCTTCACACAAACTCCACCACAGCACTTTAAACCTGTGCTTCTGACACAATCTCTCAAATATGAAGTTCTGAAATCAAATGGGCTTACATTTCTTTTTCCTAAGCAGTTTTGCTGGGTAAATGTTAGTGAATATATCTGCAGGACTGTTTGTCATGTACAGGACACTTGTGTCCTAGATGATCCTCAAATTCTACATGAATGTGTTCAGAGATGATGCTCATCTGTCGTCTGTACTTCAGCTGATCAGTGTCTCATTGAACACACATGATTCTAAATGCAAGTCAATGTAAGTCACTCTGGATAAAACCGTCTTCCAAATGTGTGAATAGAAATCATTATGAGACGTCACTGTGATTCTGCTGCAAACACACCGTCCTCCTAATAAACAAACCCATGGGTCATCTGTGACAGCAGCTTATTACAACCTTTATTTCAGTGTTAAAGGTAAATGTTCTCTAAACACCTGCTGTCGGTGTTATTAAAGAAATGATCCTGTGGGCTGTATTTGAGGGAACAGACAAATATGATCGATTGACTTGGAGGACATGAAGCCTTATATTCACTCTTATTACAGAACACTGACCAAAACGCAAACAGGCACTCTGGATATACTAGGATTTCTCTCTGTCGTGTGTGTGTGTGTGTGTGTGTGTGTGTGTGAGAGAGAGAGAGATTTCTGCTCAGTTAAGTGAGTCAGTGATGTGTGACAGGATAAATCACTCCCACTTTCACATGAGAGAGAGAGAGCTGGGAGGAGAATATAAGTTCAGAAGAGCAGCAGCTTTTTAGCCACAGACAGACAGTCGGGAGTTGGTGGTATATATAGTCTGGGTTAAAGACAGCTGGTCCGAGTCATCAGTGTTTAAGATGTTCCTCTCACAGGAGCACACAGAAATAGACAGACATTAGTGTTCCCTTACCATCTAGAGTTCAGTGAAGCACTGTGAATTACTGCCATGCTCCGCTTTAACAGAGTCATGGAGGTGCTTCTGCTTCTAGAGCCGGAGCTGGTTTTGCCTCCGGTGCTGGTCTTAATTCCAGAGCTGGTTTTGCTTCTGGTGCTGGTTTTAATTCCATAGCTGGTTTTGGTTCCGGTGCTGGTTTTAATTCTGGAACTGGTTTACATTTACATTTTACATTTATGCTTTTGGCAGACGCTTTTATCCAAAGTGACTTACATTACATTGTACTATACATTTGTACATTTTGTATAGTAAGCAAGTGGGGGTTAGGTGTCTTGCTCAAGGGCACCTCAGCCGTTACCCACCAGCCCTGAGAATCAAACCAGCAACCTTCTGGTCATGAGTCCAACTCTCTAACCACTGGGACCACGACTGACCACTTTAATGGTGGAATGCTGGTTTAATTCCAGAGCTGGTTTTGGTTCCGGTGCTGGTTTTAATTCCAGAGCTGGTTTTGGTTCCGGTGCTGGTTTTAATTCCAGAGCTGGTTTTGGTTCCGGTGCTGGTTTTAATTCCAGAGCTGGTTTTGGTTCCGGTGCTGGTTCTGGTTATGTGTTTCAATCCCTGTTAAAGTGGATCTGATTCTGAGCTAGAGATCAAGCTCCACATTAGGTTCTAAACTCTCAAGTCTTGAACTCCCATCATTTACATATACAGTAAAATAATGTGAACATATGTTGTTCTCAAACATGTATGTTGTCAAGAGACAACATGGCACTTGGTAATCAAGGTCTAGTGTGACAAGAGAAAGTCCAAATATGAGTATTACTGTACGTGTGTGTGATTCTCTAAAAAAGACTTTTCATCATTTCATGAACAGTATTATTGGATTCTGTGATTCATGTGACTGGAGGAATCCGCTGTGATTATTTTCTCTTTGTCATCATGCAGATAAGCGCAGAAGAATGTCAGGACGGTGTGTGTGTGTGTGGGGGGGGGGGGTGTTGGTTTATCAGGCCGCCGCATGAGTTTCTTCAGCACAGATACACACACAGACTGCAGATAAGAGGAGCGGATGATGATAGCGTTTCCTCCTCTTTATTTCCTTTCATTCTCATCTGCTGTGCTTTGTTGTAGTGAGAAGAGTGGTGGTGCTGGATTTATCATCATCACACTGGATAATACTGTAATAGAGTCATTGAACATTTACACAGCCAGAGGAAATCCTCTCATCAATGCATTACTGCCATTATACACTGTCCTTAAAACACACACACATTGTGTGTTATTTATCTGGACTATTAAACATGAGCTTCTTCACAACAACACTTTATGTACAACCTTGTATTTAACAGACAGTACTCACTTATTTCTTGCCTGTTGAAATCAATTCCAGATTTTCTTTTTTTGATTTGGAGTCTTTTCATGAATGATTTTTCAAAAGAGAATATTGTGTGATTCCAGCGACACACATCTCAGATGATGGTGGAGTGATGGAGCGTTCAGTTATCATCATGAACAAAAGCAGAAAACTCAAACCTGATCTTGCTCACTTCAGTCATGAGCCATTCAAGAGAATGTCAACACTTTTAGTTCATGTAAATGTTGATGTGGTTTAAATCAGAGTCTATTCCTGCTGGACTCAAATGACTTCACAGCTGATCATCTGATAAATCATATCTATATATATATATATATATCTATACATGTGAACACAGCTATACTGTAGGTGCTTAAGACTCACAAAGAGATCCCTCAGAACATCTTCTCAACCGTCATATTATCTTGAGTAGTGGTCAGTAGTGTTTGATACACATGTGTGTTTGTTTTATTGTTTCTCTTCTTCGGATGACCTCAGGTGTGCTAACGGCTATTTCGGTCGTCCCAACGTTGCCGGAGATTCCTGTCGGCCGTGTATGTGTAACGGTAACCTGGATCTCACAGCATCTGACTGTTGTGATGCTGTGACTGGAGAGTGTCTGCGCTGTCGAGAGGGATACGGAGGACCGACCTGTGACACATGTGCTGACGGATACTTTGGAGATGCTCTTATAGCCAAGAACTGCCAACGTGAGTCATTTCTCCTCATAGTCCACATGTGATGTCAACATTCACGCACACGGTCATATCAAAAACAATTAACATTTCTAAAACATTTCTGTTCTGTTTGAAAGATTAGTGTAAAGTGTAATCCAGTAATAACCGTTTCTTGATTTAACCAAGCTGAGTAAAACTGGTCTCACACATCAAGCCACATTACACAGACTCACAAGCACAACATTTGTCCCTCTTTCTAAGAGTTTGTCTTTTGCAGAAATAAAATGATGTTGTTTGAGACAGCCGGTATGACAGATGGGGTGTGTAACGAGAGAGAGAGAGAGAGAGAGAGAGAGAGAGAGAGAGAGAGCAGGTTGGTTCTGTGGGCTCTCGACCCTCAAGGACAACACAGATTCTCCTCAACACCATCTGTGCTGGACTCTGTGTGTGCGTGTGTGTGTGTGTGTAAGGTATATTTTTATTGAATCGTCCTGCAGCGGTGTGTAATTTGAAGTAGGTTAGAGTGGCTGTGTTTTGTGTACACTGTGAGCTGATCTGCATGTAAAGGAGTCAAGGGACATTGAATAATCTCACTTATTTGAGTTATTATACACGCTAGAGGCGAGCTCAAAACATGTTTATCGTATTCACTTAGTTGAGACTGAAGTATAAAAAGATGTTTTCAGATGTTGTTTATAAAACTGCTAAAAATCCAATGACATTAATATTCACACATACAAAAAATAATGTTTTACACACTTCAAACATCACATCACATCATCTCCTGAATTCTGTTTTATTGTTTTTCTTGTGTACTCGCATATTAAAAAGAATACAGATGTAAAGAGTCACTTTAATGCAGTTTATATATATAGATATAGATATTTGTTGGTGATTTTTTTAAGGATGAGGGCACATCACATGATCTGTCTATGTTGGCATCAGTCTGATGTGATGAGTTTGGTGATCACATGTAGAAGAAGATTTATTATAAATATGCAGGATTATGTAATTAGTTGTCGTTTATTGTTTGTTGTCTGTATTCAGAACAGGGCACTTGTTGAACTCAAATGTTGTGAAAGAGGATTGAAGCGAACACATCATGCTGAGAGAACTGTATTGACTTCTGCGGTGTCTGCATTATTAAAGTTTGCATGTTTTTATTTGATGAAAGAAGATTGTGCTGCTGTCTCAGGTGAAAACAGGACTTTCTTGGGGTTGGGGTTTAAGAGCAGAATGAAGAGCAGAACAATGTACCACGGCACACACTGGCTCAGTGGGAGACATAAACATTTCCATGACCTACATGTGAAAGAAAAGCTTTTGTGACAGCATGCAGTGGTGCATTATGGGAAGGGTACACAATCAGTCCCACACAAACCCCAAAACACTTTTGTTTGGAATATGAAACTGACATTCATCATCACTGTAGTAATGAATTTTCCAAACATTCTGAAAGGAACAACTTTACAGCAACACAGTGAATTACTTGCTGTTATGATGGTGTGTGGTGTGTGTGTGTGTGTTTCAGCGTGTGCGTGTCACACGAACGGATCGCTGTCTGATCTGTGTCATCAGGAGACGGGTCAGTGTCAGTGCAGAAATCATGTGATTGGACGTCAGTGTGACGAGTGTATGGTGAGTACATGCACGCACACACGTATGATCCAGAGAGATTATTAAACACTTCATCAAAAAACACGCAGATAATAGAAAAACAGAATAAAGTTAAATGTATGTTCACACTTTCTATTGTCAGCTTTAGAATGTGATTTTATGAGTTCCAGTCAAGATCCATCTGTCCCCATAACTGTCCTCACTGCCAGAAACATCATAAATCTCGTCTCTTGTATCATCAGCAGTGTGTGTGTGAACTCTAGATTGTGTGTAAAACACATATTGTGTGTGTTTCACATCTGTCACTTCATCATGAGAGAGAAACTGCAGCTCACTCGCTTCTGAAACAGATCTTTATATCATACAGAACTCATTATATTTCATGTTTATTGACAGAAATTCAGTGACATGTCTTTTCATTATTTGAATCCCTTCTGTTTTCTGGCCAACCTAAGATCTATGACCACAGACACGCAGTCTGCTGCAGCTAAACACACACACATTCATGTCTCTGCTGGTTTGTCTTCTTCTCATCACTTGTCTGTGTGTGTGTGTGTAGCCGAATTGTTGGTGGGACAGTGAGTCTCAGTTGTGTAAGCCGTGTCAGTGTAGTCTCAGGGGCTCAGTGTCCCGGCGCTGTGATTCTGAGGGCAGGTGCATCTGTCGAGCCGGTTACCTGGGCCGCAGGTGTGACCTCGCTCGCCCGCCTCACGCCCGCAGGGAGACCCGCCGGCCCGTCCAACAGGTTCCCATCCAACACATCCAGAGATGGGAGAGCAGAGGGGGCTGCCCGCGAGGGGCTTACCGGCCCGCTACTGGGGTAAAGCTACAGCATGATGGGTGGACAGGTTGTGTGTGTGTGTGTGTGTGTGTGTGTGAACTCCTTCTGAAGTCTTCTGAAAAAAACTCACAAATGTCTCTGTCATTAGAGTTTCAGAAGAGATTGACTCAACTGAGCTCAGATTTGTCAAGTCTGCAATTTAAAGTCAATATAATTGCACATGAATTGTTCTGTTGTGGATGTTAAATATGATCAAAATGTATGATATATGTGATTTTGACATGTCCGCATTCCTGACTGTAGTTTCAGTGATATTATGGTGTCAGCGTGGAGGGAGTTCAGAGTTACACGCTGTGCTTTTCATATTTGAATCATCTCGTGTCTTTATAAAGCATCAGACGGTGTTCTCTTCCAAGAGAGTTTTGTCATGTTGGCTCACAGCTCTGAGCGGATGGCAGCACTTTTAACAAACACACGCCGCATGATGCTTGTGTGTGTGTGTGTGTGTGTGTGTGTGTGTGTGTTTCATCTCTTTGGCAGTAACTCTGTGCCGCTGACAGTAAATGGCAGGACAGCGTTCTCATTGGTTGTCACGGTGACAGCGCACCTGTTCCCAGCAGACAGATGGCTGTCAATCAGCCGGCAGCGACGGCTACAGATTCATCATTTCTGATCATTAAAATGAGATTATCTTCAGCATCAGTTTACGTGAGAGGAGTTTAAAGGCGCTGTGTGTGTAGTTGTGCATTTGTTTTTCTGCATGTTTGTTGAGTGCTGTGAGCAGGATTGTGTCATGTTTGTGTTTCTGCTACCATCAGGATCATGGGTTAGTTCTCAGGGAAATGTAGAGAATAAACTGTAAGATGCTTTGGATGAAAATACACAAATGGAAAATAAAGCTCAAAACTCTTCATGAAGTCCAACGTTTGTTCTTTTTGGAGTAAAAGCAGCTGCTGAGTTTGTGCACATCAAGCTAAATATTACAATTATAATCTTGTTACCAGATTTGATTTCATGTTTGTAGTTTGTGTGTCTTTTATTTCTGAAAAGAAAAAAGAAATATCAGCAGTGTGAGCTTGACATTGTCTGTGTTGTATGTTTGTGCAGTCGGGCACACACATGCAGAGCAGTCAGGGCTGTGTCCCGTGTAACTGTAACTCTTTTGGATCAAAGTCTTTTGACTGCGATGAGAGCGGTCAGTGTCGGTGTCAGCCTGGCGTCTCTGGACAGAAGTGTGACCGCTGCGCTCCGGGACACTTCAGCTTTCAGGAGGGCGGCTGTACACGTAAGTATTGACCCCTGAGCATGTGCTTCTCTCTTTGGCCAGAAGAATTATGTTATTACAGTATGTGTTATTTCAAGAACTTTTGAGAATCTGTAAAGATGATCAGCTCATTATTGTTTAAAGCCTTGAACATGACTCTATAACACAGTGTACAGTATAGAGCACTGACCACAAACACTTCAGCTTTCAGTTTTGAAACTAGCATTGTTAACGTCATCAGAAGTGGTCTGTAGCTCAACAGCTGGTGCTAGATATCATCATCATCATCATCATCATCATCATGGAGTTTGTCTGTTGTTACTTAAAGAAACTGACCTGCAAAGCTACAGTACTGTGAAGCATTTTAGTCACTCGTGTAAAAGTTCTGGATTTTATTGGTCTATGACCAATTTTATAAACTAAACCAAATGAATAGTTGGTGTGATCTCCCTTTAAAGTATCCAGGTCAGTTTCTTCAATGTCTTAGAGACATCACTCTCAGTATTATTGAACGTCATACCTGTACATAGATTTATGTTTTTGGTAACACAACACTGACATCAGATTATTAGTGTCATGTTTTACACGGACGTTACTTACAGACCACTCTCTCTCTCTCTCTTCTCTCTCTCTCTAGATCTCTTCTCCTCTCCTCGTTATCTTCTCAGATCTGAGATCGATCTCTCTCTCTCTAAGCGATCTCTCTCAGAGAGATCTTTGTCTCTCTCTCTATCTCTCTCTCTCTCTCTCCTCTCTCTCTCTCTCTCTCTCTCTCTCTCTCTCTCTCTGTCTCTCTCTCTCTCTCTCGTCTCTTCTCTCTACTCTCTCTCTCTTCTATTCTCTCTCTGTCTCTGCTCGATCTCTCTCTCTCTCTCTCTCTCAGCGTGCCAGTGTGCTCATGTGGGAAATAACTGTGATGCAAACACAGGTCAGTGTATCTGTCCACCCAACACTGTGGGAGAGAGATGTGACAAATGTGCACCCAACCACTGGGGTCATGACATCACCACGGGCTGTAAGGTAGCGCTCATCTTCTGATGAAACACCTGCACGACTCAAGTGCTGTCACTTAACTTTGTGTTTTGGGATCGTGTTCTTAAATCCTATAGTGTACAGCATATTTTCTTCATAAATAATCGATGTTGTGTAAGTGTGACAGATGATGATGATGTGACGTGTTTGTGTGCAGGCGTGCGGCTGTAGCGTGTTGGGTTCTGTCACGCAGCAGTGTAACATCAACACGGGCTGCTGCGCGTGTCGCGAACAGATCATGGGTGAGAAATGTGACGAGTGTAAACTGGGTTACAGAGATTTCCCACAATGCATCTCTTGTCAGTGTTTGCCGGCCGGCTCGTCTGCAGACACCTGTGATGCGGTTTCTGGTCTGTGCGCATGTGCAGACAGAAGTGGACAGTGCTCTTGCAAGGTACATATAATAACACCACCGTCATATCAACATCTAGATTATTGATACTAGTTCAGTTTTTAGAGTTTCACGCATTCACAGCTAAGAAAAGTAGTTAGCCAGTTCTCCCTTTGACCAACAAATAATAATTCTCCATATTCTGACCTGTGCTTGCAGTTGTAGTACAAACGCTTCATTGAATTTGATATTCAGAACACTGGCCAGAAATCGTATCCCATCATCACCTGACACAGTTATCTCAAAAGCATGAAAAGCAAGAGAAAACCGAACAAAGTAACCTAGCACGTTCTGTCAGTGGACTTTATCTTAGCAAACAGAAGCGCACAGACTATCTTTCCAGTTAATGTAAGGGAATATTAGTTTGATTTCTCTTACGGTATGTAAGTGATTATTTACAGAATAAATCCCGACAGGACCCGACGCGAAGCAGAGGAGAGGAGAGATAACAGCCGGCTGTCTGTACATTATCCCGCTTATTACATGACTAATATTTGATTTTTAACAAATGCAGACAGTCCGAGAGAAAACCCGTTTTTCTTTGGGTTTCAAAGTAAGACACGACATTCGAATGCCAGGAACAGGTTTAATCATTTGTAAATGCAATGTCATTTATGTGTTATTAACGGGGCAGTTGTGGCCTAATGGTTAGAGAGCCGGCAGGTAACAACTGATGTGTCCTTGAGCAAGGCACCTTACCCCCGTTTGCTCCCCGGGTGCTGCAGTGTTAGCTGCCCACTGCTCCCAGTGTATGTGTGTTCACGACTTGAAGTGTGTCTGTTCACTATTCACTGGTTGGGTTAAATGCAGAGGTCACATTTCAGGTATGGGTCACCATATCTGACAAATAGGTCACTTTCACTTTAAAGGACATATTTTTCTTTCATTTTTGTGTAACATTAAACTGTACCTGTCAAAATCATCTGCAGCATCCGGCTTACCATTACCATGTTATTAGTTTTGAGCGGTTTATATCTGGGAATTTCGGACATTGGAATGCAGCGATTGACCAATCAGAATGAAGTATTCCAGAGCACCGTGTAATAAGCATGTAAAAACAGCCTGTTAATCCATTCCATGCCACTACATTTGCTGTATTACTAAAGGATAGTTAGAAAATATTCTGGAAAAAAATCATGCAAGTGTTGTAATAAAAATATTAGCTGCTGATGATGATGAGGATGATGATGAGGATGAAGTGTGTGTTTGTAGGCTAACGTGGAGGGTGTGAGGTGTGATCGCTGTAAGGTGGGATCATTCGGCCTCAGTCACAGGAATCCTCGGGGCTGCAGTCAGTGTTACTGCTTCGGTTTGAGCAGCTCATGTACTGAAGCTACAGGACTCATCCGAATGAGGGTTAGTACACACACACACACACACGTTACATCATATCAGTTTCACAGGTATAGAAAGTGTGTCCCTGGACTTTTTAAACATATAAATCTCATGTTCTTTTTAGAGAATTAGAAACCTTGTGTATACTTTGAAACAAAACCATATTTAGTTACATATTTGAGGATAAATATTTTCTAAAGGTTAAAAAGAACATATCCCTTCATTTGTAAAGGTTTGTTTTGCAGCCTCTTTCATTTCTGCCTGTAGTTTTTGGTGTTTTGTGTTTGTTTTTCTGGGGATGAGATCAGTCCGCAGGTTTAGATGCTCTTCTTAATCATCATTTCCTGAGGTGGGCTGAGATGCTCCTGTTACCCAGGAAACAGTAAATATTAATACATTTCAAGAGCTTCCTGGCTGTCTCCTTGTGTTTGTTTTTAATAAGGGGTTCCTCCAACTCCCATAATCCATGGAGATGTGCAGTGGAATATGGTTGAAGGACACTTTTTCCAATGAGCCGAAATCGACAAACAAATTAAATAAGGGTTGCAGTCCAAAAGTTAATCTAAGTTTGTTTGCTGTTGGAGAGAAGTTGAGAATCCTTTAGCTCATTTATGAGAAAAGGAGAGATTTTTTCTGAGTCAGTGAGTCGTGAGATTGCGTGTTGATGTGGAGAGTAGTTTAGTTGCCCTGTGGGGTCCCTCACACACGCTTCTCAATATACATGAAACACGTTTGACTCCATGAAACACTGCTACAGCACTCTTCTGTGTTCATTCACACATAAACCCTAAAACTGAATCATTGCAACAGTAAATCAGTCAGTAGATTCAGTTCTTAAATGTGTTTTAGGAACTTTATGAGACGCAGCGCAGCGATTTACTAAGGTTTGCGCTCATTTGCGCTGCTCTTGGTAGATTGCGTTGGTCATCATGGGAATGAGATATTGCACCTGTGCTAGTAAATCACCCGCCGAAATTTTCACTTCCATCTGCGGTTTTTTGAAGTTGCTCTATCTCGCTATTTTGCCCTGTTTAGTACATTTGGCACTAAAAGTGCTATTTGAGGCTTATTCAGTGAAAGCCTTCAGTTCCTTAACTCACATTCAGACCGCTGCAAAACTGAAGACACATCATCTGCTTTACACTACATTTAGTCTGAAAAACAGACTGTCACAGTCCCCTGTCTGCCCTCACTCACCACCGGACTGCATTACCCATAATCCTTTGGGTTAAATGGATTTAAAATGTGTATTAAAAAAAGAGTAAAACTTGAAACAAATGTTGTGCCGAGATGATAATAATGTTTAACACTCATCATATCTGTGTGGTATGGATGGTTGTGTGGTGTGATGTGATGTGATGTGATGTGATGTGATGTGATGTGGTGTGATGTGGTGTGGTGTTACTACAGTGTCATTTCACTTTAAACTGTGCGTTTTCTTCGTAAATGGGACTTTCATTGAACAGATAAACAGATTCTGCATTGTAACATGAGTGATGTTCTGCTGTTGTACAGCTGAGTCTGATGCCCGAGCAGACGGTTCTTCCTCTGGTGGACAGATCCAGTGTACAGGAGATCACAGCGGGCGTGAGCTTTCAGCATCCTGACATCATCGCTAATGCTGATGTCATTCAACAGCATCTGAGTGAACCGTACTACTGGAAACTGCCCAAACAGTTCAGAGGATCCATGGTTAGATCACCTTCAACAATCTTCAGCTTTCATTCACTTCATCATTTAATCGCACTATATTATATACATTTAGGGGTGGTTTCCCAAACAGGGTTTAAGCCTAGTCCGAGTCTTTAACTTTAATGTTAAAAGTGTCTTGATCAAAAACAACTTGCTTTAAATATACCAGTGGGATTGTGTTGTTTCAAGATGCGCATGAGTAATGTTTCTTTGTAAAGTTTTTTTAAAATGGACTTAAATATTCTAATCTAACTAAGGCTTTGTCCTGGTTTAAGCTAATCCATGTCTGGGAAACCACCCCATAATGTTATAATGTTGCACAACAAAGTCACACACATACAGCAAAGATGTCTGAACATTATTAGATAAAAGATGTTCTGTGAACGAATGCTGCTGCTATGAACCAGTACAGTATATTCATAGATATGAGACGAAGTTTCATTCTTGTCTCGTGTCTCAGATAACAGCCTATGGTGGAAAGTTGAAGTACGCCATCTATTTTGAGGCGCGTGATGAGACGGGCCGCACCTCCTACGAGCCGCAGGTCATCATCAAGGGCGGTCCCAACGGGGACAAGGTCATGGTTCGCCACATGCCGCCGCTTCAGATTGGTCTGCTGACCCGTCATGAGATTGACATCACAGAGGTGAGCCAATCAGATGAGAGAGTCATTGCCCCGCCCCAGCAGTGTCTAACAGAGCGTTAGCATGTTCACTCTTCAATATAAAGGTGCTTTAAAGGTTCTTTACAGCGATGCCATAGAAGAACCATTTATGGTTCCACAAAGAAGCATTCAGTCAAAGGTTCATTAAAGCGGGCATAACACAAATCTCATGTTAATCTTGAGTACCTATACAGTAGTATTGCTTAAGAGTATTTAGTTTGATAACATTTATAAAAGAGAGATGCAGCTCTACGATTATTTCCAGAAAAACACGAGGTGCTGGAGGCAGGCAGGGGGGACGGAACTACAGCACGAACACACAATAACATTACATAACATCCATCACTGAAATACTGTGAACAAATAAACTACTGACTTCTCTCACTATCACAAGAGTACGAGTTACAGTGCAGCTCACAGCGCAACGAAACAGGGATCCAGACTTATAAAAAACTTTCTAAAACAGGTTGTAGTGCTGGGGGGGAGCGTAACAAGCACAGAAATACTGTGTCATACGTCCAACTAATTTTTTAACAAGCTGACCATGTTAAGCATTAGAAGACAAGAATGTAAAAAAGTCCGAATGCATGAAACAACATTAAACCCTCTTTTGAAGAACCATCTCTTTCTTACCTTTTTATCATCTGAAGAACCTTTTTACCACAAAAAACTTTTTGTGAGACAGAAGGGTTCTTTAGATGTTAAAGGTTCTTTTCAAGCCTTGACCTTGAACTTGTATGACATGAATGTTTTTCAGCACGAGTGGAAACTCAAGGATGGAGAGTTGATGTCCCGTCAGGACTTCATGGATTTGCTCTTTCATGTGGAGTATATTCTGATCAAAGCATCACACGGCAACATCATGAGACACAGCAGGTGACAGATCTCAGACACGCCCCCTCTCTTCAAACTTACATCCCTCAGATCCCTACATGACGGTCATTAACCAAACAAAAACAAGATGAACAGTTATTCTTTATAATACTAATAACTTTAAATTACCAATAAATTACAGGTGGTTAGTTTTAGTTTCAAATGTGTTTCTCTGTCAACCCTGTTTTCTTGTATTTTCAGACCTCTTGTGTGAACATATCAAACCTATAAACTGTTTAGTTTTAGTTGATTTCACACTATAGTTTTACTTGATAAACACATTTCCATGTCCATATTTGAAATTAACTAATTAGTTGAAGAATGAGATGAGGAATTAAAAGAAAACTAAAGAAACTGCAGGGGAGGAAAACAACATCTGTCAAATGAAGCTCTCACGACCACAGAATCTATTTATAAACTTAAGTCTGTGCCTTATTAATGACATAACACAAGATGCACTGACTGTCATGACAACAACACAGAGCTGAATGAGGATGGGTCATTTCATATGTTTTTATGCAGTTGTGTATGTAGAAGGGAACCATCTTACAGTTTTTCTGAATTGCTAAAACACTAAACCCCATTCTCAAAACTAAACCCATTTGTCGAATTATTCACTTAATCATTAATCATTCATTTCTTCCTCACTTGATGGACATGATGGATGAGGTGGAGGAGTATGAGGAAGAGTGAAATATGAGGCAGAAGAGTACAAGGATAAAGCAGTTGATAAAGAGGAAGAGGAAGGAAGAGGTGGAGGATGAGAAATGATATGAGGAAGACTTAACAGGGATCAGAATTGGTGTGGACTGTTGTCAGGAGAGTTTTCTCTCTGGAGACTGGAATGGGACAGCATTATCAGTGATGTGGATGAAGTGGTTGGACCACCATGAAGATGTGATGCTGAGACCAAATTTTCTCATTGACCTTGATTTTGCATTTTATACAGTAACATGCTTTTCATTTAGACTTTTTTATATTTTGGATTTTGCAGGGCATTTTTGAAGTATGCAAGTGCTGCATACAGACATGCAAAACTTCCAGGACTAACAGAATACAATTGATCATTTCTGAACTTGATTGTGATTACTCTAGATTTTTAACAGCATTTGCAAAGTGTGTTTCTGATATACAATAAACGTTTATTTTTCTTTAAGTAGGCCTCAATGCTCTGCAGGCTGTGTTTTCTATTTTTTTTAGGTAGTGTGTAATGATTGCTGTGTAGTGTTTATGCACTTTGTGTGGCTTTGTGTGTTATTTGATGACAGTGTATCATATAGTTTTGAATTAATTGTTAGATTTAGCAATGCAAGTCAAAGCTTTTGACAGTGTAGCTTGAATTTTGGAGTTTGTGTCTACTGTTTTGAGAAAGTGAGAGTAAATTTCAAAAATGTGTTTTAGCAAATCAGAAAAACTGTAACTTGACTGTGTAAAGAAGACGCATTAAATGAACTTGTATCCACCAACTCACTCATGCTAAACACGTCCAGACCTCATCGTGTGAACATATCCCAACCATATACAACAACAGAAGAGAACTTTGACCTCAAATAAGATATACACGATATACGATATAATCCATCAAACCATGTAAAATGTTCATAAATCATGTAAAAATGAACTTGCGTTTTGATCTCCTAAATGTGAGTGGGCAGCTGTTGTTTTTATGCACTTAAGACACACAGCTCTTAAAACTGACTTGAGTTCATGAAAGTTTTTAAATCAGTTTTGTTTATGTGTGTTTGTGTACACATTTACATTTATGCATTTGGCAGATGCATTTATCCAAAGCGACTTACACTACATTGTACTATACATTTGTACATTTTGTATAGTAAGCAAGTGAGGGTTAGGTGCCTTGCTCAAGGGCATCTCAGCTGTTACCCGCCAGACCTGAGAATCAAACCAGCAACCTTCTGATCATGAGTCCAACTCTCTAACCACTGGACCACGACTGCCCACATGTGTATGTTTGAGTTGAGTGTTTATGTGTGTGTGTGTGTGTGTGTGTGTGTGTGTGTGTGTTTGAGTTGGGTGTTTGTGTGTGTTTGAGTTGGGTGTTTGTGTGTGATTGAGTTGGGTGTTTGGTGTGCGTGCGTGCGTGCGGGTGTGTTTGAGTTGGGTGTTTATGTGTTTTTGAGTTGGGTGTTTGTGTGTATGTGTGTGTTTGAGTTGGGTATTTGTGTGTGTTTGAGTTGGGTGTTTATGTGTTTTTGAGTTGGGTGTTTATATGTTTTTGAGTTGGGTGTGTGTGTGCGTGCGTGTGTGTTTGAGTTGGGTGTTTATGTGTTTTTGAGTTGGGTGTTTGTGTGTGTGTGCGGGCGTGCGTGTGTTTTTGAGTTGGGTGTTTATGTGTATGTGTGTGTTTGAGTTGGGTATTTGTGTGTGTTTGAGTTGGGTGTTTATGTGTTTTTGAGTTGGGTGTTTATGTGTTTTTGAGTTGGGTGTTTGTGTGTGCGTGCGTGCGTGTGTGTTTGAGTTGGGTGTTTATGTGTTTTTGAGTTGGGTGTTTGTGTGTGTGTGCGGGCGTGCGTGTGTTTTTGAGTTGTGTGTGTTTGTGTGTGTGTGTGCGTGTGCGTGCGTGCGTGTTTGGGTTGGGTGTTTATGTGTGTTTGAGTTGGGTGTTTATGTGTTTTTGAGTTGGGTGTTTATGTGTGTTTGAGTTGGGTGTTTATGTGTGTTGTATGTGTGTGTTAATGCAGAATTTCAGAGATCTCTGTGGAGGTGGCTGAGGTGGGCACACCATCACAGGACACTGAAATCGCTCATCAGATTGAGAAATGTGACTGTCCTCCGGGATACGCCGGCCTTTCGTGTGAGGTAATGACAACATTGTCAATGTATTAAAACATAATTGTGTGTGTTTACAATTTTATAAACAGTCTCATGTAATGTTTAAAAGATATTTATTTATTTATGTTGTTGTTGTGTCACAGCAGTCATTGAAGTCATTGGTTTGAGCTGATGTTGCTGTGTCAGGTTATAGTTGTAGTGCTCGTGTTGTGTGTGTGTGTGTGTGTGTGTGTGTGTGCGTGCGTGCGTGCGTGCGTGCGTGCGTGCGTGCGTGCGTATGTGTGAGCGTGTGTGTCCGCCCACAGCCGATAGTCTGTCAAGTTTAGCTAAGTGAAGTGTGTGAGACGTGTATTAGAGATCAGTGAGTGTTCACATTCAGGCAGATGGCTGTATGCAGACGTCACATACTGTGCTCTATAAAGTATTTTTAAACAGCCGTTTAGCAGGTTCACCCTGAACAGATGGTGCACTAAATTGACGCGATTAATTTTGAAGGGAGAGACGGAGCGTTGCTATGGTTTCAACAGAGGACTATTATTTCCCATATGAACACGTGTGTGTGTGTTGTGTAGGAATGTGCAGCCGGGTTCTACAGACTGTCGGTTCAGGCGGGCGGTGTGGCATCCATGGCGGGCTTTGGCAGCTGTGTTCGGTGTCAATGCAATGGCCACAGTGACTCGTGTGATCCTGAAACATCCGTCTGTCAGGTACACGGCTCATAACACCATCAGCTTCTCTCACTGGGAAATTATATTATATAGTTTTAAAACCTTCTACTGGAGTACAACCAGCCTGCATTTCCACCTCTTTATTAAAGTTAACCATAGTTTTATTATTGTTACCATGCTTTTTTGGTATATTGATTAGCATTTGTATTACAGCAGTTTTACTAGACTATGTTGAAACTGTGGTTACTGTAGTAAAAGCATGGAGAACTGACAAGAGAACTGAACGTCACCTGCCCACACATAGATATACACAGACTATGCTGGACTTTGTTTATGAGTCTTGCTTCTAATCTTAGACATTTATTTGAACATTCTATGAGATCTTTATGCCATCTGAGCTTGAAAGTTATTTCAACTAAACTTCACAGAATTTCATTCTCACAGCTGATGTTTGTAACATGTAACATGTCAACATTTTAAACAGACAGGGTCAGTGTGAGGAAACTGTGTTAAAGATGAAGAATGAGTTCTGATTCTCTGCAGCTTTCTGCTTGAAGATTCAACTCTAGCACAAACATTCAGTCCTCTGCTTCAGTCACACGCATGCTAATAGCTGTATCATTTGCATTTTAGGGGTTTTCGCAAATTGAAAATGGTAAATGAGCGTGTGGGGGGGTAATTTATGTAATTGAGGTACACAGGAAGTTAATGAAAGTTTTAGAGCGACACAGACCAATAAACCACAACTTCTCATTACACTTCACATCTCTCTCTCTCTCTTTCTTTGTTTTAATCTCTCCATCTTCACTTTCTTGTTGAGATGTACAGGACATTTCTTTGTGTTTTTGGATGTTTAAAGTGTGAATGTTGTTGTTATGAGGCATTAATGGTGTTTTGTGTTGTTGTGTTGTGTGTAGAATTGTCAGGATAACACAGTAGGAGAGAAGTGTGACAGATGTGCTCCGGGCTTTTATGGTGTGGTGCGAGGCTTACCTGATGACTGTAAACCCTGTGCATGTCCTCTCCTCAACCATGAGAACAAGTAATGTCACAAACACACATTACATTTCTATAGCCGCCCTTCTATAAACATGATGATTTTATACTGCGCAAACTGTGTATCATTTAACCCAATGGTTCTTAAACTGGGGGCCCAACATGGATCCAGGGGGGGCACAGATTTTGTGGCATTTTATGAAATGTAGAAATTTATCATACATTTTATGCAATCAAACATCAGAAAAATAAGCCCACCAACCAAAAGAATTGATGTTCCAGCATTGTATAACTGAATATGTTTTTGATTTAATACAAATATCCAAGTTTAAGATTCTAAGTCTTTATTTGGGGGCCACAACAAAAAAGTTTGAGAACCACTGCTCTATCCCTCTCACACACACACACACACACACACACACACTCTGACCGTGCAGCGTGTCGTCTCTTCTGTCAGTTTCAGTCCCAGTTGTCAGACGGAGGGTTTCAGTGAGTACCGCTGCACATCCTGTCCTGAAGGTTACACAGGAAAACACTGTGAGAGGTGAGAAATCTTTCTCAATCATATCATCATCTGTACTGTCCGTCTTTCATTTGAGAGTTGAAAAGAGGGATCGTCAGTAATGATCTATAGGCCTCGTGACGCTTTTCATCTCCACAGGTGTGCTCCTGGTTTCCATGGTAACCCGAGTGTTGTGGGAGGCCGGTGTGAGGAGTGTAAGTGTGATGCATACGGTGCATTTCCCTCGCCGTGTGACGCTGTGTCCGGCCAGTGCCGGTGTCATCCTGGAGCCAGTGGACTGAAGTGTGACCGCTGCATGGAGAGGCATGTGTGTGGCCCTGCGGGCATCGTGTGTATGTACAACCTCACTAACCAACACGCTCACTTTAATATCAGTCAAACTTGATATTCTCTATCACACAAGACGTATACACGCTGCTGGAACGAACCCAACCTAGAAAATATCCATATGTGACTCCACTGTGCGTTTTAGAGTGTAAATAAAACAACATTAACATCCTTCCATGAGTTGCTTTAAACTCTTCGCAAAATATAAAAACAGCCAATAATGAGCAAGAGGAGATGCAGCCAAAACAAACAAACATTTTAATGAGACGTGTTGAGATTTGTTTACTGTTTGTGTAATTGCTGGCTGTAGTTTTCTCAGACTCTGTTAGTGTGATGTGTGATGTAGACACCTGTTACATGTGCATGCGTGTTTTGAGGGTAATTGAGATGACTGCACAGATGTGGTAATTGCGCATGTGTGGAAATGTTTATGTGTATTGTGTTGTTCTAAATGGCGTGTGCGCGTGCGTGTACGCTGCTCCTTTAAAACAGTGATTGTTGTGATGGATTGGGGATGCACAAATAATACATTTAGCCAATCAGAAGAGTCTTCTGTTCATGATCCCTCTCACACTTTAGCTGAAGAACACACGCATTTTCTGTGTGATGCCACACTACTGTATATGGTTTGTTTTTTATGACTTTTCTTATGGACGGACTTCACGTCATTCTGAATGTAAACGTCTATCAATCTCTCCTCATCAATGTTTGATGATTAATATTCAAATGAGATCACGGTGTGGGTGGAGCTGTCAGGCGTGGCATTGCAGAAATAGAAACATGAAATAAGATGAAAATGCACTGATACCCAATGTGTATACAGTAGTGTCAAAAGCTATGATGTACATCATGCGTCATAGTGTTACGTCTGCATACGACACTCTATTGTCATCCAGTATAGTGAACACTAGAATAAAATGAGAGTGTTTTGTGTCGAATCTTCTGGGTTAAATACAAGTGTTTTCAGCTCAATGTGCAGAAATCAACTAAACTAAACTAAACTCCTTCTTTCCATGAGTATGATATAAACACCTTTTACTTCTTTTGAAAGGAATACTTCACACAAATAAGAGGATACAATGACAGGATTTTAAGCTGAAGAATTAAAGTCATATTCATCCATGATGAGCTAAGAGTCAGTCAATGAGGAGAGAGGTTTAGGTTTTTCAGGAGGTTAAATTGAGAGCTGCAGTGAATCCACACGCTCTACTTGTCTCTCTCTCTCTCTCTCTCTCTGGCTGGTGGCGTGTCATACACTCATAATGGGCTGCCAGGAGCCGCTTCACACTCTGTGTTAAATTTCACGCTCGAGAAGTTCTTCTCCCTTGAGTTTCCACCCCGCTCACCAGTGAATCCAGAGAGACGAGTGTGTTTTCTCAGATGATGAGGGACACTGGATGAGAGAAAGTGATGATGTGGGGGGGCAGGGGCGGTGGAAGACAAAAGAGGTGAAGAACATTCATTAACAGCAGTGCTGCCTGAGGTCCTGTCCATCCTTGCCCATTAACACACTTGTCCTTTAAAACACTGTCTATCCTAACACACACACACACACACATTCATCGGGATGGACACAGACCCTAGCAGATAATGTACGTTAATCCTGTACCTTAAAACCCAACATCATTTGGGTCATAATAATTGAGGCTTTGTGAAATCTAATGCTAATATACTATGATAGTATATCGAGAGAAGGTTAATATACTAGCATACTAGCCTTATTCTTTAAATGTGTTTAGGAACATTTCCAGCATGAATGTGTAACTGGTTTACTCAAACCAGTGATCAGTCCAGCAAGGGTCAGGTGCTCTTAACAAGGATGATAGAGTCCACTAGCATCTGTCACTAGATCATCTCTTGGGGACGGAAGTGAGGTTTAGCAAACAGCTCTGACAAACTAGCTGTCCTCCGTTACACTCACCCCTAAAACTCACTCCCATTCGGGTCACAGCACCGTCATAACTGGCCCACAGCAGTGAGCTCTGGCTCTGTTATGCCCGCCCGCAGCAGTCATTGACATCACTGAGGTGTGTGTTGTGATACTGCAGGCAGTGTTTCAGCTGTTGCATCTCTAATGATCAGATTGAATTGATGTGTGTGTGTGTGTGTGTGTGTGTGTGTGTGTGTGTGTGTGTGTGTGTGTGTGTGTGTGTGTGTGTGGTAGCGTGTGACGATGACTGCGCAGGACTCCTGATTCGTGACATGGAGCGTCTACTGCGTTTGATTGGCAGTGTCAATATCACTCTGCCCCTCCCCCTGCCGTATAAAGTGCTCTATCGCTTTGAGAACATGACCGAGGAGCTGAAGGTGAGTATGAGGAGCTCTAATCACATCTGTCTCATCCATGGATACTGGCAGACCAGTCTTACTCTTGTACATTCAGATTTACTGGAAATTTAAAAGCTTTACATGCTAAACAACATATTATAATCTACTTCCAGATTTTATCTGTATTTGTGTTGTTTTGCTCTTTTGAATTTGTTCATCCAGTGATTCAGAAATCACTCATGTCACATGAACTATGTAGGCTGGAAACCATATGGACTGTCACTCTTGTTTCCATGGTGACACGTCTTTGCCAATCAGTCATACGTACATGATGAATGTATGTCTTTGTTTTTGTGTGTTGTGCAGCACATGCTTTCACCACAGAGGGCGCCAGAAATACTGGTGCAGCTGGCCGACAGTAATCTGAACAGCCTGGTAACCGAAATGAATGAGCTGCTCAACCGGGTGAGGAATAAACACTCAAGCAAACACAACAGTCCGGTGATGTCACACACTGATCAGTCTGCGCAGAGCTGCATGCAGTCAAACACAAATCACATTACATGTGTTTCTGTGGGTGATGTGTGCTGAGCAGTGATCATTTCTCAAGAATCTGTCTTTAAATCAAAACTGATAAGAACTTCATTGGTTACTTGAGTATGCGCTTCACTCCCACTCCTGACCCTCCCTCAACATATCACACAAACAATACACACATTGTTTGTTTTTGATGACTCTGTCAATCTGCTCTATTCTTTTTTTGTTTTGTTTTGTTTCATTTGTGTGAGTTCTGAATCTTCTATGCTGCTGACCTTGTTGGTTTGTTTATGAACATGAAAGAAGGCCAGAACATTAAGTTGTTTGTTGTTCAAGTGCCACATCGTTTCTGCTCATTTTTGAAAGGGAACTTTTCACTGTCTTCTGAATAGAAATCCTTGATAAACTTGATGAATGTAGATTGAAAAGCTTGAGAAGTCGCCTTTTCACATAACAAAAGTTCAAGAGGCAGTTAAATAGAAAGAAGTCTACTGTCTTCTTCTGTTCTTTTTATTCATACAACCTTGACTTTAAAAATATTCTTGCCTGGAAACTGGATATGCTTTTATTTCTTTCATGTTTCGATTCATGGTGGCCCCAGAGATGTAAGCTCTACAGTTTATTGTTGTCTTTTATGCTCTGCATACTGCAGAGGTCAGTTTGGCCTGTGAGATTTTTTTTATTTTTTGAAAACCACAGGTGAAATGTTATCACAGTGCAGCTCTGGTCTGTTAAAAAACCCTTGATTATTTTTATAGGTTGTTTTTTAATACATGCAGGCAACTAAAGTGTCTGCTGACGGTGAGCAAACAGCAGCTGATGCAGAGAGGAGTCGTAAAGCAGCACAAGACCTGGAGCTCTTCGTAAGGAACACACTCCTGACTGCTGAAGGTAACAACAATTTCATCTTCAACAAAAAAAAATACTGAATGATGTTGAGGATCAGGTGATGTGGAGACGAGGGTGATGTGGAGACGAGGGTGATGTAGAGGTGAGAGTCGGGTGATGTGGAGACGAGGGTGATGTAGAGGTGAGAGTCGGGTGATGTGGAGACGAGGGTGATGTAGAGGTGAGAGTCGAGTGATGTGGAGACGAGGGTGATGTAGAGGTGAGAGTCGAGTGATGTGGAGACGAGGGTGATGTAGAGGTGAGAGTCGGGTGATGTGGAGGTGAGAGTCGGGTGATGTGGAGACGAGGGTGATGTAGAGGTGAAGGTCGAGTGATGTGGAGACGAGGGTGATGTAGAGGTGAGAGTCGAGTGATGTGGAGACGAGGGTGATGTAGAGGTGAAGGTCGAGTGATGTGGAGACGAGGGTGATGTAGAGGTGAGAGTCGAGTGATGTGGAGACGAGGGTGATGTAGAGGTGAGAGTCGGGTGATGTGGAGACGAGGGTGATGTAGAGGTGAAGGTCGAGTGATGTGGAGACGAGGGTGATGTAGAGGTGAGGGTCAGGTGATGTGGAGACGAGGGTGATGTGGAGGTGAAGGTCGAGTGATGTGGAGACGAGGGTGATGTAGAGGTGAGAGTCGAGTGATGTGGAGACGAGGGTGATGTAGAGGTGAAGGTCGAGTGATGTGGAGACGAGGGTGATGTAGAGGTGAGAGTCCTGTGATGTGGAGACGAGGGTGATGTAGAGGTGAGAGTCGAGTGATGTGGAGACGAGGGTGATGTAGAGGTGAGAGTCGAGTGATGTGGAGACGAGGGTGATGTAGAGGTGAGAGTCGAGTGATGTGGAGACGAGGGTGATGTAGAGGTGAAGGTCGAGTGATGTGGAGACGAGGGTGATGTAGAGGTGAAGGTCGAGTGATGTGGAGACGAGGGTGATGTAGAGGTGAGAGTCGAGTGATGTGGAGACGAGGGTGATGTGGAGGTGAGAGTCGAGTGATGTGGAGACGAGGGTGATGTAGAGGTGAAGGTCGAGTGATGTGGAGACGAGGGTGATGTAGAGGTGAGAGTCGGGTGATGTGGAGACGAGGGTGATGTAGAGGTGAGAGTCGGGTGATGTGGAGACGAGGGTGATGTAGAGGTGAAGGTCGAGTGATGTGGAGACGAGGGTGATGTAGAGGTGAAGGTCGAGTGATGTGGAGACGAGGGTGATGTAGAGGTGAGAGTCGGGTGATGTGGAGACGAGGGTGATGTAGAGGTGAGAGTCGGGTGATGTGGAGACGAGGGTGATGTAGAGGTGAGAGTCGAGTGATGTGGAGACGAGGGTGATGTAGAGGTGAAGGTCGAGTGATGTGGAGACGAGGGTGATGTAGAGGTGAAGGTCGAGTGATGTGGAGACGAGGGTGATGTAGAGGTGAGAGTCGGGTGATGTGGAGACGAGGGTGATGTAGAGGTGAGAGTCGGGTGATGTGGAGACGAGGATGATGTAGAGGTGAGAGTCGGGTGATGTGGAGACGAGGGTGATGTAGAGGTGAGAGTCGAGTGATGTGGAGACGAGGGTGATGTAGAGGTGAGAGTCGGGTGATGTGGAGACGAGGGTGATGTAGAGGTGAGAGTCGAGTGATGTGGAGACGAGGGTGATGTAGAGGTGAGAGTCGGGTGATGTGGAGACGAGGGTGATGTAGAGGTGAGAGTCGGGTGATGTGGAGACGAGGGTGATGTAGAGGTGAGAGTCGAGTGATGTGGAGACGAGGGTGATGTAGAGGTGAGAGTCGGGTGATGTGGAGGTGAGAGTCGGGTGATGTGGAGACGAGGGTGATGTAGAGGTGAAGGTCGAGTGATGTGGAGACGAGGGTGATGTAGAGGTGAGAGTCGAGTGATGTGGAGACGAGGGTGATGTAGAGGTGAAGGTCGAGTGATGTGGAGACGAGGGTGATGTAGAGGTGAGAGTCGAGTGATGTGGAGACGAGGGTGATGTAGAGGTGAGAGTCGGGTGATGTGGAGACGAGGGTGATGTAGAGGTGAAGGTCGAGTGATGTGGAGACGAGGGTGATGTAGAGGTGAGGGTCAGGTGATGTGGAGACGAGGGTGATGTGGAGGTGAAGGTCGAGTGATGTGGAGACGAGGGTGATGTAGAGGTGAGAGTCCTGTGATGTGGAGACGAGGGTGATGTAGAGGTGAGAGTCGGGTGATGTGGAGACGAGGGTGATGTAGAGGTGAGAGTCGGGTGATGTGGAGACGAGGATGATGTAGAGGTGAGAGTCGGGTGATGTGGAGACGAGGGTGATGTAGAGGTGAGAGTCGAGTGATGTGGAGACGAGGGTGATGTAGAGGTGAGAGTCGGGTGATGTGGAGACGAGGGTGATGTAGAGGTGAGAGTCGAGTGATGTGGAGACGAGGGTGATGTAGAGGTGAGAGTCGGGTGATGTGGAGACGAGGGTGATGTAGAGGTGAGAGTCGGGTGATGTGGAGACGAGGGTGATGTAGAGGTGAGAGTCGAGTGATGTGGAGACGAGGGTGATGTAGAGGTGAGAGTCGGGTGATGTGGAGGTGAGAGTCGGGTGATGTGGAGACGAGGGTGATGTAGAGGTGAAGGTCGAGTGATGTGGAGACGAGGGTGATGTAGAGGTGAGAGTCGAGTGATGTGGAGACGAGGGTGATGTAGAGGTGAAGGTCGAGTGATGTGGAGACGAGGGTGATGTAGAGGTGAGAGTCGAGTGATGTGGAGACGAGGGTGATGTAGAGGTGAGAGTCGGGTGATGTGGAGACGAGGGTGATGTAGAGGTGAAGGTCGAGTGATGTGGAGACGAGGGTGATGTAGAGGTGAGGGTCAGGTGATGTGGAGACGAGGGTGATGTGGAGGTGAAGGTCGAGTGATGTGGAGACGAGGGTGATGTAGAGGTGAGAGTCCTGTGATGTGGAGACGAGGGTGATGTAGAGGTGAAGGTCGAGTGATGTGGAGACGAGGGTGATGTAGAGGTGAGAGTCGGGTGATGTGGAGACGAGGGTGATGTAGAGGTGAGAGTCGAGTGATGTGGAGACGAGGGTGATGTAGAGGTGAGAGTCGGGTGATGTGGAGACGAGGGTGATGTAGAGGTGAGAGTCGGGTGATGTGGAGACGAGGGTGATGTAGAGGTGAAGGTCGAGTGATGTGGAGACGAGGGTGATGTAGAGGTGAGAGTCGGGTGATGTGGAGACGAGGGTGATGTAGAGGTGAGAGTCGGGTGATGTGGAGACGAGGGTGATGTAGAGGTGAGAGTCAGGTGATGTGGAGACGAGGGTGATGTAGAGGTGAGAGTCGGGTGATGTGGAGACGAGGGTGATGTAGAGGTGAGAGTCGGGTGATGTGGAGACGAGGGTGATGTAGAGGTGAGAGTCGGGTGATGTGGAGACGAGGGTGATGTAGAGGTGAGAGTCGGGTGATGTGGAGACGAGGGTGATGTAGAGGTGAGAGTCGAGTGATGTGGAGACGAGGGTGATGTAGAGGTGAGAGTCGGGTGATGTGGAGACGAGGGTGATGTAGAGGTGAGAGTCGAGTGATGTGGAGACGAGGGTGATGTAGAGGTGAGAGTCGGGTGATGTGGAGACGAGGGTGATGTAGAGGTGAGGGTCAGGTGATGTGGAGACGAGGGTGATGTAGAGGTGAAGGTCGAGTGATGTGGAGACGAGGGTGATGTAGAGGTGAAGGTCGAGTGATGTGGAGACGAGGGTGATGTAGAGGTGAGAGTCGGGTGATGTGGAGACGAGGGTGATGTAGAGGTGAAGGTCGAGTGATGTGGAGACGAGGGTGATGTAGAGGTGAAGGTCGAGTGATGTGGAGACGAGGGTGATGTAGAGGTGAGAGTCGGGTGATGTGGAGACGAGGGTGATGTAGAGGTGAGAGTCGGGTGATGTGGAGACGAGGGTGATGTAGAGGTGAGAGTCGAGTGATGTGGAGACGAGGGTGATGTAGAGGTGAGAGTCGGGTGATGTGGAGACGAGGGTGATGTAGAGGTGAGAGTCGAGTGATGTGGAGACGAGGGTGATGTAGAGGTGAAGGTCGAGTGATGTGGAGACGAGGGTGATGTAGAGGTGAGAGTCGGGTGATGTGGAGACGAGGGTGATGTAGAGGTGAGAGTCGGGTGATGTGGAGAGTCAGGTGATGTAGAGGTGAGAGTCGGGTGATGTGGAGACGAGGGTGATGTAGAGGTGACCCTCGTCTCCACATCACTCGACCTTCACCTCTACATCACCTCGTCCTGGGTGATGTGGAGGTGATGTGGAGAGTCGGGTGATGTGGAGTGATGTGACACAGGTGATGTGGAGAGTCGGGTGATGTGGAGAGTCAGGTGATGTGGAGAGTCGGGTGATGTGGAGAGTCGGGTGATGTGGAGAGTCAGGTGATGTGAAGTGTCAGGTGATGTGGAGAGTCGAGTGGAGACGAGGGTGATGTAGAGGTGAGAGTCGGGTGATGTGGAGGTGAGAGTCGGGTGATGTGGAGACGAGGGTGATGTAGAGGTGAAGGTCGAGTGATGTGGAGACGAGGGTGATGTAGAGGTGAAGGTCGAGTGATGTGGAGACGAGGGTGATGTAGAGGTGAGAGTCGGGTGATGTGGAGACGAGGGTGATGTAGAGGTGAGAGTCGGGTGATGTGGAGACGAGGGTGATGTAGAGGTGAGAGTCGAGTGATGTGGAGACGAGGGTGATGTAGAGGTGAGAGTCGGGTGATGTGGAGACGAGGGTGATGTAGAGGTGAGAGTCGAGTGATGTGGAGACGAGGGTGATGTAGAGGTGAAGGTCGAGTGATGTGGAGACGAGGGTGATGTAGAGGTGAGAGTCGGGTGATGTGGAGACGAGGGTGATGTAGAGGTGAGAGTCGGGTGATGTGGAGAGTCAGGTGATGTAGAGGTGAGAGTCGGGTGATGTGGAGACGAGGGTGATGTAGAGGTGAGAGTCGGGTGATGTGGAGACGAGGGTGATGTAGAGGTGAGAGTCGGGTGATGTGGAGACGAGGGTGATGTAGAGGTGAGAGTCGGGTGATGTGGAGACGAGGGTGATGTAGAGGTGAAGGTCGAGTGATGTGGAGACGAGGGTGATGTAGAGGTGAGAGTCGGGTGATGTGGAGACGAGGGTGATGTGGAGAGTCAGGTGATGTGGAGAGTCAGGTGATGTGGAGAGTCGGGTGATGTGGAGAGTCAGGTGATGTGGACGAGGGTGATGTGGAGAGTCAGGTGATGTGAAGTGTCAGGTGATGTGGAGAGTCAGGTGATGTGGAGAGTCGGGTGATGTGAAGTGTCAGGTGATGTGGAGAGTCAGGTGATGTGGAGAGTCAGGTGATGTGGAGAGTCAGGTGATGTGGAGAGTCGGGTGATGTGGAGAGTCAGGTGATGTGGAGAGTCAGGTGATGTGGAGAGTCGGGTGATGTGGAGAGTCAGGTGATGTGAAGTGTCAGGTGATGTGGAGAGTCAGGTGATGTGGAGAGTCGGGTGATGTGAAGTGTCAGGTGATGTGGAGTGTCAGGTGATGTGGAGAGTCAGGTGATGTGGAGAGTCAGGTGATGTGGAGAGTCAGGTGATGTGGAGAGTCAGGTGATGTGGAGAGTCAGGTGATGTGGAGAGTCAGGTGATGTGAAGTGTCAGGTGATGTGGAGAGTCGGGTGATGTGGAGACGAGAGTGATGTGGTGAGTCAGGGGCATGTTCAAGCGCAAACCGGTGCGGACGAGGGTGATGTGGAGGTGAGGGTCAGATGATGTGGAGCTGACAACAGAAGTGTACTGCAGACATCAGTGAATGTGGAAATGATTCATTATTCATTCTGTGTGAGCTCTTTGCCCAGTAAACTGGCTCATCTTCCCTTACACACTAAACGAGTAGAAATCAAATGATTCTGTCCACCCTAAAGACCTCTGTTGCTTTTGAAATTCACCAGGCAATTATTTCCAGCTCGAGTCAGTTGGCAGGTATATTCTCGGCTGTTTAGTCATATGTTTATGTTTGAATTGCAGAAATGCATGTAATTATCGCTCATTTTCATCTCGATTTAATGATTTTTATTCAAATCAGAGTGCGCTGAGCAGGTTGCTCTCTGATTTATTTTGCTCTTGTTTTAACTGATTGGTTTTTTATCTCCGAGTCTAATTGAATGTGATTAGAGAGCATTAACTCCACCGAGTGACATTACAGGAGTTCACACCAGTGACAGAGAAGAGATGGAGCAGCAGGTGTTTTCTCAGTTTGAAAAGTGGTCAGTATATTAATCTGTAGTGTATATGAAATTATTAGAAATGGATTTTATGTGGTGTGTTGTTCAGCTTTACGGGACAAAGCTCGTGAGCTGAACGCGACCCTGGGTTTGAGGAACGGAGCTTCAGAGAAGAGCGTCAATGAGATGAACAATGAAATTCAAACCATGCTCGCAGAACTACGCAGACGTCAGCTCTCCGGCAAGAAACGCATAGCTGAGGAGGAAGAAGGGTAAAACACAAGCACACAACCCTACATGTGTTTCTTTCATCATTGTGTCAATATTGGGAGGATTGTGACTGTACATTATCATCATTACATGTCCAAAAGCACATTTATGGATGGATATTAAAGGGAGGCTTTTCATTTTGATGTCATGCTGCTGTTGTTTATGGGTGTAGTTAATCAGAAGATGGTGTTCATATACTGTTTATGTCATATGAATGTAAACCAAAAATTTGGAGTGGCTGCAGGTTCAAAGAAATGTTTTGGTGGCGTATTTTGTGGTTCAGTGGATCTCAGCTCAAATGAAGAAAGTTTCTGTTTCGTATGGAAAATCTTAATGAACTAATTAAAAGTTGCCTGGGGTTGTGGTTTGGGGGGGGTGGTATTATTCCAGGCTAATGGAATTACTTCTCTAATGGATTCCTCAGTATAGACAGCGGAGATGACAGAATAAAGAGAGACATCTAGAGGCGGACAGAGGGAAAGACTGATGATGTGTTTACTGTTCAAGATGGAGATCAGTTTAACTCTTTCCCCGCCAGCTTTGCCAGCCTGCCAGCCAGCGCTAGCATTTGTTTTTCACAAAATGTTAATGTCTCCCAGACTCTTTTCTTCTTAAACCATATAAACATGCAACATGTCAAAGGGAAGAACCGAGTCTCTTCTTTCTACCAAAACAAACAGTTTTATTCTATATTCATTTGTTCTTTCATGTCAAATATGGAAAGGTTTCTTCAAAAATACCACAAGCTGAGATAATGGCTTTTTTAGATCAGGTTCAGAATGATGATAAAACATACGTTTAATGCTTTTGAATCCATTTAGGCTGTACTGTTTTATCAGGTGCATAACAGCGCCACCTACTGCATAGTAGCAGAAACACGAATTGCTGTAAAATCTCGTCTTTGGCAGGGAAGCGTTGGTGGGGATAGAGTTAACCAGACATAACTGAATTGAAGCATGTAAAACAGAACGAATAAAACCAAATGTATGAAATTCTTGACATAATTGTGAAGTATTGACAGTGATGTTATGAAGAGATGTCAATGTCACCTGCTCATTCTGTACTACTGAAAGGTTTGGACACATTTGAGTTTCTCTTAATGACATCATCATACATGATCATGAATTTATTCTAAAATGATGATCCAATGACCTCCATTTAACATTCACTTCAAGTGTAATTCTATAGCACTTTTCACCTGCAGCTGTTCAGAAAACATGACAATCATGACAGAAGTATTCCTCTAAAACAATTTAAAACAACACTTCATTTAAAGGGACAGTTCACAGTTCATGTCTTTGTTCTGCTAAACACAAAGGAAGATATTTGTAAGAATGTCAGTAGCCAAACAGATCTCATCTCCCATTGACTGCCATAGTAGGACAAATAAATATATATATTCCCGTTAATTCCCACGGAAAGTTTCCAGCCTTGAAAATTCCCGGAATTTTGCAATCCTAGTTGTGAGAGACCCGGCACAAAATGGGAAATGGGTTGCATTGGACAATTATGTCGTTTAGACACGAATCTGCTGCCATGAAAACACTTCAGAGAACTGTGTTCAATGTGTGCTGCTGTGACATGTGTTCTCTCTCTGTGTCTGTAGGGCCGCAGAGGCGCTTTTCGCTAAAGTGAAGCGCTTGTTTGGAGATCCACACCGCACCACAGAGGACCTGAAGAAGGAGGTCAGCGGTAAGATGAGCGATTACAGACAGAAACTGGATGAAGCTCAAGATCTTCTGAAGGAAGCTCACAATAGAACCAGAGAAGCTGAAAATCTGTCTGTTAACAACCAGCGAAACCTGGCCAGCCTGCAGGTACACATACACATATACACAGTACAGAAACACAGTGAGCTTCGTGTCAACGCTCATGTGTCATGTGTTCGAGCAGGGAAAGAGGGAGGCAGTCGCTAAGAACAAACAAGAAGCAGAAGGAATTCTGGAGGATGGGGAGAAGATGCTGGATGAAGCTAACGCTCTCTCAGACGGCATCAACCGGGGCAGAGAGGTCTGTGTTACAGCACAGACACAACACAACCCAATGATATGATACGTTGTATGATATGTTATGAAATGTTCAGGAGCTGGAGGAGATGGCCGGAGAGTTGGGTGCCCTGCATGATAAACTGGACTTTAAGGTGGAGCGGTTGAGTGGCGGTCTGGATGACACCGTTCCTGAGGTTCTGGAGAGAGCGGAGAGCCATGCTGCACAACTCAATAACTCTGCCGCTCTACTCGACAGGTGTCTCCCTCTTTCTCTCTCTCGTGTTCATGTGTGTGTGTGTGTGTGTGTGTGGTTGTCTGTATTTAGTGACCTGAACCGTGTATCTGCTTTTTGTAGTATTCTAGATGATGCAAAGAATCTGTCCTTCAACGCCACTGCTGCCTTCAACGCATACACCAACATCAAGAACTACATCGATGAGGCTGATAAAGTGGCCAAAGAGGCCAAGAAGACCAGCAATGAAGCTTTACAGCTGGTGAGACACACACACACAAACACACACACACACACACACACACACGTGACACGGCTGAAATAAAGTACAGTAGTTGGAGAGGTGTTGTGCACATTATAAGATGTATGATTATGTGTATATTACCTCAGACTGTCACAAGTAAATCAGTATTGATATAATGGAGGTGTTAATACAGTAAGTGTACTGTAATGCTGTAACGCTGCAGTGTTCTGGAGACACGAGTACGTGTCGTGCTGAACTCACTGATGTATTAATAATAATGATCTTAGTTTATTTAGCGTCATAATCCTTCTCTGCTATTATCCTGTAAGAAATGTTTACATTTGATCCTGAATTTATGAACTGGCTTACATCAGTATTGTGTACAGTCTGACTAAAGTCTTGTTGACTCGGTCGAGTCAGGTGTCTAGCGAGATGTAATGACTGTGATCTTCTGTCTTCAGGCTTCAGGACCCAGAGGATCTCTGAAAGATCAGGCCAAAGCTTCTGTCCAGAAGAGTTATCGCCTGTGGAATGAAGCCAAAGATCTCCAGAAGGATGTGAAAGGTTAAAACAACATCTGAAAGATCTCTGACTTACAGCGTCAGTGAAATATTCATGCAGATGCTGGAGATGTCTCAGAGTTTTTTGTTTTTCAGAAAATGGAGATAATGTTGCAGTTCTTCAATTCAGACTGAAAACAGCCGACAAAAAGAAGAAAGATTTACAGAGACAACTGAACGACACGAAGGAGAAGCTCGACACCTTCCCCGACGGTGTGTCTGCGTGCGTTTAAACAAACAAAATGATGTTTATTTGAAAATGTTTGCGTGAGCGATCAGTAGAAAAACAAGAGATGTCTACGACAAAAAACAACTGATCATATTTGTATGTTTGTAAATGAGATGTGGTCACCATTCACCTCTATGCAAACATTTGTACAGTATGTAGAAATAAATGATGTTTGACAGTGTCAGTATATTTTGTTTTGGTGGCTAACTCTAGATCTGGCGATGAAGATCCAGGCCACTAAAGTGAAGGCGAAGGAATCGAATGACACAGCGCTGGACGTCCTGAACCGCCTGAAGGACCTGAACCTCAATCTGATGGGCTTAAAGAAAAACTACAGTAAACTGGAGGATGATGTGAAAAAAGCCAACAACCTGATCAAAGATCCTGAGAGAAACAGTACGATGTCCAGCAACACGACATCAATCTTTATTCAAATGTTTGTGTTACACAGTCCCTTTCTAACACAATTCTTTTATATTTTTCTCCCTGTTTGATTTCGAACATCAACAGCAATAAGTATGTATACATGACTTGATTCTTTCATCTGTGAGGAATGACTGGAATATTCCTGCAGGCTTTAGCATGATGCGCTCGTCTCTTTTAAAGCTCAACAGGATTAAATGCAGTCTTTGAAAGCTTCGCTAAGCTTGTTATCTTAATGAGCGCTTTAGCTAATTACCAATGAAAACTGTCATTTTAGTCTTTTGAAGTAACACTTTCATGTCTGCCACTTCCTACGCTGCAAACCACAGATATACAACACGTCACTTTCTTCTCTGCCATTTCATGTCTTTTGTGTTTCAATCATACAATCTGGTGGCTTTGCTACAAAGCGTGATTTATTTCTTCGTAATGCCATGTGTTGACGTTTGGGTTTTTAGTTCACGCCGCCGGTTCCAAAGTGAAAGATCTCGAGAACGAGGCCGATAGACTTTTGGAGAAAATAAAGCCGATTCAGGAGCTTCAGGACAACCTGAAGAAAAACATCTCCCAGATAAAAGAACTGATCAGCCAGGCCCGCAAACAGGCCAACTCTGTGCGTCAAACACACACAACACACAAACACGCTTCTCTTCTTCTCTGCTTTCTCTTTGAATCCGGTTTATTCTTTCAATCTTAGATTAAAGTGTCTGTGTCGTCCAGTGGAGACTGTATCCGCACGTATCGTCCAGAGATCAAGAAAGGCCGATACAACACCATTATTCTTCACGTCAAGACCCTCGCTGCTGATAACTGCTGTCTACTCGGCTCTGCCAATACGGGGTGCTCTTGATCTCTCCCTCTCTCTCTCGATCTCTATAGAGAGGGAGAGAGAGAGAGAGAGAGGTGGATGAGTCGAGAGAGCGATATCTAGAGATCTCGCGACAGGGAGCTCATCTCTCTAGCTCTTTCTCTCTCTCTATCGATCGCTCTCTCTACTCCTATCGGATCCTCTCTCTCTCTCTCTACTCGCTTTATCTCTCTCTCTCTCTCTCCATCTGTCTGTATCTCTTACTTCAGATTCTCGTGTTCGTACTCATTCTGTTCCAGAGTTTTTAATAAACAGCCGTTGCCTTTGGCCGTGAGAGAGAACTTATGAACACTTTTAATACTCGCGTGTCTCCGATGAGTTTCATGACTTGTGATATGTGCAGGTGGATTTCCTGGCAATCGAAATGAGGAAGGGGAAGGTGAATTTCCTGTGGGATGTTGGATCAGGGGTGGGTCGTGTGGAATATCCTCATCTCATCATCAACGATGGAAACTGGCATCGAATCGAAGCATCACGGTGACTTCACACACACACACACGATATGTTTAATACAGTCCCGATGATATTCAGTAGAACAGATTTTATACACAGTGTCATTAAACTTACAGTACATCACAGACAGAGTTTCAGAGTTTCTACTGTTTGTTTATAGGTTGATGAAGCTATCGTGACACACACACACACACATTAAAAGTGCAAACTGTACCTGTATGTGTCAGACAAGACATCATTTATTAATGTCCTGTACTGTACACATGTTTCAGTATCGGTCTGAACGGCAGTATCTCAGTTCACGCTCTGGAGGGATCGAGGACGGGAATGATGGCGGTTCATACGAGCTCCAGATCTCCCGAGAGTTACACTGTACTGGATGTGGATCAGAACGCTTATCTGTTTGTGGGAGGAATGCTGGACTCTGTGAAGGTTTGACACAAGATAAAAATCATCTAAAAATATTAAGACTTTTTTTTAGAGAGCAGAGTCAAATATTTCTTGCCCCATTGTTTACTAAAGAAGAGTAAATCTAATAAATTGAATCCTGTGAAGCAAATCTTAATATCATAGGGAAATTTGGGCTTCTCCATGGAATGTGTCTCGCTTTAAGAATGTTATTTTCTTAAGCAGAAACAAGACAGAAAATGTTTATTAAAGCTCAGATTTTGTGGGTGTATGTCTCTCTGATGTGTCCGCGGTACACACACACACACACACACACACACACACACACACACACACACACACACACTGCTGTTGAGACAGTGACAGTCATCAATGAATCCATTTTATTACTGTTTATTATGAACATGTATTGTGATCATATAGCTGTGGACTGTTTCTGGTTGCCAAGTAACCTTCTGCACTGATATAGAAATGACGTGTGTGGCTGTGTGATGATGATGATGATGATGATGATGATGTTTGCAGAAAGCAGATGCTGTGAAGAGCACCACATTCTCAGGCTGTATGGGAGAAACATCTCTGGATGGGAAACCCATCGGTCTGTGGAACTACAGACAGAGAGATGGAGATTGTGCTGGTTGTGTGGTCAGGTGAGGACAGACATACGCACAATACACATATTACAAACGTGTCATCATTTCACTCACTGATGGTGTTCAAGTCATGATTAGAAACAATATCCTGTTTCTTCAAATTGTTGTTGTACATCTTGAGTACAGCAAGCAAAGTCATTTTGCCATTTTTAACACACATGCATGTGTGTGTGTAGTCCTCAGCCTGCAGACACCGAAGGTACGGTTCAGTTTGATGGTGAGGGATACGCAGCTGTCAGTCGACCCACCAGATGGAATCCCAACATTTCCACAGTGATGTTCAAGTTCCGCACCTTCTCCACAGATGCAGTCATCATGTACTTTGCAACTAAGGACATGGTAAAATCACACACATAAAGACCGCTGTCCAACCCCAACAAAAAGCAAAACATCAATAAACTTCGATTCGAAGCTTTATTAAAGCTTTATGACAGTGTCTGCCAATCTTATGAGTACCTGTAGAGTAGTACTGCATCCTTCATATCTCTGAAGAGTCTTTAGATTTATCACTTTTATTAAAGACAGACACAGCCGTACCATTCTTTCTGAGAACAGCCGATCTTCAAGACGTGCACGAGCACACAATACATCATCACATTTTCCCTGGAAAACTTTTGATTTCCCTAACAAAATGACAAATGTTTCCTGAGCAGCGCTGCCTATGATAGGCATGCTCTTTCTCAAGCTCTCAGTTCTGGTTGATGTATAAAAAGAAATATGGCAACTTCGTTACGTAACGAATAGTTGTGTTCAAAACAAACTTTTCGAAACTTGTATGAACCCTGACGAAGTCTACCTGTTTTTTAGACACTTTTCCCATGTTTGCGTGAGAATCCAGCACGTTTAATAGTGTACAGAAGTCAGAATGCATGAACCGAACTGATAAAGCTTGTGCTTCTGGACAGATATTTCTATAAAACACTCTTCCTGCTTGTGTTAACAGTTGAGGAGGCATCATGTGATGTTGGTCAGGAGGTCGTGAAATATATATAACTTACATGCTTTACTGCGAAATAACAGCGTCACCTGATGCAAAAGTTTATGTAAGATGCACGTGTTTTCACTGTGCTTGTCTCTGTGAGCAGAAAGACTTCATGAGCATGGAAATAAATGATGGGCGGGTGAAGTTGAGCTATGATCTGGGTTCAGGCACCGGCTCCGTCACCAGCGACAAACGTCATAATGATGGAAAGTGGAAATCCTTCACCGTGTCCCGCATGAAGAAGGAAGGTACAGACACACAAAAAACATAAAACATTTGTTGACACATTCAGTCGGTCGTTCTGTAATCACACCGTCTCTTTCCTTTCAGCAACCATCAGCATAGTGAACATTGAGACGAATGAAGACGAGCGGCTGGTGATGGCGTCTCCAGGTGGCGCTACAGGACTCAACCTGAGGGAGGATGAGAGGATATATTTTGGAGGTTTACCCAAAGCTGGAAAGTACAGGTGTGGATGTTTAAAATCTTCTTTGAGTGGAATTTAATGATCTGTCTGATTCCTGTCTGACGTAACAATAATCATTGGCCAATATAATGATCCATGGATCCGATGTAAACTAAAGTCTACTGACTATTAAAGAAATGATGAACTGCAATGGTGTTCCATGCCAATGATATGAAGTTCCAGTCTGAGTAAAAAAATACAGCAGTTAAACTCAAATGCTTCAGGAGGCAATGTGTTTGTGTTTGTGTCTCTCAGATGATGTTACTGTGTTATGTGCTGATGTGCTCCTTTAGGTCAGAGGTGCTTTTAAAGAGATTCTCCGGCTGTATGAAGGACATAGAAGTTTCCAGAACTCCATACAATCTTCTGAGCAGCCCGGATTACACAGGACTGACGAAAGGATGCTCTATTGAGGTGAGACTAAAGATAAAGTTAATTTCTTTTTCAAAAAAGGAAACAAAGACTTTCGCAATCTTGTCTCAGTTATTTCAAACCCAGTAAAGAGGAGATGATCAGAATAGAATGAGACCTGTGTGTATGCTGATATTAATCATAATAACATGATCATCTAGAGCTGAGATGCCACTTAGACTAAAAACATAAGAAGAAATTACAATATTAAGACTCCCATTAAACATGTCCGATGTTGCTGTCCTGCAAACTCGTCGAATGGTCTTCATGACTTCAGTTTGATATGTTGTTTTCATCCTTCTCTCTTTCAGAATCTTCACACTGTGAGCTTCCCTCGGCCCGGGTACATGGAGCTGAAGCCCATGACGTTTGAAGTGGGTTTAGAAATGACTCTGTCCTTCAGCACAAAGAAAGACAATGGCACTATTCTGTTCGGAAGAGGAGGCGTGACTTCCATGACCCAGATCCTGACCCCCGTCCACATCCCCCGGAGATCCCGCAGACAGACAGGAGAGGTGTGCGCATTACACACTCCTCACACACCTGAAATACTGTATGATCAATGCCGTTCATATAACACACTAAACACATTCACATAATTTAACATTTTATTCTGTTTTACAATATACAAAACACACACACAGCATCCTGTCACCAGCACTCACTTATTGGCTAGTTTTTTATATAAATCAAGTTCAGATGGGACGTTTTCAGTGGGAAGTGTAGCATAGCCATTATTTTGACTGTCAGCACAGAAACTGTATCTAAACCTTCATACATTCAACCTCCAGGGAAATGAAAACCTCTACATTTGACTCCTAGAGCTTCAATGTTTAAATAATCAGATCAGAAGTGATTTTAGTACAGTGTATGTGAATGGACTGTAGGCGGTTCTGTTTTCGGGTTAATCTTTTATACAGTGTGCAGACTGGGTCGTTGAAATATGATGCAACACTTGCCATTAATGTTCTCTGGACTCTGCTCTCATTTTGCAGAAAATGACAAAGTTAATGCACCACACACAGATGCAGTTAATGCACCACAAACCCTTGCAGGTAATATGTTGCACAACACTGCAGTTAATGCGCCGCACATAGATAGAGTTAATGCGCCACACACAGATACAGTTAATGCACCACACACAGATAGAGTTAATGCGCCACACACAGATACAGTTAATGCGCCACACACAGATACAGTTAATGCGCCACACACAGATACAGTTAATGCGCCACACACAGATACAGTTAATGCGCCGCACACAGATACAGTTAATACGGCGCACACAGATACAGTTAATGCGGCGCACACATATACAGTTAATGCCCCGCACACATATACAGTTAATGCGCCACACACATATACAGTTAATGCGCCGCACACAGATACAGTTAATGCCCCGCACACAGATACAGTTAATGCCCCGCACACATATACAGTTAATGCCCCGCACACATATACAGTTAATGCACCGCACACATATACAGTTAATGCGGCGCACACAGATACAGTTAATGCGCCGCACACAGATACAGTTAATGCGGCGCACACAGATACAGTTAATGCGCCGCACACAGATACAGTTAATGCGCCGCACACAGATACAGTTAATGCGCCGCACACAGATACAGTTAATGCGCACACAGATACAGTTAATGCACCGCACACAGATACAGTTAATGCGCCACACACAGATACAGTTAATGCGGCGCACACAGATACAGTTAATGCCCCGCACACATATACAGTTAATGCACCGCACACATATACAGTTAATGCACCGCACACATATACAGTTAATGCGGCGCACACAGATACAGTTAATGCACCGCACACATATACAGTTAATGCGGCGCACACAGATACAGTTAATGCGCCGCACACAGATACAGTTAATGCGCCGCACACAGATACAGTTAATGCGCCGCACACAGATACAGTTAATGCGCCGCACACAGATACAGTTAATGCGCCGCACACAGATACAGTTAATGCGCACACAGATACAGTTAATGCGCACACAGATACAGTTAATGCGCCACACACAGATACAGTTAATGCGCCACACACAGATACAGTTAATGCGCCACACACAGATACAGTTAATACGCCGCACACAGATACAGTTAATACGCCGCACACAGATACAGTTAATGCGCACACAGATACAGTTAATGCGGCGCACACAGATACAGTTAATGCGGCGCACACAGATACAGTTAATGCGGCGCACACAGATACAGTTAATGCGCCACACACAGATACAGTTAATGCGGCGCACACAGATACAGTTAATGCGCCGCACACAGATACAGTTAATGCGGCGCACACAGATACAGTTAATGCGCCACACACAGATACAGTTAATACGCCGCACACAGATACAGTTAATGCGCCGCACACAGATACAGTTAATGCGGCGCACACAGATACAGTTAATGCGCCGCACACAGATACAGTTAATGCCCCGCACACAGATACAGTTAATGCGCCGCACACAGATACAGTTAATGCGCCGCGCACAGATACAGTTAATGCGCCGCACACAGATACAGTTAATGCGCCGCACACAGATACAGTTAATGCGCCGCGCACAGATACAGTTAATGCGCCGCACACAGATACAGTTAATGCCCCGCACACAGATACGGTTAATGCGGCGCACACAGATACGGTTAATGCGGCGCACACAGATACGGTTAATGCGGCGCACACAGATACGGTTAATGCGGCGCACACAGATACGGTTAATGCGGCGCACACAGATACGGTTAATGCGCCGCACACAGATACGGTTAATGCGCCGCACACAGATACTGTTAATGCGCCGCACACAGATACAGTTAATGCCCCGCACACAGATACAGTTAATGCCCCGCACACAGATACAGTTAATGCCCCGCACACAGATACAGTTAATGCCCCGCACACAGATACAGTTAATGCGGCGCACACAGATACAGTTACTGCGCCGCACACAGATACAGTTAATGCGCCGCACACAGATACAGTTAATGCCCCGCACACAGATACAGTTAATGCGCCGCACACAGATACAGTTAATGCGGCGCACACAGATACAGTTAATGCGGCGCACACAGATACAGTTAATGCGGCGCACACAGATACAGTTACTGCGCCGCACACAGATACAGTTACTGCGCCGCACACAGATACAGTTAATGCGGCGCACACAGATACAGTTACTGCGGCGCACACAGATACAGTTAATGCGCCGCACACAGATACAGTTAATGCGCCGCACACAGATACAGTTAATGCGCCGCACACAGATACAGTTAATGCGGCGCACACAGATACAGTTAATGCGGCGCACACAGATACAGTTAATGCGGCGCACACAGATACAGTTACTGCGGCGCACACAGATACAGTTACTGCGCCACACACAGATACAGTTAATGCGCCACACACCACTGCAGTTAATGCGCCGCACACAGATACACTGCACACCACTCTTTTGATATTACTATTTATGTCACACACATGATGTTTGGGTTGCCACATAACATTTTTAGGCTAATATTTTTTGTAAGCCCGTTTTGGTCATACAGCCACAGCCATAAAATATGTGCAGTATAGTTCAGTGTAGTGAGGTGATTATGGGTAAATGTTAGAAGTCCAGGGAGCTGTGGCCTTCAGTACAAGATCATAGTGAATCCACAAGGTTACACAGGTGTTATAGCTCATAAAAGAGATTTATTACACAGGCAGGGTTGTAATTGCTTCTGCAAACAAAAGTTGATCTTTTTTGTTCATGGGTAGACTACAGGCCAGCGGCACAATGATAATTTTAATTAAAATATGACTTTCTACATCTTTGTCGTAATGTCTTCTTCATATTTCTCTTTGGCTCAGCTTAGGGGCAGCTCATCACTTATGTGGTGGGACTGTAGTAAGCATCGCCGCGGTAACCTCCCTCCCCATCTATCCGTTTGTAAAAATAGATTTACAATCTGGCCTTTTTGATGGATTGTGTCCAATTTGCGATAACCCTCCCGGGAGAGGGTCCTGGACCGCCACCTTTAAAAATCATTATTGCTCGT